>JARQOD010000003.1:580030602-580063828 GCA_033576555.1 Oophaga sylvatica | reverse complement strand
ACTCAGCACAAACCTGGACAGCCCCTTTAATGCTCCTAACATAAATAAAAACATGAGAATTAGTCAATTTCAGAATTCTCACAGTGATCACTGCACACTGTTAGGATTCTCTCGTGCCGGTGATTTACATACAAGCGGTCACATGCTGACTAGACGTGTGGCCTCACTCAATGAAAATGAACGGAGCGAGGCCGGGCACGTCTAGTCGGAATGTGGCCAGAAGTATATAAATCACATGCTTGTGCTGACATGACCGTGTACTCTAGCCACGGTAATGAAGAATCCTAAAAGTGTGCAGTGCATTCGTTGTGAGAATTCAGAAGCTGCAATGTCAGGATTCAGCTCTGCAGGTTCCAGCAGTCATCACATGGACACTTCACTCATATGCGATTTTTATACTTATGGTCCTGTGACATCGAGCTTCTCTTCCTGCTTCTCTCAGTTTTTCACTGTACATTGAGAGCATTAGGGAGAGCAGCTCGTGGGTACATGACTAAGTGTGCAAATCGCATGTGTGCTTGGGGGGGGGTCCAGGACACAGCGGGCCACATTAGAGGCCCCAGGGAGCAGCAGGCCCCTAATGGGGCCCTAGGAAACAGCAGGCCCCATTAGGGGCCTAGGTCCAAAGGAAGCAGCAGGCCCCATTAGGGGCCTAGGTCCAAAGGAAGCATCATGCCCCATTAGGGGCCTAGCTCCAAAGAAAACTGCAGGCCCCATTAGGGGCCTTGGGCCCCAGGAAACTGCAGGCCCCATCAGGGGCCTAGGGCCCCAGGAAACTGCAGGCCCCAGGAAACAGCAGGCCCCATCAGGGGCCTAGGGTCCAAGGAAACAGCAGGCCCCTAATGGGGCCTCGAAAACAGCAGGCCTCTTTACAGTGCTGCAGATGGCGACCAAAATGGTCGCCAAAGTGGCATGTATCATATATTTACTTTGTTTATATCTTTTACGTTACATTTTTGGCCTTTGTGAATTGCCGTGTTTGGCCCCACCCCTTGCCCCGCCCCTTCAGCTCCAGGCCCATCATGTTCTTAATCTGGCCCTGTTTATACAGGACAACCCGTTTAAATGATATGCATCCTCTGTTGACAGCATTGTCAAAATCAAACTCTTATATAAACTTAAAAATAAAATTGATTGATTTCTGGGAAACTCAAAAAAATACCAAATCTTGACGGCCTAAAGTGAACTGGGTGTAGCTAGGATCACATTGGTATTCAGGTTTTTTCTTTCTTTGTATTGTTATATTAACACAAAAATTAAACTAAGGCTATGATCACACACTCAGTGCTTGGTCAGTATTTTACCTTATTTGTTCCACTCCTAGTTTTGGGATACAATCAGAGGAAAAGTATAAGGCCGGGATCACACATGCGAGAAACACGGACGAGTCTCGCATGTGAATTCCCGGATCTGCCGCCGGCACTCGGGAGCGGAGTATACAGCTCCATGTATTTCTATGTAGCCTCTCGCTCCGCTCCCGAGTGCTGGTGGCAGTACCGAGAATTCACATGTGAAACTCGTCCGTGTTTCTCGCATGTGTGATCACAGCCTAATAGAAAACACATCACCACTTCTGTATTATCACCCACTCTTGGTTTTATCTAACAAATACGGATGTGAAAAACTGACCAAATATTGATAGTGTGACTGTAGCCTTAAAGAAATGGATCTGTCTCATAATAGACAAAAATGGGGACGGACAGTCACAGAACCAATTAAATACAGTAATCAGATTTTTGTTTTTTTCCATTAGAGTGTCTATCTTTTTAGTGGAAAAAAATGTGCAGCATGTTGTACCTGTTTTTCTAGTGAATATAATGAACCTTACTACTGAGCCTCCTAACAAATACTGTTACAACACAAAGGTGTACCTAGCCTGAGCATTGAAATTTAGAGTGGGCCCCTGGAGTCAGTTCCACTGGTGGGCCCTATGCACCCCAGTCCGACACTGAATGGCACTACAGTCCAGCAAGCAAGAGTCCTATACTTCCACCCACAGTCTTGCGTCTTTCTCCCCTTAGGTGAGTTTTCTATGCCAATATGGCCGCTTATTAACGTTCCCCTTTATTGACACCTCTGGACCACAAGACAGGGAATTTCCACTTCGTTTCACTTAGCCTTCCTTATCTGTCCTGTTACCCGACTGCCAGACATCTCCGTACTGTCGCGCTTTACTTCCTGCCACAGGCTCCGATACTTTTTCATTCTCTCTCTTGCTATCTCCATCCAAATGCTCGACGGTGGCTCACTTCTCTGCAGGATCTTCCTCTCCACTTCCTCTCCGGCCACAAGACACCCATTGCATGCTGTTCTGCATCTCAGTCAGACCTAAGGTCTGCTACCACTGCAGGCTCGTCCCTATCTAAAGTCTTAGCAGGAAACTCTCTGCTGTCCTTCACTTTAGCCCCTCCCACTCTGGGCTAGTCCCAACCATTAACTTTAACTGTCCCTGGCAACTACTTGTGCTTGGGAAGAACACAACTTCCATACAAGTTATTAGACATACAACAGATCATGATGCTTTACATTACTTTACAGATCTTCAAGGGGGACTGTGGGCAACACTTCCACACCCTTATGCAGAATTACTGTCTTGAGCTATTTGGACAAACGCCATCCTTGCACACTTCCTTTTCATTTTGATCACTCGGTGGCAAATCAACAAGACAAATATATTAAGTGTATATTAAGTGCACATATATAGGGTGATACACCCAACAAAATCATTACCTACCCAATGTGACAATGTAACAACACATTAGTGGGGACAAAATGTCCCAATGTGGTGAAAGCTGTCGGTTGTAAGAGGGTTTGGTGATAACGTGTTTCAGCTCTTTCACCGACTTTTCTCCAAGATGTGAGCAGAGCAATGGACAGACTCACAGAAAGTATATCAGTCCGTACTTTGCACTCTTTAAGACCTGAGATGTCCAGAGGTAGGGCAAGAAGACCAGTGCAACGTTGGCGATGTCGAGAACTCGGTCGTATGCAGCGATACTGCCAGAAGTTACCAGCTGAAGTACTGCAGTCGGTAAAAGAGGCCCTCGCCGTAGTTGGGCATACGGCGAGGCAGGAATGAAAATCAATGCCCAACGCCTGTTCCGAGGATCTGATTGTAGAGAGTCCCACTCTGGAGGTGCAGTTTGCAGTAAAGAAGGTGGTGTGCTTGGTGGATACCGGATTGGAGGCGACGTCGATGCCAGTGAAATTTTTCAAGGCGCACTTCGAAGGGACTGTCAAATCGGAGTCGGGACATCTGTTAAGGCTGAAGGCCGCTTACTAATGAGGAAATTCCAGTGGCGGGCATTGCATGGATGAAGATGCAGCTGTGTGGCCAGGAGTTGGGAACCAAAGAAGTGGTTCTCGTGAAGACACAGGCAATGCCAAACCCTCGGTGGTTCTGGGAATGAACATCCTGAGAGAGCTGGACTCGCACAAAGTCACTCACAGAGTCCTGCAGCAGGTGGTCCGTTCGTGTGGTCTACAGAAGAGCTCTGCAGAAGAAAGAGCGGTGGGAGCGGTGTATGTCCCATGTGGGTCTACTGTTGTGATCGGACCGGGTCAAAAGAAGCTTGTGTTAATGCCGGTTGGGACACACAGAAAACTGAATGGTGTGGAGGTGATTCTGGAACCGGTGAGGCGGTCAGAAGACACAGTCCGATAATAGCCCAAACGTTGGCCATTGTACAAGATGAAAGTGTACTAGTAAGGTGTCTGAATCTGCAGAATCATGAGGTGACTCTGGCGGTGGGCACTAAGCTGGCTGATGTATATGTGTGCAGCGAAGGAGTCATTCTCAAAAGTCAATTCACACTGAGGGCAGACCGCCGGACCGCCTGGACACTGTCAATGCAGACGACAGCAAAAGAGTACCCCACACCTGCGTGGAATGACAGGAAGATTATGGAGATTATGGGAGTGGACAAGTCCCAGTTGACATCTGAGCAGGCGCACAGGCTAGAGACTACACTGTGGGAATATCAGGCTGCTTTCTCCAGGGGTGATGAAGACTTTGGTTGCATGAAGGCAGTGGAACACGAGATACCCAAGGGAAACACCCCCCATTTCGGGAGAGATATCGCCAGATTCCACAGAACCTCTACCAAGAGGTCAAGGGGATGATAGCGCAAATGCTGGATAATGGGGTGATCCACCAGCGCCCTTGGGCCTCACCAGTCATTTTGTTACAGAAGAAGGACCGGTCCATACGATTTTGTGTTGATTACCGCAAGCTGAATGCACACACTGTATGTGACTCCTACCCGTTACCAAGAATTGAGGAATCCCTGTCTGCCCTGGGAAAGGCAAAGTACTTCTCCATGCTTGACCTGGCCAGGGGCTACTGGCAGGTGCCCATGGCGGCTCGAGATCGGAAGAAGACAGCATTCAACCTACCTATGGGTCTGTACGAGTTTAACCGAATGCCCTTCGCACTGACTAATGCCCCAGGAACATTTCAGCAATTGATGGAATATTGCTTGGGTGATTACATCTTCGAGTCCCTGTTGATCTATCTGGATGATGTGATTGTATTCAGAGATTCGTTCGACGATCACCTGAAAAAGCTCCGGCAAGTGTTGCACCGACTGAGAGACAATGGACTTAAGATCAAGCCCAAAAAGTGTCACCTGTTCAAGAAGCAGATCAAGTATCTGGGGCATGTAGTATCGGCTGAGGGTGTGTGTCTGGCACTGAGTAAAATTGAAGCCATTCAAGAGTGGCCCAGGCCCAAGACCCAGGGGGAAATACAGGCATTTCTTGGTTTAGCTGCATGCTACCGTCGGTTTGTGAAAGACTTTGCTAAAGTGGCTGAGCCACTGAATGAGCTGTTGAGAGGAACGGCGTGAGGACCCAGGAACCAGCCCATCCAATGGACGGACAGGCAGCAACAGGCATTCGATCGGATCCGAGCAACCCTTGTGCAGGCACCCTTGTTGGTGTATGCGCGCTTTTACCGGCCTTTTATCCTGTACACTGACAGGAGTCTCCATGGCCTGGAGCCGTGTTAGCCCAAGTACAGGAGGGGCATGAGAAGGTTAGCGCATGTGCCAGTTGGTCTCTATGGGACACCGAGAGAAGCCCAGATAATTACAGCTTGTTCAAGCTGGAGATGTTGGCCTTGGGGTGGGCCATGATCGCAAAATTTGCATAATATCTGGCTGGTTCGGAGATTCTCGTGATGACAGACAATAATCCACTTGCACACTTGGAGAATGCCAGGCAGGGAGCCCTGGAGCAAAGGTGGGTGGCGTGGATGTCCAAGTTTAATTACCGGATTTGGTTCCATTCTGGTAAAGAGAACTCCAATGCCGACGCATTGTCACGAGTGACTCGAGGTACACCCAAGCATGTGGTGGATGAAGACCTCGAGGATACTAAGATCTCCGTTCTGAGGCGATTACCTGTGTTCGTGAACGAGGCACGTTCAAATGGGGTGGCGACATGGGTCGCCACGTTGTTGGGAAAGACTCATCAGGAGTGGGCCGATTTACAGAGTGCGGACTCCAAGCTGTTATGAGTAAAGAAATGGCTGAGTCAAAAGTCCTGGCCCGACGGAAGGGCGAGAGCTCGGCTTAGCGCAGAGGGGCAGAAACTGCTTCGGCAGTGGGACCTATTGGCCATAACAAAAAGGGTACTGTATCGCTGGATCTACATAGCGGCAGAGCGGGGGTACCATTGGCAGGTGATAATCCCAGCCTCAGTGGCTCCAGACATTGCCAGAGAGGCTCATATGCATTGTGCACATTTTGGACCTGAGAAGACTTATCAATGGTTGCTTTGGTTCATGTATACATCTGGCTTAGAAGAAGTCATGAGAGAGGTGTGTGTGCTAGGTGCCGGCCCTGTGAATTGAATAAGTCCCCGGAACAGAGAGCTCCTGTTCAGACAATCGTGACGTCTGCCCAATTGGAGGTATTAATGGTGGATTATCTGTCAATCGGGTACTCCAGAAGTGGTCATCATTCACACCTGTTCATGACCGATCATTTTACAAAATTTGCTGTGGCCGTTCCCACCAAGGATAAGTCCGCAACAGAGGCGATCTGTAAGCATTTCATCCCGGTTTATAGGTGTCCCCAAAGGGTGCATTCAGATCAAGGTGCCTGCTTTCACGGTCAGCTCATGATCAAGCTGTTGCAGGTCTATGGGATTCAGCAATCGTGGACAACACTATCACCCACAGGGAAATGGGGCTTGTGAGCGATTCAACCGAACACTGCTCCTGATGCTGAGAACGTTGGAATAGAGGCAAAAGGAGCGATGGACTGAGTTCCTTCCAGAACTTATGTGGGGTCCACAGCACCACAGGGTTCACACCTTATGCGATGATGTTCGGTAGGCATGGACGAGATATCGAAGAACTGAGTTTGACTGTACCGGATGAGCCAGAGTATCACACAACCAGTGAGTGGGTCCAGGATCACGGACGAAAGTTGTGAGAAATCCACCGAATAGTGAAAGAACGTGTACAGGAACATCCACACCGAGATCAGGGACTGGTGCATGCGAATGAGTTCCGGGTGGGTGATAAGGTGCAAGTCACATGTCCAGAAGGGAAGTTGAGTGACAGATGGGAGGATATGCCTTACACAGTAGTAGAAAGAGTGTTTCCAGGGGGAAGTGTGTGCACAGTGGTTCCTGAGGGGTGCATCAGACCCCGTCTCACGATGCATCGAAATTGGCTAAAGCGGTGTATGTCTGACGCACCTGTCCATCCCCCTGAGTTGTCTGATCCCCCAACTGTGGTACAACCGAGCAATGTTGAATGTGACTGTTGGGATGACTTTGAGGGTGAACTCCCGGAATTGCAGAGTCCGACAGTGCAAATTCCAGATGTACAAGATAGGGCCTCTGATGTTACTGTTTCACAACATATCAGTACAGCAGGTACTGGCTTACGGAGGTCAGAGAGGAGCACAGCTGGAGTTCCCCGGATACCATATAATCCTGATGAGTATGTGTTGCATGTAAGTTGTGAGAAGCCTTTTGTCGGGACGCCAAATTAGAGTGGGATGGAGTGTAGCATGTTAATATTCTCAATGTTGCCTGTTATAAGAAATGAGTAATTTAGTTTGGCCACTAGAGGTCACCATGGAGTAACAGAAAGAAAGCTCTGGAAACAGGAAGTTGTAAACTCTGGTTTTTCCTGAGGTAAATTGAGAGAAGGAGCCCTGCCTGAGAGACTCAGAAGAATCCAGAGACTGAAGTGATCCAAATTGGACAGTGTGATCCAGAGGGAGCGGCTCCCGTGAGTAAAATGAGGTGTGTGACCGGTCACCGACTGTTTAGTTAGGGAGAGTTAGATATAAGTCGCAGCATATTCAAGAACACTCCTGTTACTGAGATTGCATATGGACTGATAGAGACTGTGTGAATTCCTGTATATCAAGATTCTGATAAAACGTGAATGCCATAGGAGAGCTCCGTGAAATATCACTGGGACTGACTGGAATCTTCATCTGCACTTGTATCAGAGGATTTGGTGACCTAGAAAGCTGTTTAAATCCAGTGGCCGGACGTCAGGATAACAAGTCTAGCTGTTTACTGTTGAGTATATTCTGTCAGGGCGACCGCTCTGAGCCCTCGCAAAGAGGACTGTGCACTGTGTACATATTGTGATGGTATAAGTGATTTGTCATGTAAATATATATATATTGCAAGGGGAAACAGGGTACCTGGAATCTATTGTAATTAAGGTGGGAGGCAGGTGTAAGATTATATACCTGAGAGAACTACGTGTCACGGTTGTGGTAGAACCCTGTATAGGCCCTGTACCGGATAAGGGAGTGGCATAGTCTTCGGGTAGTCTTTCTCCTGTCCATGAAACTGGCACTTGGGATCTCTCAGGCTGCATAATTTGTATTGTGCAGTTTGTGGCTGTTGTGGCCCATATTTTGTTGAGAAGTAAAATCCTGCTATCTGTTTCACAAGTTATAAAGAGAAGCTAGTTTGGTATCAAATCGTGGTCAAAGTCGTTCATAGCAGCGCCGTATCCCATTCTCAAACAACGACCAGTGTACTGGTCATTACAACTGATTTCTAGGGATTTTGGCAAAACTCAAAGGATTTGTTGATTGTTCCAGGAGGTAGGGAAGTATTCTTGTTTTATGGAAATCCTCGTTAGAGATCGCAAGTTATCGTATATACTCGAGTATAAGCCGAGATTTTCAGCCCATTTTTTTAGGCTGAAAGGGCCCCTCTCGGCTTATACTCGAGTCATTGTCCAAGGGGGTATATGGGGGAGGGGGAGCGCAGGAGCCGGCGGCTGTCAGATCATACTGACCCCCTCCTGGCACGGTCTCTGCACTCAGCTGCTTCTCAGATGGTCTCCGGTGCCGGCAGCTCTTCCTGTGCAGAGTGGTCTTGTGGTACCGCTCATTAAAGTAATGAATATGCACGCAACTCCACTCCCATAGGCGTGGAGTGCATATTCATTACTTTAATGAGCGGTACCACGTGACCGCTGAACACTGGAAGAAGCTGCCAGCCCGAGACAACGGAGAAGCAAGAGGTGCAGAAACCGCGCCATGCCAAGAGGGGGTGAGTATGACGGGGAGGACGGGGGGAGCCATGCGTTATTCACCGGTACCCGTTCCACTGCCACGCACACTGTGTCTTCCACGTCCTCTGGCTGTGATGTTCAGGTCAGAGGGCTCGATGACGTGTTTAGTGTGTGCCCTCTGCCTGTACACAGTCACTGTAGAGACCCGGAAGACAGAGCAGCAGCGGAAGAGGAACGGGGACAGGTGAATATCGCAGGTGCCGGCGGCCTGAGCCAGCGGCGACAACAGCAACTGGCCCCCATAGCGCACCAGTGTCCCCTCCTGCTCAGAAACACGGCACCTGACCCCCAGCCACGAGAGGTGAGTATGTCTTTTTTTTTAATCACAGCAGCATATGGGGCATATTATTCCGTGGAGCATCTTATAGGGCCATCAACCTTTATGGAACAGCATATGGGGCATATTATGCTATGGAGCATCTTATAGGGCCATCAACTTTTATGGAGCAGCATATGGGGCATATTATTTTATGGAGCATCTTATGGGGCCATCAACCTTTATGGAACAGCATATGGGGCATATTATTCTATGGATCATCTTATGGGGCCATCAACCTTTATGGAGCAGCATATGGGGCATATTATTCTATGGAGCATCTTATTGGGCCATCAACTTTTATGGAGCAGCATATGGGGCATATTATTCTATGCAGCATCTTATGGGGCCTTCATTAACCTTTGTGCAGCATTATATGGGGCATATTTTAATATGGAGAATTTTATGGGGCCATTATTAACCTTTGTGCAGCATTATATGGGGCATATTTTTTGTTTGGAGCATCTTATGGGGCCCAACATGAACTTTGTGCAGCATTATATGGGGCATATTTTAATATGGAGCATCTTATGGGGCCATTATTAACCTTTGTGCAGCATTATATGGGGCATATTTTATGTATGGAGCATCTCATGGGTCCCATCATGAACTTTATGGAGCATTATATGGGGCGTATTTTGTATGGAGCATCTTATGGGCCATCATGAACTGTATTGAGCATTATATGGGGCTCCTGATTCAATATGGATATTCAAAAAACATTTAACCTACTGATGTCTCAATTAATTTTACTTTTATTAGTATCTATTTTTATTTTTGAAATTTACCAGTACCTGCTGCATTTCCCACCCTAGGCTTATACTGGAGTCAATAAGTTTTCCCAGTTTTTTGTGGCAAAATTAGGAGCCTCGGCTTATACTCGGGTCGGCTTATACTCGAGTATGTACGGTATGTCGGCAACAACAGTCTATAAGATCAAGCAGCAGACGATTCCACCAGAGGCTATCAACAAAGCGTGCTACATGCTGGTTGAACCGAATAAAGTTTCATTGTTTTCAAGATCTCTGCTTCTTTTAAGTGAATGGGAACATTGTTGTTTATTTTCAGAGGCTGAAAACTCATATAAAGTAATACTTACAGTTAAGAGTTTTTACAATGTCTAGTTATAACCCAACCAACCCCTAAATTTTCACAATTATTGACCCTAACGTATCACGGGACTTGTTATATGTTGTACTGTGTGCTCTGCTGTAATTACAGCCGTGCAGTTGTCTTATAGCACCTTCAGCACAGTCAGTGTAGAGTGTGATCATTTACACCATGTTTCCGTATAGTGTTTTCTCCTGGTAATTTCTCTTTAAGTGATAAAAAGAAGTCACAAGAATTTTACACCAGGGAAATCACAGCACTCAGGTAGCTAATTGAGCATCCGTTTTACATGTCTCAAGAGTTAATATAGCAAACGAATGGTAGACTGAAATTAATAAAAACGTCACGGTGTAATTTAATATGGAAACGGAAAAATACAACATGTCCTTTCTTAAGTGACTAATATTTCATATTGCTAAAGCCACTGCACAACAAGGAGTATGAGGCATGTAGAAATGTGTTTTATGAGATACTGACGGGTTGTATAAAATCATCACTTAGTAGAACGCTTTGTTTTTTATGTACAGTAAAGATGTATATCTTCGTACCGTGTTAGCCAGTAGATAGAAAAATATTTAGAGTTGAGAGTCCTCAGTGGTTGATACCTTTTAATGGCTAACTGAAAAGATGGTAACAAATTGCAAGCTTTCGAGACTACTCAGGTCTCTTCATCAGGCTGAACTAATACAAAATCTGAAGAATCACATATTTATACACAAAAACACAGAAAAAATGCAATAGGTAAGACAAGTGACGTGAAGCAGAACAGTCACCATGGCAGAGGGACGAGCACAAACATTGGAACAATTCATAGATAAGGAGAAAAAATATTTAGAGTTGAGAGTCCTCAGTGGTTGATACCTTTTAATGGCTAACTGAAAAGATGGTAACAAATTGCAAGCTTTCGAGACTACTCAGGTCTCTTCATCAGGCTAGGACTAATACAAAATCTGAAGAATCACATATTTGTACACAAAGCAGCACAGAAAAAATGCAATAGGTAAGACAAGTGACGTGAAGCAGAATTTTTTCTGTGCTGCTTTGTGTACAAATATGTGATTCTTCAGATTTTGTATTAGTCCTAGCCTGATGAAGAGACCTGAGTAGTCTCGAAAGCTTGCAATTTGTTACCATCTTTTCAGTTAGCCATTAAAAGGTATCAACCACTGAGGACTCTCAACTCTAAATATTTTTCTATCTACTGGCTAACACGGTACGAAGATATACATCTTTACTGTAGATAAGGAGAGAAAGTTTTATTACCCTCTGATTGGGGTCTGGTAATGTTTTGTGATGTTTTCACACGGTATTTGGAGTAAATTCCTTAATTGATGTAATAGGCCATAAAACCATGTGACAGGTTCATTCCAGCATTAAGAGTGTCAAAGGTCACCATCAATTTGTATTCGCAAATTCTTCTCTGCCTCAGAGATGTGAATCTGCTTCTTAGTACCAGTATTTTCATATCTGACATGCTATGATCAGGGGAGCAAAAATGTTTTGCCACAGGTAGATCCATTCTTTTTTCTTTTCTTTTTTTTTATGTGTGATTTTCATATCATGAGTTAAAGTGTTTTTTGGGGACTTTTTTGAGCCTTAGGATAGATTTTATAAGATCGATGGGGGTTTAACTCTCAGCACCCGCGGCGATCAGTTGATTGGAGGAGCAGTGTCACTCTGCTCATTGCACAGCGCCGTACACTGTGCAGTGGCCTTGGCTGGTACTCCAAGTGGACGGGGTAAAGCTTGTAGCAAAATTTATGTGCAACTAATAAGGCATGTTCAATTACATGATCAAGAAGGTTCTGGTAGTTATATCTCCACCAATCTGACAGTGATAATCTATCCTGAGGAAAGATCATTAATATTAAAATCTCAGAAAACCTCTTTAAACCCCAATTCTACCTGTGACCTGATAATTCAGGTTTAATATAGAGTGTTGATTAAAAGGGTCTTCATAGAAAACTGTTTAGGATGCCTAAAATAATTAAGGGGATTATTCCTATGTTGGGTTGTTATAGCTTATTGCTAGGATATAGTGTAACAAACTGATGGATGAGAATTTGACCTCTGGGAACAGCGTTATTCCAGAAACTGAAAGGACTGATGATCCTCTGCACAGCAGGTGGATAGGAGGACAAATGTGCTGAAGAAGTCAGAAAAGGATCCTTAAGTCCAAGGAACACAGAGGTCTAGATGCATAGACACATGATTGTTAGGTAATATCATTTACTTTGGTGGGCTGATCCCTTTTTACCTCTTCCCACCAATTGCCTCTCGCTGGTATCTAGCGCTTATTGGTTACCATCACAAGTAATGACATATTGATGGTCCATTATGTCAGACTGGCCCCACCAGTAAGGAAAACAGGGATCCTTTAATCCAGCGTCAGTGGGACATGATACCTGCAGAATAATTAGCTGGAAAAGTATATATAACTTCAAAGTTTTAAGAACCCTCACAAACAAAATTAAAATAAAAAACAAAATGAACAACTATATCTCAGATTTAAGTGCAGAACCCATCCAAAAATCAGGGTGGAATCTGACATATATGAACCTACTTTAAAAAGTCTTTTTCTGTTCTTTTTCCAGCACACAATACATTGTGAGACTTTAAAAAAGCTGATATATCGCCAACATATTTATTAGTATGTGTTAAAACGCTCTTGAAGGGGTTATCCACTACATGGACAACACCTTTTTAATCCCAATGTTTCCTCCCAGTAAAATAATAACTATACTCACCTCCGGTGCACCGTTCCAGCAGTGTCGGCACTAACTCTTCTGGGAATCGCTTTACATTGCTGTAGTATGCAATCCCTGTGGCTAATCTGTCTTGGCTTCACTCTGCTTTGGACTTATCAAGACATCTGGAGAAAGTGAAGAGCTGCTGCTTCTCTGACTTCCTCCATATGTCAATATACATCTGTAGGAGAGGAGAGTGAAGCCAGCGCTGATTGGCCACAGGGTTTGCTTATCACAACAATGTCACACGATCCCATGGAGAGCCAGTCTGGAATAGTGTAGGCATCGGAGGTGAGTATAAGTGTTATTATTTTACTGAGGTAAAATAGGAATTCAAAAGGGGTTATCTGAGTAGCAGGCAACCCCTTTTAATTCCAGGATGATATATAAATTAGAGGTACAAGGAGGGCGATATTGTATAATCAGTATAACATAATGCACAATATTGGTGCATAACAAAATATAAAAAGTAGACCTGTCGTAAAAGTAAAACTAACATGACTAAGTATTGGACTAGTACAGAAAGAGAGGGTCCTGCCCTTTAGGGGTTACAATTTACAAAGAAAGGGGGAAAGACACAGTAGGTGAGGGAAGAAGTTACTGATCTGGCAAAGTTGGCAACTGTGACGGCTTTCCTGCAACTCAAAAGAAGAAACCGAAAGAAGATGGGGCTTATGTAAATCATGTCCAAAAGTATGCGATCTAGGGTGGACGGGGGACATTCCCGCTAGAGACAGTGGTAGGTTGTGGCTGGGCTTAAAATGGCTCTAGAAATGTTGCTTTGCTTTGATAGTGTGGTGGCAGCAGGCTTATTATAGGTTGGAAATTTTTCTGAAGAGATTGGTGTTCAGGTTGCTTTGATGGTTTGGAAGGTGGATGAGAGGTCAGCCACCTGGGGTGGTGAGTTCCGGAGTAAAGGAGAAATCTTGGGAAGAGATGTGAGAAGAGCATACAATATGAGAGCAAAGAATGAGGTATTATGGGGACTGGATTGTATTGAGACCACCAGTCCCTACTGAGGGGTTGCCTCCAGTAGGGGCGGCCTTCTGTGATGTCCATATTAATTAATAGGGCATGTGGACAGAAGTTGCCTTTAGTAGTCAACATTTTAACTTTAGGTACTATTAGATATGGAGTTCTCCTTTAAATTTGTAATTTTGCCACGATTTTTAGAACTTTTGCGATTGAAAATTCCAAAAATGCTAATCCTCGTTCCCTGATACCAGCGACTAGTAATCAGTTTACAAGTCTCTTCACTAAAGCACCGATGACAGAATAATTTCCCTACCATTATGGGTTGCACTAAATATCAACTGTACGACATGACAGGCACATTCTCCCAAGCTTATGGAAATACCAATTACTCTAACTCATAATACAGGAAAAAGACTGGATACATCCCGTAGTCAATAAACAGCCATATAAATGTCCAAGTAATGTTCTTCCTACAGCACAAAGTTTGGACGACGACTCGAATTTAAGGTGCCTGCCTTGAAATGTAGGTCTGTTATCAGCGCCTTGTAGAATATGCATCACTTGCTTATGTAACTCATCCGTCATATCACGCTAATAACATTTGCAACCATTTTGCTCATCCCGTCGCCACGATTTACCTAGTTTAATAGACAATGTAAATACGTACAGGCGTATATACATCTTCATTATAGAAGCGCCGCTCTTGAGTCATTGGCCCCTGGGGACGTCTCTTCATTTTTATAAAATTTGCTTACTGTATAGTACAGATGGCTTCTGTTAAGTAAGAGATCTGTCTGATGGCAAATTTTTATTTTCAATGATTCAGTTGGTTTAGGAGGATCGTAAAATTAAATTATCTCCTAAAATTAATTTACTTGATATTGTGCGCATAGGAAAACTAGACAGATTTTTCTTCTAACAAAACAAATTCTTTCCGACGACATGCAGAAAAATTTTGCAAACCTGTGGTTCAACATTTAAAGCATAGGATGTCACCTATTTGTGGATAAAAAAAAAATAAGATCTATTATTAAAAATGGTAAAAATGGTATAAACTTTCAAAAAAATTGTAAAATTTTTATTATGTTGAAAAAAATGAAGAAACGGAAAAACAAATATTCAACATTTTTCATATTTTTGATCTCACATTCGATCTGATATGAAACGTGAAGGGACAGAACTGGAGGCTAGACCACCGTACGGCACCAAGGCGAGTGTTGGGCACAGGTCATATCGCAAACAATAGAACCTTTGCAAGACACTTGTTGACCTTTGTGCCGCCGTATTTACCAACTCTCCCAGAATGTCCAGGAAGCTGCTGGAAAATGGAAAGACCTTGCAGACTCCCAGTTGAGCAAAAAATGAAGGGTCTGTGTACAAGATGTCTCTTTCCGGTTCGCCAAGTTTTTGAAGAGGGAAACATTTTCAAAAACTTTTTTTTTTCCTGAAGTGTCTTTTTTAGCACTTTTTTAGGTAATTTCCTGAGCATTTTTTGATGTTTTTAACCATCCCTGATTTTTTTTTGTTTACATTTTTCCAGCATTTCTGTACATTTTCTGGACATTCTTTCAACCATGTTGAACAATAAAAAAACAAAAACGCTAGATTTTTTTAAGCAAAGATACTGGCAAAACACTCAAAAAAGATGCAAAGGCGCCTTTTGAGACTTCACATTGACGTCTACTGTAAAGTATTGAACATCTTAAGAGAGAAAGCCGCCTGAACCCTGGGCCTGTCACTACTTTTAACCATTTGACACAGTGGCGTACCGTCAATAGTAGCAGACCACGCAGCTGCTATGGGGACCGGACAGGTGAGGGGGCCCGCGACGGCCGCTGTGGTTTGGCAGCTGTGCTGTGCTGACACAGTACTACCAGGGGGTCGGCGGCGGAGGCGAAGCGCAGCTGTGCTATATACTCACCTCCTCCTGGCATGGTCTCTGCAGCCCCCCTGCTCTTCTCCCGCGGTCTCCGGCGCCTGTGTTCAGCGGTCAGGTGGTACCGCTCATTAAAGTCATGAATATGCACATATTCATGACTTTAATGAGCGGTACCACCTGACCGCTGAACACTGGCGCCGGAGACCGCGGGAGAAGAGCAGGGGCTGCAGAGACCGCGCCGGTGGGAGTGTGAGTATAAGGGATATTCACCTGTCCCGTTCCACCGCTGCTCGCTGCTATGTCCTCGCATCCTCTCTAGCTGTGAATGTTCAGGCAGAGGGTGCGATGATGTGGTTAGTGCGCGCCGCGCCCTCTGCCTGAGCATTCACTGCGGGAGGACCCGAAAGACAGCTGCGCTCAGCGGTAGACCGGGTGACAGGTAAATATCACAGGTGCCGGGGCCCTGAGCGAGCGGTGACACCGGCACCTGTCCCCCATAGCGCGCCGGTGTACCCTCCTGCTCAGGACAACGGCACCTGGCCCCCAGCGACGAGAGGTGAGTACGTCTTTTTTTTTTTTTGGCTGCTGCAGCTGCGGCAGCATAAGGGACCTATACTATGGAGCATAATTTATGGAGCATCTATGGGGGCATAATCTATGGAGCATCTATGGGGGCATAATCTATGGAGCATTTCTGACCTTTTTTAGAATCATCCTTAGGCTGGGGTCACACACACCGTCAACTAAATCTGACCGTTTTAGTGGGACAATTATCGCAGAAAAGTTTCATGAACATTGATGCGTCTAGCATCCGATTTTCCCTACCCATAGACTTGCATTGGCGATTGTCGACCCACAATCGATGACAATCGCAGCATGCTGCGATTGCACTCGCACGTTTAAAACGGACCACAAAAAATCTGATACTGGGAGCTGCTCCATAGATTACCATTGATCCGACTGCAATGCGATATTTCATCGCTTTGCAGTGGTACGATTTTGTTGCCAGTGTGACCCCAGCCTTACCTCACAAGGCGAAACCATGCATGGAGCACCTGACCGAGGAAGATTGACAGTCATCTGGTGTTTCTTTGATTTTTCTAATAATTGTGCCAACAGTTGTTGCCTTTTCACCAAGCTGCTTGCCTATTGGCCTGTAACTCATCCCGGCCTTGTGCAGGTCTACAATTTTGTCCCTGGTGTTTTTAGATACCTCTTTGGTCTTGGCCATGGTGTGGAGGGTGGAATGTGATCGATTGTTTGGACAGGTGTCTTTTATACAGGCAACAAGTTCAAACAGGTGCTTCTTAAAGATGAACTAACAGGTCTGTGAGAGCCAGTATTCTTGCTGGTTGGAAGGTGATCAAATACTTATTTAATGCGATAAAATACAATGTAATTAGTTAAAAATCATACAATGTGATTTTCTGTTTTTTATTTCTAGATTCTGTCTCTCACAGTTGAAGTGTACCTTCGATAAAAATTACAGGCCTCTCCGCATGGGCGTACCCAGGATCAAAACTAGGGGGGGGCAAGCCATGGTCGTTCAGGTTGTAAAATATAAGAACAAAAAATGTGAATAAAACGAAAATGAACGCCATACACAACATAATTCCTTATACCAAGACCAATAATATCACATACAAGGAGAAATACCACCATGATCAATCCTATTATGTAAACAATTTATTGATTTTAGGCTTACCTTTGCAGTCTTCTCTTCTGTTCAGCAGGGGGACTTCAAGCTCATGCGTGTTTATCACACACTGACACTGAGCCATTCACACTGTCCTTTCTAAACACAGCAATTGGATTGATCTTTGGGGAAAAAAAATGAATGATAGATAGATAGATAGATAGATAGATAGATAGATAGATAGATAGATAGATAGATAGATAGATAGATAGATAGAAAACCAGACAAATTGGAGGCAGCACATAGTTTGTAGTGAAAAAAAAAGCTATTTAATAAGGTCAAAAGGCGACATTTCGGTCCAAACAACACAAACCTTTCTCAAGCCTTGAGAAAGGTTCTGTTGTTTGGACCAAAACGTCGCCTTTTGGTCTTATTAAACAGCTTTTTATTCACTACAAACGGTGTGCTGCCTCCAATTTGTCTGGATTTCTATAATTGATGTTTGGTATTTGCCTGGGGGGCTCTGCACCAGGACTCTTTCTTTGTGCTGCTCTAATTTTCTTCTTTTTAGATAGATAGATAGATAGATAGATAGATAGATAGATAGATAGATAGATAGATTTAAGCATGGAATGCAAGTAGATTCCACCCTGAAATATGCCCCATCATTGTCCCCTTCTTGTAGTAATATGCCCCATCATTGTCTCCTTCTTTTAATAATGTGCCCCAGACCAGCACCTGTATATACATCAGCCCCAGCCCAGCCTCTGTATGTCAGATATACAGTATATTACTGAAGATATAGACTGTACGGGCTCCTGTCAGGTATATATTACAGTAGATATAGACTGTACGGGCTCCTGTCAGGTATATATTACTGTAGATATAGACTGTATGGGCTCCTGTCAGGTATATATTACTGTAGATATAGACTGTACAGGCTCCTGTCAGGTATATATTACTGTAGATATAGACTGTATGGGCTCCTGTCAGGTATATATTACTGTAGATATAGACTGTACGGGCTCCTGTCAGGTATATATTACTGTAGATATAGACTGTACAGGCTCCTGTCAGGTATATATTACTGTAGATATAGACTGTACAGGTTCCTGTCAGGTGTATATTACTGTAGATATAGACTGTATGGGCTCCTGTCAGGTATATATTATTGTAGATATAGACTGTATGGGCTCCTGTCAGGTATATATTACTGTAGATATAGACTGTACGGGCTCCTGTCAGGTATATATTACTGTAGATATAGACTGTACAGGCTCCTGTCAGGTATATATTACTGTAGATATAGACTGTACGGGCTCCTGTCAGGTATATATTACTGTAGATATAGACTGTATGGGCTCCTGTCAGGTATATATTATTGTAGATATAGACTGTACAGGCTCCTGTCAGGTATATATTACTGTAGATATAGACTGTACAGGCTCCTGTCAGGTATATATTTCTGTAGATATAGACTGTATGGGCTCCTGTCAGGTATATATTACTATAGATATAGACTGTACAGGCTCCTGTCAGGTATATATTACTGTAGATATAGACTGTATGGGCTCCTGTCAGGTATATATTACTGTAGATATAGACTGTATGAGCTCCTGTCAGGTATATATTACTGTAGATATAGACTGTACAGGTTCCTGTCAGGTATATATTACTGTAGATATAGACTGTATGGGCTCCTGTCAGGTATATATTATTGTAGATGTAATATATACCTGACAGGAGCCTGTACAGTCTATATCTACTGTAATATAAACCTGACAGGAGCCTGTACAGTCTATATCTACAGTAATATGACAGGAGCCCGTACAGTCTATATCTACAGTAATATATACCTGACAGGAGCCTGTACAGTCTATATCTACAGTAATATATACCTGACAGGAGCCCGTACAGTCTATATCTACAGTAATATATACCTGACAGGAGCCCACACAGTCTATATCTACAGAAATAGATACCTGACAGGAGCCCATACAGTCTATATCTACAATAATATATACCTGACAGGAGCCCGTACAGTCTATACAGTAATATATACCTGACAGGAGCCCATACAGTCTATATCTACAATAATATATATGTGACAGGAGCCCGTACAGTCTATACAGTAATATATACCTGACAGGAGCCCATACAGTCTATATCTACAGTAATATATACCTGACAGGAGCCCATACAGTCTATATCTACAGTAATATATACCTGACAGGAGCCCATACAGTCTATATCTACAGTAATATATACCTGACAGGAGCCCGTACAGTCTATATCTACAGTAATATATACCTGACAGGAGCCCATACAGTCTATATCTACAGTAATATATACCTGACAGGAGCCCGTACAGTCTATATCTACAGTAATATATACCTGACAGGAGCCTGTACAGTCTATACAGTAATATATACCTGACAGGAGCCCATACAGTCTATATCTACAGTAATATATACCTGACAGGAGCCCATACAGTCTATATCTACAGTAATATATACCTGACAGGAGCCTGTACAGTCTATACAGTAATATATACCTGACAGGAGCCCATACAGTCTATATCTACAGTAATATATTCCTGACAGGAGCCCGTACAGTCTATATCTACAGTAATATATACCTGACAGGAGCCCATACAGTCTATATCTACAGTAATATATACCTGACAGGAGCCCGTACAGTCTATATCTACAGTAATATATACCTGACAGGAGCCTGTACAGTCTATACAGTAATATATACCTGACAGGAGCCCATACAGTCTATATCTACAGTAATATATTCCTGACAGGAGCCCGTACAGTCTATATCTACAGTAATATATACCTGACAGGAGCCCATACAGTCTATATCTACAATAATATATACCTGACAGGAGCCCATACAGTCTATATCTACAATAATATATACCTGACAGGAGCCCATACAGTCTATATCTACAGTAATATATACCTGACAGGAGCCCATACAGTCTATATCTACAGTAATATATACCTGACAGGAGCCCATACAGTCTATATCTACAGTAATATATACCTGACAGGAGCCCATACAGTCTATATCTACAGTAATATATACCTGACAGGAGCCCATACAGTCTATATCTACAGTAATATATACCTGACAGGAGCCCATACAGTCTATATCTACAGTAATATATACCTGACAGGAGCCCATACAGTCTATATCTACAGTAATATATACCTGACAGGATCCCATACAGTCTATATCTACAGTAATATATACCTGACAGGAGCCCATACAGTCTATATCTACAGTAATATATACCTGACAGGAGCCCATACAGTCTATATCTACAGTAATATATACCTGACAGGAGCCCGTACAGTCTATACAGTAATATATACCTGACAGGAGCCCATACAGTCTATATCTACAGTAATATATTCCTGACAGGAGCCCTACAGTCTATATCTACAGTAATATATACCTGACAGGAGCCCATACAGTCTATATCTACAGTAATATATACCTGACAGGAGCCCTACAGTCTATATCTACAGTAATATATACCTGACAGGAGCCGTACAGTCTATACTACAGTAATATATACCTGACAGGAGCCCATACAGTCATATCTACAGTAATATATATCCTGACAGGAGCCCTACAGTCTATATCTACAGTAATATATACCTGACAGGAGCCCATACAGTCTATATCTACAGTAATATATACCGACAGGAGCCCATACAGTCTATATTACATAATATATACCTGACAGGAGCCCATACAGTCTATATCTACAGTAATATATACCTGACAGGAGCCCATACAGTCTATATCTACAGTAATATATACCTGACAGGAGCCCATACAGTCTATATCTACAGTAATATATACCTGACAGGAGCCCATACAGTCTATATCTACAGTAAATATTACCTGACAGGAGCCATACAGTCTATATCTACAGTAATATATACCTGACAGGAGCCCATACAGTCTAACTACAGTAATATATACCTGACAGAGCCCATACAGCTATATCTACAGTAATAATACCTGACAGGATCCCATACAGTCTATATCTACAGTAATATATACCTGACAGGAGCCCTACAGTCTATATCTACAGTAATATATACCTGACAGGAGCCCATACAGTCTATATCTACAGTAATATATACCTGACAGGAGCCCGTACAGTCTATATCTACAGTAATATATACCTGACAGGAGCCCTACAGTCTATACTACAGTAATATATACCTGACAGGAGCCCTACAGTCTATATCTACAGTAAATATACCTGACAGAGCCCTACAGTCTATATCTACAATAATATATACCTGACAGGAGCCCGTACAGTCTATATCACAGTAATATATACCTGACAGGAGCCCATACAGTCTATATCTACAGTAATATATACCTGACAGGAGCCCATACAGTCTATATCTACAGTAATATATACCTGACAGAGCCCATACAGTCTATATCTACATAATATATACCTGACAGGAGCCCATACAGTCTATACAGTAATATATACCTGACAGGACCCATCATTTACATTAATTACAGTAATATATATCCTGACAGGAGCCCATACAGTCTATATCTACAGTAAATATACCTGACAGGAGCCCTACAGTCTATACAGTAATTATACCTGACAGGAGCCCAACAGTCTATATCTACAGTAATATATACCTGACAGGAGCCTACAGTCTATACTACAGTAATATATACCTACAGGAGCCCGTACAGTCTATATTACAGTAATATATACCTGACAGGAGCCCTACAGTCTATATCTACAGTAATATATACCTGACAGACCCTACAGTCTATATCTACAGTAATATATACCTGACAGGAGCCCGTACAGTCTATATCTACAGTAATATATACCTGACAGGAGCCATACATCTAATACAGTAATATATACCTGACAGGAGCCCATACAGTCTATATCACAGTAATATAACCTGACAGGAGCCTACAGTCTATATCTACAGTATATATACCTGACAGGACTACAGTCTATATCTACAGTAATAATACCTGACAGGAGCCTACAGTCTATATCTACAGTAATATATACCTGACAGGAGCCCATACAGTCTATATCTACAGTAATATATACCTGACAGGAGCCTACAGTCTATATCTACAGTAATATAACCTGACAGGAGCCCATACAGTCTATATCTCAGTAATATATACTGACAGACCTACAGCTATCACATAATATATACCTGACAGGAGCCTACAGTCTATACAGTAATATATACCTGACAGGAGCCCTACAGTCTATATCTACAGTAATATATACCTGACAGGAGCCCATACAGTCTATATCTACAGTAATATATACCTGACAGGAGCCTACAGTCTATACAGTAATATATACTGACAGGAGCCCATACAGTCTATATCTACAGTAATATATCCTGACAGGAGCCGTACAGTCTATATCTACAGTAATATATACCTGACAGGAGCCCGTACAGTCTATATCTACAGTAATATATACTGACAGGAGCCCATACAGTCTATATCTACAGTAATATATACCTGACAGGAGCCCATACAGTCTATATCTACATAATATATACCTGACAGGAGCCTGTACAGTCTATACAGTAATATATACCTGACAGGAGCCCATACAGTCTAATCTACAGTAATATATTCCTGACAGGAGCCCGTACAGCTATATCTACAGTAATATATACCTGACAGGAGCCTACAGTCTATATCTACAATAATATATACCTGACAGGAGCCCATACAGTCTATATCTCATAATATATACCTGACAGGAGCCGTACAGTCTATATCTACAGTAATATATACCTGACAGGAGCCTACAGTCTATATCTACAGTAATATATCTGACAGGAGCCCATACAGTCTATATCTACAGTAATAATACCTGACAGGACCCATACAGTCTATATCTACAGTAATATATACCTGACAGGAGCCCTACAGTCTATATCTACAGTAATATATACCTGACAGGAGCCATACAGTCTATATCTACAGTAATATATACCTGACAGGAGCCCATACAGTCTATATCTACGTAATATATACTGACAGGAGCCCATACAGTCTATATCTACAGTAATAAACTGACAGACCTTAATCTATCATAATATATACTGACAGGAGCCCATACAGTTATATCTACAGTAATTATACCTACAGGAGCCCTACAGTTATATCTACAGAATAAACCTGACAGGAGCCCTACAGTCTATATTACAGTAAATACCTGACAGGAGCCATACAGTCTATACGTATTAACCTGCAGGAGCCCGTACAGTCTATATCTACATAAATATACTGCAGGACCCATACGTCTATACAGTAATTTTATACTACAGGCTACATTATATAAGTAATAATCTGACAGGAGCCATACATCTATATCTACAGTAATAATACCTGACAGAGCCGAAGTAATACAGTATATTCCTGACGAGCCCATACAGCATATTACAGTAATATATTCCTGACAGGAGCCGTACAGTTATATCTACAGTAAATATACCTGCAGGGCCATACAGTTATATCTACTAATAATCCGACAGGACCTAAGTCTTATCTACAGTATATACCTGACAGGAGCCTACAGTTATTCTCAGTATTATACCTGACAGGAGCCGTACATCTATACATAATATATACTGACGGAGCCATTACAGCTATTCTACAAAAAAACCTGACAGGAGCCCAGTAGTCTATTACAGAATATATACTGACAGGAGCCATACAGTCTAACACAGTAATAATACTGACAGGAGCCGTACAGTTATACAGTAATATATACCTGACAGGAGCCCATACAGTCTATACAGTAATATATACTGACAGGAGCCGTACAGTCTATATTACAGTAATATATACCTGACAGAGCCTACAGTCTATATCTACAATAATATATACCTGACAGGAGCCATACATCTAATCTACAGTAATAATACCTGACAGAGCCGTACAGTCTATATCTACAGTATATTCCTGACAGGAGCCGTACAGTCTATATTACAGTAATATATACCTGACAGGAGCCCATACATCTATATCTACAGTAATATATCCTGACAGGAGCCATACAGTCTAATCTACAGTAATATTACTGACAGGAGCCTACAGTCTATACAGTAATTATACCTGACAGGACCCATACAGTATATCTACAGTAATATATACCTGACAGGAGCCCATACAGTCTATATCTACAGTAATATATACCTGACAGGAGCCCTTACAGTCTATATCTACAGTAATATATACCTGACAGGAGCCCTACAGTCTATATCTACAGTAATATATACCTGACAGGAGCCTACAGTCTATATCTACAGTAATATATACCTGACAGGAGCCCGTACAGTCTATATCTACAGTAATATATACCTGACAGGAGCCTGTACAGTCTATACAGTAATATATACCTGACAGGAGCCCATACAGTCTATATCTACAGTAATATATACCTGACAGGAGCCCATACAGTCTATATCTACAGTAATATATACCTGACAGGTGCCTGTACAGTCTATACAGTAATATATACCTGACAGGAGCCCATACAGTTATATCTACAGTAATATATTCCTGACAGGAGCCCGTACAGTCTATATCTACAGTAATTATACCTGACAGGAGCCCGTACAGTCTATATCTACAGTAATATTATACCTGACAGGAGGCCCATACAGTCTATATCTACAGTAATATATACTGACAGGAGCCTGTACAGTCTATATCTGTACTAATATACCTGACAGGAGCCTTACAGTCTATATTACAGTAATATATTCCTGACAGGAGCCCGTACAGTCTATATCTACAGTAATATATACCTGACAGGAGCCCATACAGTCTATATTCTACATAATATATACCTGAAGGAGCCTATCGTATAACAAGAGTCATCTATATTACAGTATATATACCTGACAGGAGCCCATACAGTCTTATCTACAGTAATATATACCTGACAGGAGCCCATACAGTCTAATCTACAGTAATATATACCTGACAGGAGCCATACAGTTTATAACAAATATATACCTGACAGGAGCCCATACAGTCTATATCTACAGACTGTAGATATAGACTGTACAGGCTCCTGTCAGGTATTATTACTGTAGATAAGGAGACATCAACCCATTAATTAATAAATCCTCCTATGTCACTGAGGACTCTGACTGACCTCAGATTTCCCTCCTGCAGCAAGCACACGGCTTCTCTTCCTGGCTTCCTGGCTTTGCAGAACACGCCCCCGGGAACGATGTCACACCGCTGGAAAGAGCCCATACAGTCTAGTATGTGAGTCGCAGCCAGCCCAGAAGCACCTTTTAAAGGGCCGGCTGATGCGATGGCCTCATCTTGGCACGGCGCGCCCCTGCTCCTAGGGGGGGGCAACGGCCCCCCCCTGCCCCACGGTGGGTACGCCCATGCCTCTCCGTTCTTTGTAGGTGGTAAAACATACTTATTTTCCCCACTGCATATGCTAACGCAATTTATATAGCAATCATGGATTTAAAAAAAAGAAAGGTAATTGTTTAATTCTGAACTTAGAGGGAGGAGGGTTCCATTTGGCATTGCTTTTTACAGACAAAATGGGTATCTGTAGAGAATGTGTGAATTTAAAGTCTAGTGTCTTGCTGAACCTACTCCCCTCCAGTCCATAAGTAGTGTTTTTCATTGCTACTCCGTTCTGTTTTTTTGAATGAGGCTAAACAGCAGATTAGCCACATCCCACGGACAATTTATGCATTGCTTTCAATACATGTTTTCTCTAAAAATCAGAACCTTGGATAACAAGTGAAGTCCTTTTTTTAGTTGCAGTTTGCCCCCAAAATTGCAGCTTGTACAGTGTTGTCAGTTTTAGGGGCATAGGCTAGAGCAAAAAAGGAGAGGGATTAATTTCACAAGGAATATCTACTGAGCTCTGAAATTGCAGTTTCACAAGCAGTTATGTTTTGAAAACAAAAAAAAAAAACAACATATTAAAACCTTTCCAAGTACACTAGTACATATGGTGAAAAAATACAATTGCAATTTAAGGTGGTCATAAAACCGAAGATTACTCATTCCTGATCATCAGCTAGTGTAAACATTAAGCTGATCAGTGCTCTGCTCATTTGTCAGGTGATTGGATCATTTTTGCTGACATAAAAATCATTGGTATCGTCAGCATATCAGTATTAACAGGGACGGGGATGTGCTGCCTACAACAAGTGTGTGTCATGGCTTGACTCCAGTGCTCAATCTGGTGACCTCTTGCTGTGACTCGGTTTCCCTCTCTGTTTGACCACATTCTGTGTTGTCTCTATCCAACTGCTGATAATGCTCTTGTCTTTGCTTTGCTGTGTTGCTTCTGTGCAGGTGTTTTCAATTCCTCGTTTGGTTTGTCCTATCACATCTTGGGAAGGGCTACTTATACTCTCCTGGCACATAAAGTCTTTGTTCTGCCCATCTGAGTACAGGGCAGTATGTTTTGTATTGTGTGCTGTTTTGTTTGTTATAGCACCATCTAGTGGTGGCTGAATTTATAGCCTGTGCCTTTAACAAGCAGATAGAGTATTGCATTGTGGAATTGAAGCAATGTATTCTGGAAGAAGAAGCTCCATTTTCTTCCATGTACTGCAGGGAATACACGTGTTCATGTGCTCTCCTGTAACCTCTCCAACTTGAGTTTGCTATCCTGGTAAAGCATATCTGGTAATATAAATATCTTCTCTAGCAATGCAGTGTTTAGGAGGTTATTAACTGTATAGCAGCCAGTGCATAGGAGATGTTATTAGAATCCTGTGTAAACTTTGCATCATACTGTATACTTTCCTGTTAATTGTAAAGTGTCAACTGTGTGCCTAATACTTATCTATGTCATTTGTATTTTTATAGTTTTACCGTGCATGTTCCATACTGTTCACCAATAAACAAGTTAGACTACAGAGGACGGTCTGCTTATTTGGAGATTATGCTGTATGCTAGATTGCACACCGTGTCAACGTGTATGAAGGCAGAACAGTAAAACAGATGCTAGACGCCTGCGATAGTGAATACGACTTAAGGAGCCGCTTGTACCCACACCGCACTGCCTGCGGATACTGCAGCTGCCGCCATACAGTCACAAGTACCGAGAGTGCAGCCCGCCATCAAGCGCTTCATCATTCCCGCCACACGGAAGCCGCCGCGCATAGACTGTTTCCCGCTAATATACTCAGCAGTACGCAGCTAAGCGCACAATGTCTCAAAACAGCACATCCTCACTCAAAACAAGGTCACGAGCAAGCTCCAGCAGGTCGTCATTAGCAGAGCTCGCTGCTGTCGCCCGTGCCGAAGCCGAGGCAGTCAAAGCAAGATCCTCCTTCGCCGAAAGAGAGCTGCACCTAAAGCTGAGACAGGTGGAGCAAGATGCAGATACCGCACGTCTGCAGGCCGAAACCGCATGTCTGCAGGCAGAGAGAGAGGCCAAAAACCGCACGCCTGCAAGCCGAAACTGCACGTCTGCAGGCAGAGAGAGAGGTCGAAACCGCACGCCTGCAAGCTGAAACTGCACGTTTGCGAGCAGAGCTAGAAAGACTTGCTGCAGACAAAGAGACAGCAGCTGCAATTGCTAAAGCAGAGTATTTGGAAGCTATGAAGGATCCTGATTGTGAGAGACGCAGCAACATTCGCGGACCAGATCTAGGACAGCAAGATCCAGCGCAGCGTGTCGCAGAGTACGTCCGTCAACATTCCGACATGGATGACAGCCCTGATGAACCACATCGACCAGCCTACGCCGGCTACCAGTGATCCAACCCCGAACTTCGTTACCACAAACAAGGAGTTGTCCAGCGCAGAGATGTAGACCACAGCAGCTGTTCCACTGAGCAGAAGGTACAGCTCGCATCCCGCCTTAAAGAGACACCTTCTGCACCGAGAAAGTACTGCACAGACTATACGAAGTCAGAAGCGTCTCACAGGTATGGTGATACACCACACACTAGACATGACTATAACACACCAGCTCGTGCCAGCACTGACCAAGCCACCATAGACTTTGCAAAGTTCCTTGCCCATCAAGAACTGATTACAAAAGGACTTGTAAAGTTCACTGATAAACCCGAGAACTATAGGTCATGGCGAGCCTCGTTCTGGAACACCATTCATTGTCTGGACCTTTCTAGTAGTGAGGAGTTAGATTCCTAGTAAAGTGGCTCGGAAGTGAGTCGGTCGAGCATGCCAAAAGACTAAGAGACATCAATATAAAGCATCCACACATAGGTCTACGCAAAGTGTGGGAAAGACTTGATGAATGCTATGGGACAGTAGAAGTCATAGAGAATGCTTTATACAAAAGAAATGATGTTTTCCTAAGATAGGACCTAAAGGTTTTCAAACGCTTAGAGAATTGAGTGATTTATTGATAGAGTTACAGGTTGCCCAGGAGGAAGGAGATTTGCCCAGATAGGCATCCTTAGACACTACTAGGGGTGTCAATCCGATAATACAAAAATTTCCTTAAACCTACAAGAAAGTGGGTGACATATGGTTCACGGTATAAACAAAATCATAATGTACCATTCCCTCCTTCACTGTATTCGTAAATTTTTGTCGCCCAACAAGCTAAGATCAGAAATGACCCTAGTTTTGACTTCACTCTGTCATGTTCCACTGCCCCGGTGTCAAACCCAGTAGGACCCCGTGGCAGTCCACAAAACTAATATTGTTTCCACAGACCCTCCTCACAATGTGAGTAAACCCCCTCCAGACGAGAACAAGCCTCAGGATG
Source organism: Oophaga sylvatica (assembly GCA_033576555.1). Classification (NCBI taxonomy): domain Eukaryota; kingdom Metazoa; phylum Chordata; class Amphibia; order Anura; family Dendrobatidae; genus Oophaga; species Oophaga sylvatica. Next base: position 580,034,811 of record JARQOD010000003.1, on the reverse strand, counting down.
TCAGTAAACAGTGTCCTCTACACAAGAAACCACATCCTCTACTAAAATACAGAGCCTTCAGGAGAAGTCTTTTTAAGATCGCAAAGGTTTCTCAAAGAGAACAACATCTGCTTCAATGTTGTGCCACAACCTCTCAACTCGTCAAGAACTGTGAAGCTAGCGTGAGATGTGCAGAATGCAGCAGCACGGATCACAATACAGCCTTGCACCTGGACCACCTCCACGAGTGTTGTCACAAGCAGAGGAGCACGATGGGAAGAGGAAGAACACTGATGAAGATACCCCTGTGGTCAGCTCTCAATGTATAGAGATCTGTAAGGGACTCACAGGAGGAAGGTCCTGTTCAAAAATCTGCCTTGTCTAAGTCTACCTGCAGGCCGCAAGGACAAAGCCCTCAAGATATAGTAATCCTGGATGACCAAAGTAACAGGTCTTTAGCCAGGTCATCTTCTTTGACAACTTCAGCATTGTAGGCCCTAGTTCCCCAAACTCGAGGACGTGTTCAGGTACCGTTGAGACAGCGGGGAGAAAAGCGGCCGGATACAAGGTGGAGTCCATAGATGGTCAACCCTGCCTATCGCTACCAACCATCCTGGAGTGCAACCAGATTCCCGACAACAGGTCAGAGATACCATCACCGGAGGTGGCGACACATCACCCCCATCTGAAGCGTATAGCCCACCTGATACCTGAGTTGGATCCAGAGCCCCAATAGCCCTACTCCTGGGAAGAGATATACTACGAGCCCACAAGACTAGAGAATCTATAAATGGCTCGAAAAATGCTCCGTACTCTCAGAGGCTCGACCTTGGATGGGTCATCGTAGGAGACGTCTGTCTAGGAGGAGCAAACAAGCCGGCCTCAGTCAACAGTATGCTCACCAGCTGTCAAGTATAGTGTACAGTTCCTATAGCGTCTTGTGCTTGGGTGCGAGGAAAACACAGGAGACATAGGTTGAATGAAATGACTTGTATTACTTCATACAAGCATGCTGAAAAGTTCACACAGTTTGCAGAACAGCGACAGGAGACACAGCAGGCCAGAGTAACTTTAAGCACTAAAATAAATCTCCAAAAGCAGGTTCAGGATCTCTTCTCTGTACCGTAATTCCTCTGCAAACATGGATTCACCAAACAGCAGGTTTCCAGAGTCCAAAGTGTTCCAAGGTTCCTCAGTAGGGAATAGCTGGAGTACAAGTCCAAGGCTTCCAGGAGTCAGGTCACAGACTGACTGAGGCTTGATTCAGGAGCATGATTGTTCAGCTGAGGCTGCTTAAGAAGCAAGAGGGAAGAATCAGGACGGGAACATGAAAACTGGAAACTCCATATTAACTGAGGGCAAGAGCTGCAGAAAGACAGAAAGCAAAATGGCCGACGGAAAACTGAGTTTCAAGGAACATGTCAACAGAGACAAAGAACCTTACATTACTCCCCCCTTAGGGACAACCTCCGGATGACTCAGACCAGGCTTGTCAGGGTACCTCTGATGAAACTGGCGGAGCAGGCGAGGAGCATTTACATTATTGACTGGTTCCCATGAGTTGTCCTCCACTGGGTAGCCCTGCCATTTAATCAAATATTGCAATGATTTCTGTACAACCTGGAATCTAGAATCCTTTCCACCTAAATTCTTCCTGACCATCGACCAGCACTGGGTCAAGGCAAGGAGAAGAACGTCCAGGAAACGTATTGGGTGTTTGCAGCCTTTAGTAGGGATACATGAAAGACAGGTGGATTCTCATTAGTTCTGGGTAGTTTGAAGACGACAAGCAACAGCACTTATAATCTTATTGATCTTTATAAGGTCCAATGTACTTGTGTCCCAATTTAGACGATGGAATCTTTAATTTAAGATTTCTGGTTGACAGCCAGACCAAATCTCCTACCTTGAAAGCTGGTGCAGGTTTACGAAATTTATTCTGCTGCTTTCTTGTACCTTTCCTGAGCCAATTCTAGATTTTCCTTTAGAAGATCCATATTTCTTTTGTAAAGAAGTGATTCTTTCAGCCACTGCCGCAAGGGCGTATCTATGGGAAATCGAGGAAGAATGTTAGGATGATAACCTAGATTGGAGTAAAAAAGGAGACTGCTTAGTGGAGGCGCTCTGAGAGTTGTTATGAGAGAACTCAGCCAGTGGAAGTAGATCCACCCAATCACCTGTAGGTGGCAGATAAAACAGCGGAGATACTGCTCCAGGGTCTGATTGGTTCGTTCTGTCTGTCCATAGTCTGGGGATGAAAAGCAGAAGAAAGGTTTACTTTAATGTCCAATGCTGCACAGAAATTTTGCCAAAACCTTGAAGTGAATTGCACCCCTCGATCCGAAATGACCTCATCCGGTACTCCATGTAAGCGAAACACATTCTTATCATCAAGTCTGATGTCTGTTTTGCAGTGGGTATGCCGACACAAGGGATAAAATGAGCTGCCTTTGGTTAGCGGTCAACCACCACTAGAATGGTGTTCTTCCCTTGAGAGGTTGGTAACTCCACAATGAAGTCCATAGAAATGGATCCCCACGGGCGGGACGGGGTGGGAAGAGGTTGCAACAGACCAGTTGGTGAGGAGCGAGGTGTTTTGCATCTTGCACAGACTTCACATGAAGTGACATAGTTTAAACATCTTTTCTGTAAGTGGGCCACCAAAAGAAACGAGAAAGAAATTCTTGTGTCTTTAGAATTCCCCTATGCCTGGCTATCTTGGAATCGTGGATGAGTTGCAATACTCTCAATCTGACTGTTTCAGGTATATACAGACGTTGTCCCTGAATCCACACACCATTCTTAAAGACAAGACTTACGTCCCTAGGGGGTGAGCAACAAAGAATCCGCATGGTATGCTTCCTTGATGTCCTTAAGTAGGTCTTGATTATGAATCACTCCCAGGAATCTAGAGTCAGGAAGAATAGTCTTAGGAGGAGTAAGTGGACGTGTCTCTGCTGAATGAATCCTAGAGAGTGCATCAGCCTTTCCATTGCGCGATCTGGCTATAGAAATGACAAAATTAAATTGGTTTAGGAAAAGATTCCAGCGAGCCTGGCGAGGAGTCAGGCACTTAGCCGACTGATAAATTCAAGGTTACGATGGTCTGTCAGGACGACTATTTGCTGTGCAGCTCCCTGAAGAAGGTGTCTCCATTCTTGAAGGCGGCAATAATGGCCACCCAAATTCTTTTTCCACATCGTAGTTTTCCCCAACCCCCCAAAAATGCTGGGGGAAAAAAAGGGACAGGGGTTTCAAAAACATTCTTCTCCCCCCTTTTCGGAGAGTAAAGCTCCAACGGGACTCTAAAACCCCCATTTGAAGGGGAAGCTGGGGTTGGGAAAAAATAAGTAGGTGGGTGGTTAAAAATTTTTTTTTAAACAAAAAAGTTCCCCCCTTTTGGGGGGGGGGGAACTGACTGTTTCCGGGTAAATTGGGTGATAGGTGGGGAAAAACCAGAAAAAATTTTTAAAAAAACGTTATAGAAATTGGGGGAAAACCCCCCGAAAAGCTGACTCCCCTTAAATTTCTAGGGTTGGCCCCAACCCCTTTTTTTGGGTTTGGGCTTGTTCCATCCTACTAATCCTTGCGTAGATAGTTATTTCCCCAAAAATTGAATTTCGGTTATGGGAATTTCATTTTTTTAATTTTTTGTAAGGTGGGGTTTTTTTTGGGGTTTTAAACTTTCACATGTATTGGGGTTTCCCCCGTGGGGGGTTTGGAAAAAAAAAGAAAAATCCCAAAAAATCACCACAAAAGTATTAGGGATCCCTGAAGGGTATCTTCACAAAGTGTTGGGGAAAAAAGGGTGGGGCGGTTTCACCCAAAAAGGGAAAATAGATATTCAAAAAATCCATACGTGATGAAAGCTTTTTCCCTTCATCCCCAGGTTGATAGGACCAAAATTTTTGGCCCCCCGGGGCCGTTTTAAAAAAAAAATTTTTGGGTGCCGCAAATCTTCCAACCCAATCAGGGGGGGAAAGGCAATGGATAAAGTTTCTAAAGAACCTTATTGAGTTCCCTATAGTTTTTGCGGGTTTCCCGAGATCCTTTTTCTTTTTCCAAAGAAGTTTGGGGGGACCTGGGGGGTGAAGAGGGGGTTAAGCCTTTTGGGTAAATTTTTTTTTATATTTTCTTCAAAACTTTTAGTGGGGCCCCCAGGGGGTAGATCTTACAAAAAAGGGGGTTTGGGGTCCGGGGGGTATTCAAAATTTGGAAAAAATTGGACGG
>JARQOD010000003.1:580012142-580030502 GCA_033576555.1 Oophaga sylvatica | reverse complement strand
TTCTACTGATCCTGGTTACAGCCTGTTTTAAATACTCCAGAGCTGCACTCACTATTCTGCGGGGCAGTCACTGTGTACATACATTACATTACTGAATCCTGAGTTACCCCGTATTATACCCCAGAGCTGCACTCACAATTGCTGGTGCAGTCACTGTGTACATACATTACATTACTGATCCTGAGTTACATCCTGTATTATACCCCAGAGCTGCACTCACTATTCTGCTGGTGCAGTCACTGTGTACATACATTACATTACTGATCCTGAGTTACATCCTGTATTATACCCCAGAGCTGCACTCACTATTCTGCTGGTGCAGTCACTGTGTACATACATTACATTACTGATCCTGAGTTACATCCTGTATTATACCCCAGAGCTGCACTCACTATTCTGCTGGTGCAGTCACTGTGTACACACATTACATTACGATCCTGAGTTACATCTTGTATTATACCCCAGAGCTGCACTCACTATTCTGCTGGTGCAGTCACTGTGTACATACATTACATTACTGATACCTGAGTTAACATCCTGTATTATACCCCAGAGCTGCACTCACTATTTGCTGGTGCAGTCACTGTGTACATACATTACATTACTGATCCTGAGTTACATCCTGTATTATACCCCAGAGCTGCACTCACTATTCTGCTGGTGCAGTCACTGTGTACACACATTACATTACTGATCCTGAGTTACATCTTGTATTATACCCCAGAGCTGCACTCACTATTCTGCTGGTGCAGTCACTGTGTAACATACATTACATTACTGATCTGAGTTACATCTTGTATTATACCCCAGAGCTGCACTCACTATGCTGCTGATAGTTCTAGGGTTTATACATTACATTAATTATGTATATCCTGTACACAATATTTTCTTTTAAATAAACTGCAGCTGGGGAACAGGGTTTTCCAAACCAGAAACTACTCTGCGTGTTGTAGTCAGTCTCCAGTACAGTAATCGAATCATGCGTACAAACAAGCCTTCCAAATACAAATACAAGCCGTAACTAGAGCTCAGTACAAAATAATCTAGTGTAATGCATTTGTAAAATTACTCAACTTCTTATGAAGATTTGTTTGTATTATTTTGTGTAAAGTGCTGTATATATAATATACGGGGATCACTATGTGCTAATTCCGTGGTCGTCGCCACATCTGGAGCAGAGCAGACTTTGATCTGTTGCAAACTGATGCGGTGTGAGTTATCCTTTTTTTGGTAACTAAACCTCCCTTGCTTTTTTACAAAATACAAAAATAAAACCTTTTCAGTCCCCTCTGATACAACTCTGAAGTCCCTTTATCTCCCCTCTAGTAAATATGTGGACGTCACCATTCCTCTTGTTAAAGAACCTGTAACTTACACAGTCTGACATTATCCAATCATAGCCGAAATTATGTAGAAAAGAGCATCCTCTGGACAGAGAAGGGAATGGTGACAACCGGGTGCTAATTTATGCCTATATTTCCAGGAGGATTAACAGAAAGATGGCACAATGCAGAGTTGTAAGAAAAGCTGCAGAATTAATATATATAAATATATATTATTACTGTATATATATTTTTATGGGAAACGCCATCTTTTTTGTTCCTGTCTAAAATCTGAGTGACCTCCCCTGTAGTAGTCGTCCTATTAGCTGTCACTCAACTTTTCCAGAAACGGATGTAACAAAAGACATCAGACATTCTGACACCGGATCGGATTATGTCATTTATCCAGTGCAGTGATGGATGTAGGTGCTGGACACGGCGCTGTCCTGTCCCAGTTTTATGTATTTATTGTATTTCTCTCTCTCATTTTAGGTTCGGCAAGGATTAAAAACCTTCTCTAATTGGCCCACTTACCCACAGCTGTATGTCAAAGGAGAGCTGATCGGAGGCTTGGACATTATCAAGGTAGCCTATGTGTCTATTCATTGAGTACGAAAGGGTTAAAACAGTTTCCTCGAGGTGGCCGTGAACTGCTCGCGCTTGAATAAACTGCCAACTCTTGTGCGGTGCGGACCCTACAATCAGGGAGTCAGTGGAATTGCTGGAAGTCGGACCAATCTTATATTAGAAGCCCGCGAAAAAACCTTTTCAGCTGCAGAATGGAAGGGAGGGAGACACAGGAATTCATTACTGATGGGTAGGCGGAGCCCCAGATCAGGATGTCACCTCAGATCAAAAGAGTGCTGACTGGCTGGCCCCTCCAGCTCGGGCTCCTCCTACTCAGCTCCAGTCTAAGATTTGAGGTCCCAGAGGATGGTCGCTGCTAATGCAGCTCCTCAGAAGATTTTATTATTTTATATTCGGACAGGAGACTTGGATCACCAGTTGGTCTAGAGGTCTCAGGGGTACCAGCGCTGCTGTACCCCAACCTCTCCCTTGGCGGATCTGTATTTACTCAAAGTCCCTGCAGAATCCTTGCCGGCCCTGGGGGATGAGGAGAGCTTCCCTGGCGGGACGCAAACCACACGTGCGGTCACTGCGTTCCTCGTCCTGGGGGAAGCATGGGCACAGCGCCAGAAACCCCTGAGGGTCCCTGTGGCGCTTTTGGCTGGTGAGTACTCCACACAAATTTTTTATTATAATTATGTGTGAGTGCTTTAGCGTCTGAGTGAGCAGCGCTATTACATGTTTATCAGTGTATTTCACCAGCCTCTCCCTTGGCGGATCTGTAACTACATAATGGTCCCTGCAGAATCTTGCCGGCCCTGGGGGATGAGGAGAGTTTTCCCTGGCGGAGGGCGCAAACCACACACTGGGGTCACTGCGCTTCACGCCCTGGGGGGAAGCATGGGCATAGCGCCAGAAACCCCTGAGGGTCCCTGTGGCGCTAAGCTGGTGAGTACTCCACACAATTTTTATTATAATAATGTGTGAGTGCTTTAGCGTCTGGGTGAGCAGCGCTATTACTTGTATGTCAGTATGCTTCAGCGCTGCTGTGACAGCGCTGTTACATTGTAGATGTGGTGATCTTTTGTCCGCAGGCAGATACCTGCAGGACAGAGAGGGAGCAGGAGCGGGGGAGTTCGCGCTCATTATTTGAGCTAGCAGGGGGCGTGGCCATACTATTCCCGGTCTTCTGAGCAGGAAGACGCGCGCTCTGGCGTTTCTCCTGCGACTCCCTCACTGTGGCGGCCATTACACAGGCTCCTGGGCTCCTCAGACCGCTCCTCTCCTCATAAGACACCACGGCCAGCTGGGTGAGTGCTGATTCCTCACCCCGCAGCGCAGCGATCGCTATCCTGCAGCTGCAGTCTCATTAGAGACATAAAATTGGCTGGGGCTCACAAATATATATATTGTGGTGAGTTTGCAATATTAACCCCTCTGAGGGTTATTTCTACCAGCAAAATTTTTTGACTGAATACCGCTGGGGTAACCCTGCCTGGTGGAGCGTTAACCCTTCAGCGTTTAAAAAAAAAAAAAAAAAAAAAACGCATAGTTTTTGCTGGTATTACCGCTTTGACCTGCTCATACAGGTGAGACATGTCTGAACAGAGTTCAGATGCCGCGGACCACGTTCCAGTGCCATTGCGGCAATCAGATACGCAGACCTCCACAGCGTCTAGCGCTGCGGTCGACAGCGGTGAAAAATTGGATGATATCGCTCGATCGATCAACAACTTGTCTGACCTTTTAGGTCAATATGTGTCTGCTAATTCCTCTCAGAGGAAGCGACGCAGGCCGTTACCGGCCTCTACACGGAGCGAGTCAGATGTATCTGATATTGGGCAGAGTTCCCCTTTAAATTCGGATGGAGAAATATCCGATTCTGATGCGGATGAGCCGCAGGGGCGTTCCTCTATGGCGAAGCGTACGGAGGCATTAATTGAAGCCATGAGAGATATATTACAGTTACCGGAGGAGGTAACTAGTCGTCCTGGTAAATCAGCACGCATGTTCCAGGAGTCCCGTGCTTCGCGTACAACATTGCCAGCTCTGGATGAGCTTAATAGTGTAATAGAGGAGGAACGTCTATGTCCAGATAAGCGTTTTCATGGAACGCATTTCTTGGATACACTTTATCCTTGCTCTGCGGAGTTAAAGGCTAATTGGACTTCTGCTCCTGAAGTGGATGTGTCTTTATCTCAGCTTAGTAAATCCTCACTACTCCCTATTAAGGGGAAAGCGAGCTTACAGGAGCCTTTGGATAGAAAAACAGAATTGGCGGCAAAAGCAAGCTATGAGGCTGCGGGTCATGGATTCCGAGCAGTGCTAGGATCCATGTGTGCTGCTAGAGCTTCTCTAGGCTGGTTGGCACGTCTGAAGACGGAGTTGCAAAATGAATCTCCGTTATCTGAGATACGGGAAACTTGTGAATGGTTAGAAACGGCAGCCTGTTATATCTTTGATGCCGGTCTGGATACGGCATCTCTGCTGGCCAAAGCGCAAGCTTCAGCGGTCACAGTCAGAAGAGCTTTATGGCTCAGACAGTGGGCCGGGGACGCAGTTTCCAAACAAGGGTTGTTGGCCTTACCTTACAAGGGTGGCCATCTTTTTGGATCCGACCTCACAGAGCTGATTTCCAAGGCTAAGGCGAAGGAATCAGCATTACCACAGCGTAGGGCCATGGCCTCGGTGTCCAGTAAGCCTGGTGTCTATAGTGGTCGGCGGTCCTTTCGGGGCCGAGGACGATCTAGTCACTCCTCGTGGGGATCGGGTCGTCCTTCCTTCTCAGGAAAGAAATCCTCTCAGAAAACTCGTACTCCCTGGAAGCGGAGTTTCCGCCAGGACAAGCGGGAACTTGACAAGAAGCCCGCAAAGTCGGATTGACGCCAGGGGTCCACTCGAGGATTCTCGAGTGGGGGGTCGCCTGCTTCTTTTCAAGGCGACTTGGATGGCTCGCGTTCCAGATTCCTGGGTAACGCGGATAGTGTCGGCAGGCTATATCATAGAGTTTGCTTCTCGACCCCCAAATGTTTTTTGTCAATCTCGCGTTCCGTCGGAACCCGAGCTTGTTGTCGCTCTACAGCGAGAGGTCGAATCTCTGCTACAAAAGGGTGTAGTGATACCGGTTCCGTCAGAGGACCGAGGGAAAGGTTTTTATTCCAACCTTTTTATAGTTCCCAAAAAGGAGAACAAATTTCGCCCGATTCTGGATCTCAAGCGATTAAACCGGCATGTCCATGCCCGGAAATTTCGCATGGAATCGCTTCGTTCCGTTGTGGCAGCTCTGTCACAGAACGATTTTCTGGTGTCAATCGACATTCGCGACGCCTATTTGCATATTCCCATCGGAGAGGCTCATCAGCGCTTTCTTCGATTTGCCATAGGTCAGAATCATTACCAGTTCGTGGCTCTGCCGTTCGGCTTAGCCTCAGCGCCAAGGGTCTTTACAAAAATTCTGGCGCCCCTCATGGCAATCCTTCGAAGACAGGGGATTACGATTCTCCCTTATCTGGACGATCTTTTGATTGTGGCTTCCTCGGAGGAGGAGGCGTTGACGGCTCGGGATTTGTCTCTTCAGTTTCTGAAGGACTTCGGTTGGCTGGTCAATTGGGAGAAGTCGTCCCTGGAACCATCGAGGACAATCCTCTTTTTGGGAATGCATCTCGACACGTTTCGGTCGGTAGTTTCCCTACCACCAGACAAACAGTCATGTCTTCTTCGACATGTACAGATTATGAAATCCTCAACGGCAATGTCCCTACGGAAGTGTATGCGTCTTCTGGGACTGATGGTGGCGTCCATGGAGGCAATTCCTTTTGCCCAGTTCCATTCCAGGACTCTCCAAAGGTTCATCTTGAGTCGATGGAACCAGTCGCAATCGCTGGATTGCAGTGTCACCATTTCTCGTGCGGTGCGGGATTCTCTAGAATGGTGGTTACGTCCAGGGGCATTCTCCCTGGGGAAGTCTTTCCTCCCTCCGAAGTGGTCAGTCATAACCACCGATGCCAGCCTGACGGGCTGGGGGGGTGTTTGGAACAATCTCTGGATTCAGGGGGTATGGTCATCGGAAGAGTCTGTTCTTCCGATCAACATCCTGGAATTGAGGGCGATTTTCCTTTGCCTCCAACATTGGACGGTCCTTTTGAGCGGTCTGCCAGTCCGAGTGCAGACAGACAATGCGACGGCTGTCGCGTATATCAATCACCAAGGTGGGACAAGGAGTTCCAGACTCATGGTAGAGGTGTCCCGAATTCTGATTTGGGCAGAGGCCAGTGTACCAGCCTTTTCGGCGATTCACATTCCAGGGGTTCAGAATATTACAGCGGACTTTCTCAGTCGCAGAAGGATGGATCCCGGGGAATGGGGCCTCCACCCGGAAGTTTTTGCACTACTGTGCTCTCGCTGGGGAACCCCCCAAGTGGATTTGATGGCATCCAGGTCCAATGCCAAGTTACCGACGTTCATGTCCAGGTACAAGGACCCGAAGGCTGTGGCGGTGGATGCTCTAGTGGCTCAGTGGGATCAGTTCGAGCTGATCTATGTATTCCCGCCGATATCCTTACTTCCTCTAGTACTGCGTCGGATCAGACTAGAGAGAATTCCAGCTATTTTGATAGCTCCAGACTGGCCAAGAAGGGTGTGGTTCTCGACAATAATGTCGCTGTTGGCGGCACCTCCTTTTCCACTCCCTCTTCAACCGGACTTGTTGACTCAGGGGCCCGTTTGTCATCCGGACTTGATGTCCCTGCGTTTGACGGCGTGGCTCTTGAGACCGAAATCTTGATCCGTAGAGGTTTCTCAGCCGAGGTCATTGCTACCCTTCGTGCTGCAAGAAGTCCGGCTACTACTAGGATTTACCACAAAATTTGGGAAACCTTCTTTTCGTGGTGTTTGGGGTCCTCTCGGAACCCGAGAAAATTTTCCATTCCCAACCTGTTGGCTTTTCTGCAGCATGGGCTAGACAAGGGTTTGGCAGTCAGCACCTTGAAAGGTCAGATTTCTGCTCTGTCCTTATTGTTCCGGAGAACCATTGCTTCAAATAGAGACGTGCTCTCCTTTTTCCGAGGTATATCTCGTAAGTTTCCGCCGCGGAAGGCACCCGTGTCTCCTTGGCGGCTCAACCTTGTTTTGGAGGCTCTTCAGCATAAACCTTTTGAGCCGATGGTTTCTGCTAGCCTTTCTTTACTTTCTTGGAAGGTGGCTTTCCTTGTTGCAGTCACTTCCTTGAGGAGAGTTTCTGAGTTGGCAGCTCTTTCTTGTTCGCCTCCTTTTCTGGAGTTTTTTCCGGATCGTGTAGTGCTTCGCACTCGGGGTGATTTTTTGCCTAAAGTGGTGTCACAATTTCATGTCAACCAGGATATTGTGTTGCCTTCATTCTGTCCGGATCCAAAGAATGTGAAAGAGCGAGCTTTACACACATTGGATTTAGTGTGGGCCTTGAAGTTTTATCTATCTATTACTCAAGGTTTTCGTAAGACGGACTCCCTATTTGTGGTTCCAGTCGGTCGTCGGCGTGGTCAACGAGCTTCCAAGGATTCTATAGCTCGTTGGATCCGGTCAGCTATATTGGAAGCTTACCGTCTTCAGGGTGAATCTTGCCCGATTAAGATTCAAGCCCATTCCACGAGGGCTGTGGCTTCATCGTGGGCTTTTCACCAAGGTGCTTCGGCAGTGCAGCTCTGCCGGGCGGCAACTTGGCGCTCTGTCCACACGTTTACGAAGTTTTATAAAGTGGACGTCAGTGCTTCTGCTGATGCAGCCCTCGGACGTAGGGTCCTGCAGGCAGCTGTAGTTTAAAGTTGTGGATGAACTTGTGTTTAGCGCTGGTTGCGCTTTGTTGTTAAGGTTGTTGGGTTTCTGCCTCTTGTTGGTTTTTTCCCACCCTTATTTTTGAACTGCTTTAGGACGTCCCATCAGTAATGAATTCCTGTGTCTCCCTCCCTTCCATTCTGCAGCTGAAACACGGATTTTGGTAAGAACTTACCGGTAAAATCCTTTTCAGCGAAGGAAGGGAGGGAGACACAGCACCCTCCCAAGGCAGAAGTGTGTTGATGTTTTCAGATGCAGCGCGACCCTTATCTGATAGCGATTATCTGGGCTGAGGTCAGCGCGCTAAGGCTCTTTTCCAGCATCGCCAGCTCATCGCAGTAGTCAGGTTCCGTGAGTAGTACCTGGAACTCTGTGGTTTTTGGCTTTCTTTGCATGCATAACCTGTATCCTTGTGTTTTTCTCTGAAGTTCCTTCAGAAGGGGTTATGTTGCTCCGCTGGTGATCTTGGCTCTTTTCCTAAAAGCTTTGGTACGACTGGAGCTGAGTAGGAGGAGCCCGAGCTGGAGGGGCCAGCCAGTCAGCACTCTTTTGATCTGAGGTGACATCCTGATCTGGGGCTCCGCCTACCCATCAGTAATGAATTCCTGTGTCTCCCTCCCTTCCTTCGCTGAAAAGGATTTTACCGGTAAGTTCTTACCAAAATCCGTGTTTCAGCGATTTCAGCATACATTTACAATGGACGTATTCACATAACCAGGACTGTTACTCCTGAGATCAGTACAAGCTCTGAGCTCATCAGTAATGATGAGCGAAAGTACTCGGATAAGGTGTTATCTGAGCATACTTGAGTGTTATCCCAATGTCTTCGGTGTGCTCGAATAATACGTTCGAGTTCCTGCGGCTGCATGTCTCACGGGTGTTCAACTGCGGCAACACATGCAGGGATTGCCTGTTTGTCAGACTCAAACATATTATTCGAGCACGCCAAAGTCATTCGGTTAACACCTGAGCATGCTCAGATTCATCCAAGCACGTTCGCTCATCACTACTCAGCAGCTTAACTACTTAGTTGCTGCAACCAAAAGTGACCACAGCATCTAACGGTTTAGATATGGAGGAATGGTAACTGGAGCCCCATAAATGTATATCTCCATAGCTTTTTGCAAAAAGGACGTGTTACTCATGTCCTGGGAAGGGATCCTCACATGTTTTGGAGGCTCATTTCTTCGTTTTGCACAATACAGCCTGTAAGCCCATTGTATTTATAAAATAATTTTTTCTTTAGATTATCTCTTAATATAACCTGTTAAATCGTCACTTCAGAGCTACATTTTCATTCTGGTCTGGCCTGAATTTATAGACGAATGTCTATGGAAGCCTATCATACTAATGTGTTTTCCCCATTCACATGAGGGGCATCTCCATCTTGTATATCACACCTTATAGATGCAGATCTGATAAGATTATGGTGCTTTCCTTCTGTCACTTTGATCTCTCTTTATTTGGTTCTGTGTTTCCCATATACAGGAATTGAAAGAAAGTGGAGAATTGGTTTCTGCGTTGAAAGGTGAACATTAATGAACGGGGAGGCCGTAGATCAGAACCGCCGATTAGTAAATGTATCGCTCCGACCCAGAGTCCTTGAACCCGTCCCCGGGAACTCTGCCACTATCACTGAGTCCTTGACCTCGTCCCCCGGATCTCAGCCACCATCACTGAGTCCTTGACCTCGTCCCCCGGATCTCAGCCACTGTCACTGAGTCCTTGACCTCATCCCCCGGATCTCAGCCACCATCACAGAGTCCTTGACCTCGTCCCCGGGATCTCAGCCACATCACTGAGTCCTTGACCTCATCCCTGATCTCAGCCACCATCACTGAGTCCTGACTCGTCCCTGCATCTCAGCCACCATCACTGAGTCCTTCACCTCGTCCCCTGGATCTCAGCCACCATCACTGAGTCCTTGACCTCGTCTCCTGCATCTCAGCCACCATCACTGAGTCCTTGACCTCGTCCCCTGGATCTCAGCCACCATCACGGAGTCCTTGACCTCGTCCCCTGCATCTCAGCCACCATCACTGAGTCCTTGACCTCGTCCCCTGCATCTCAGCCACCATCACCGAGTCCTTGACCTCGTGCCCCGGATCTCAGCCACTGTCATTACATAATGATTCCTTCCAATGGTCTGGATAGAGCTAATAGGGAAAAGGGACCACAGTGTTCCTGCTCGTTCATATGAAACTTGTGAAAACATAAACAAAAATGTTTTAATTTAATAAACATTATATCGATTCATTCAAGTCTCTTTTTTTTATGTTGGATTTCGCAATAATGTTTTTATAGAGCGATTCCCACAGGGAAATGTAGTAATGCAGTGATCATTAGTTGTTTGTTGGTGTCATCCATTTTCCCCAATAAGGCATATAGACACTGTTTTGCCATATTTCATGAGCTTGGTGGTAACCATTATTGACGAGCAAGTAAATTTGCAGGACTCTGGTCTGTATTCTGTTGCCACTGGATAGAATTGCTCTTTTCAGCATCCGTGACTCCTTGTTTGTTTACAGTAGGTGGCCTATCGTGACATAGTACGTGGGTCATGCGTAAGGCCGACCAATCAAGAGAAACCCCGGAAGCTGAAAGATAAAAGGCGGCTCGTAGGGGTCCTGTCCTACAGCCATGGATTACTGCCCTGGCCGCTGGATCAGGGTCCTGCGAATCATGTTTTTCTCTAGCAACCTTCCACGACAGCATAGGAGGTTGTCTCCATGCCCTAATGGGGGACAGGAAGCACAAGAGAGGTTAAAAAGCCCCTCCCACCTCCCTCTCACCAGTGTTTGTCCTGTCCCCCATGGGGCAGGGAGAGGTTATCGGTATGCTGTGTGGCTGGCTGCTGCAGCTACCTGTAAATCCTTGTGTGCCGGACAGCGGTAGTCGGTTGGCTTTGTTCTCCCTCCTCGGTTCTGTTCCTGTCTTCCTGCGGGACTTCGGGACCTTCCTGGCCCACCTGCGCCCCTTCTGGGGGTAAAGCGGGCCAGTGATCCCTCCCGCAGCCCTCCAGCCCTCCTCCCGGTGTGCGCGCGGCGTCCCGGAAGCGGATCCTCTGGCCGGAGGCCACTTCCTGTGTATGCGTTCCTATGGAGCGCAGTCCGCTTCCGGTGTTTTTTCCAGGGCGCCGACCGCTTGCAGGCGCATACAGCTCACCCAAATCGAGGGCCTGCTCCCGACCTTGGGAGGAGGGAGAGGGGAAATTCTGATGTCGCTGGGGGCGGGGTTATGCCTACATAAACCCGCCAGAAGACGCCGACCGGTAAGGCGATTGATCCTCTGTCAGTATGGACAGTGCCTCATGCATCTGCAGAGCCCAGCGCAGCCCCAGCCACAGTGAGTGTAATGGGGAGGTCCTAACAGTGGTAAGCAGGGAGGATCAATTCTGAATGATGCTTCTCATCTTATAGAAAGACAAGCCATAAAAGCACCACTAAACCCGTTAAATGCGGCATCTGCAGCAAAAGGCTGCGTCATGGAAGAAAAAGCTGTGCCACGCGTGCACAGATAGCGTAATCAGCAGAGCACCCCTCTCTAATTGACGAGATTTGCAGTTTGGTCAAGCAGGAGGTTGTCTTCACTAGCTGCCCTAGCCCCCCCTCCACCCCCACCTCCGCTGCCGCCTTCAGCTTCATCGCTAGAGCCTCCGCCACAAAAAGCATAGGCTTCAGTTTGATTCAGGATCCGAGTCAGAACAGTCATATGACTCAGGCTCTGAAAGGTGGGAAGAGTCAGGGGGCCTTAGAAGTACGGAGATCAGGAGATATCTTTTTCTTCAGACTATGTAGAAGAACTGGTCAGTGCCGTTTGGGCCACTATGGGGTTGGAGGAAGAGCAGGTTTCTCAGTCGGCCCAGGATAAGATGTTTGGAGGGCTGCAGGGGTCTAAGCAAGCGGGGTTCCCGGTGCATAAAACCATCCGGGATATGATCTCGCAGGAATGGGAATACCCAGAGAAGCGCTATTCCTCCCCTTCTGAATTCAAACGCAGGTGTCCCTTAGAGGACGATACCTTTAACTGAGATTAAATGAAAGTAGATGTACAAGTGAGTCGGGTAGTTAAAGACTATCCTCCCATTTGAGGATGTATCACAATTGAAAGACCCGATGGACCGTAAAATAGAGAGCCTTCTGAGGAAGGCCTGGGAAACCTCAGCCACTGCTTTAAAATCTGCTATCGCCTCTACGTGTGTCTCACAATCCCTCTTTAAGGTGGAGGAGCTGGAGAATCATATTTCTCAGGGCTCAAGGGGTGAGCTTCTCGACTCACTTCCCATCCTCCAGAAAGCTACGGGATATCTGGCGGACACCTCTATGGAGACAATTCGTACCTCCGCCAGAACACTGGCGCAGTCTAACTCTGCCAGGCGAGCCCTATGGCTCAAGATGTGGAGCGGAGATGTTACGTCTAAAATTAGGCTTTGCTCCATACCCTTTAGAGGTGAACTCGTCTTTGGCCCAGCTCTAGACGAAATCCTCGAAAGAGCCACTGATAGGAAGAAAGCTCTTCCAGAGCAGAAGGCCTCTAGGAAGCGGTATTTTCGAGCCCCCCAGAACCAGGCCCTACAGACAAAGGGCAAAGGAAAAATGGGGCGGTGGAGCTATGCGAAAGGAAGGGGTAGGAACATCCTTGTTCCACAGCAGCAGCAACAGCAGGAGAAATGACTCCGACCCCGTGGTGGGGAGACTTTCAAATTTCCTACATGCTTGGCAGTCAATTTCCAGCTGCCGTTGGGTCCTCAATATCATCAGAGAGGGCCTCCTACTGGAATTTGAGTCTCCGCCCCCCCCAGGGGTCTGAGAGTTACCTCCCTACCATCTCGGGAGGCCCAGGCGATCCTTTCGGCGGGTATAAAAGACCTGGTCCGCTCAAATGCTGTCTCCCTGGTTCCAGTGGAAGAACATGGGGAGGGTCACTACTCCAAACTATTTCTAGTGAAAAAACCTACAGGGGAGGAGAGAATAATAATAAACTTGAAGTCCCTCAATCAACATATTGTATACCGCAAGTAGGGTTGAGCATTCCGATATTGCAAATATCGGGTATCGGCCGATATTGGCTGTATCGGAATTCCGATTCCGAGTACCGATATTTTCGTCATATCGGATACCGGAATCGGAATGTTCCTGTCACGGTCAGTGTCCGTCGGTCGGGTCTGTCAGGAGTCAGCGGCACTTACCTGGCAGAAGATCTCCGGCGGTCACGTCCTGGACTGCTTGATGGCCGCCATCATCTTCTCCCTGGCGGTCACATGCAGTTTCTCGCGATAACTGCAGTGACTGCTGGGTAATCGCGGCCGTAAAGCAGTCCGATGACGTCACCGCCGGGGAAGCAGGTAATCAGCTGTGCTGCACCGGGATGTCAGGCCATGCCTGGCATTCCGATGTAGCAGAGCTGGATCGTCGTGGGACAATCGTTACTATGGACTGCGTCGGACAGGTGGTATACTGTTGGTTTGTTTTTTTCCTTTTTTTTACAGGAGATCGATGGCGTCGCAGGAATGAGAGTATAATAAAATTAATGAAAACTGTGTTGTCTCTTTTATTTCATTAAAATACTTTTTTCTTGCTGTGTCTTTTTTTAAACATTTAAAAACTTTGGGATTAATAATGGATCGGTGTCTTATTGACACCTCTCCATTATTAACCGGGCTTATTGTCACCGTGCAATCAACGGTGACATTAACCCCTTATTACCCCGCTTGCCACCGCTACAGGGCAAGTGGGAAGAGCCGGGTAAAGTGGCACAATTGGCACATCTTTTGATGCGCCAAATGTGGGGCTGCTGTAGCCTGGTATTATCAGGCTGTTGAGGGCCAAAATCCATGGGCCTTGACAGTCTTTTAATACCAGGCCGCAGCAGTCTGCATTTTACTTGGCTGGTTAACAAAAATAGGGGGACCCCTACGCCGTTTTTTTTTTCGAGGGGATCCCCTATTTTTTGTTAACCAGCCAAGCTAAGCAGACTGCTGTGGCCTGGTATTATCAGGCTTGCAAGGTCCATGGATATTGGATCCTTACCAGCCTGAAAAACCAGGCCTCAGCAGTCTGCTTCATCTGGCTGGTTAACAAAAATAGGGGGGACCCCACGCCAATTTTTTTCGAGGGGATCCCCTATTTTTGTTAACCAGCCAAGATATGCAGACTGCTGTGGCCTGGTATTATCAGGCTGGCAAGCAGGGTCGGACTGAGCCACCGGGACACCGGAGAAACCTCCGGTGGGCCCCAGCTCCTGCGTGGTGGGCCCTGATTTGAAAGGATAGGTCGCGGGGCAGAGGGGGCGGTGGCCCCGGGCCTCACGCTCTGAGGGGGCCCTCCCGGAGCTACGATACAGTTACATTCTGCGGCAGAGCAGGGAGAATCGCTCTCCCTGCTCTGCCGCCCGGAAGCTATGGGGCCTGAACAGGCGGTGGGCCCCCCACCCGTCATCGGAGGGTCAGCTGTATCGGCATCCAGCCGATACAGCTGACCGCATAGAGAGAGAAGGAGCGAGCGCTCCTTCTCTCCCATAATCCCCCTCTCAGCGTCTGACAGCGGGCGCGATGACATCACCTGCCGGCGCCCGCTGTCAGACGCTGAGAGGTAGAACAGTGAGCAGCACAGGAGCCGGGAGGTGAGTATTGTTTTTTTTTTTTTTTTTAATGGGGGTGCATTATACTACAGAGGCTGTATATGGGGGATGCATTATACTACAGAGGCTGTATATGGGGGCTGCATTATACTACAGAGGCTCCATATTGGGGTGCATTATACTACAGAGACTCCCTATGGGGATGCATTATACTACAGAGGCTGCCTATGGGGGTGCATTATAATATAGCGGCTGCCTATGGTGGTGCATTATATTATAGACTCTGCCTATGGGGGTTTATTATAATATAGAGGCTGCCTATGGGGGTGCATTATACTATATTGAGGACTATCTGGTGTATTATGCTGTATGGATGCTATCTAGGGGCCATCATACAGTGTTGGACCCATTAGTTTGGGGACATTAAGGGGTCAGTATATATCCAGTGAGGGGCATTATTCTGTGTATAGGGGAGATGTACAGGGGGAGACTTGGGACATTATTAAATGTAAAGTGGGTACTTATTGTTATAGGGGAACTCGGGTTACTGTGACTGTCAAAGGGGCACACAGGGCATTATTACAGTCTAGGGGACAAAATGTGGGCACTGTTTTCTAGGGCACTTGCACCCGGCATTACTATATTCTAGAGGAGTGCTTTAAAATTTAGAGGTCACACAGAACCACACAGCAGGTGCAGTAATAGGGACACATACGGCAGCAGCAACTCAGTATTGGGGTATCAGGTGCAGAAATAGGGACACATGGCAGCAGCGGCTCAGTATTGGGGTATGAGGTGCAGTAATAGGGACACATATGGCAGCAGCGGCTCAGTATTGGGGTATGAGGTGCAGTAATAGGGACACATACGGCAGCAGCAGCAGCTCAGTATTGGGGTATCAGGTGCAGAAATAGGGACACATGGCAGCAGCGGCTCAGTATTGGGGTATCAGGTGCAGAAATAGGGACACATATGGCAGCAGCGGCTCAGTATTGGGGTATCAGCAGGATGAGGAGTTTGTGCAGGTTGAGAATAGTCCAATTGGTGACCGTGACAGTGCTAAAAATATGAGAAGTGAAATGTGTCTTTGTTGTAATCTCTGCAGTCGAGTCCTGGCTGGAGAAGTCGTCATGTCGGTCTGGGCCAGATGGAAAAGCCATGAAAAGTGAACAATTCCATTAGAAAGAACATCAGCGGTAAGTCATTATCTGTACCTGTGCTGTAATCTATTATATGTTCTGTAGGACTGGTATTATTTACCACAGACCATATGGCGGTAATATCAATATTGGTCTTTTTCTATATAGATTATATTATTTTTGGCAACAGCGCGGTCATTTGCTGAGGTTCTCTGATTAGGGGCCCACTCAGAAGTTTCGCCCCCACTAAACCAAAACCCTAGCTACGCCTCTGGCTCTCTCTCTAGTCTTTCTTTCTCTCTCTAGTCTTTCTCGCTCTCTGTTCTTTCTTTCTCGCTCTCTGTTCTTTTTTTCTCTCTGTTCTTTCTTTCTCTCTCTCTTTCTTTCTTTCCTCTCTTTCTTTCTCTGTTTGTTCTTTCTCTCTCGCTGCCCTTTCTTTCTTTTCCTCAGTACCAGCCACTGTGCCGTCATTACCAGTCAGTGTGATCAGCAGTGCTAAATGGTTACGCTTGGGGCGAGGATATGGGTGTGATTAGCTGTGAAATGGGTGTGGTCGGGGCGTGGCCTAAAATTTGCAGCGGTGCGCATAGCGCGCCGCAGTCTTTAACCCTCTTTCCTGTCTTCAAAATTTGGGAGGTATGCTGTATGACCTCCCTACAACTTCTGGCCATGCTCCTGATGAGCGCGACGGATGGTCTCCTGAGGGATCTCCTCCCACACCTGGACTAAAGCATCCACCAACTCCTGGACAGTCTGTGTTGTGCAACGTGGCATGGCCTAAAATTTGCTGCAGCAGGCACAGCGTGCCACAGCCTTTGTCCCTCTTTCCCTTCTTCAAAGGTTGGGAAGTATGATGGTGGGCCCCAAGAATAATTTTTCTCTGGTGGGCCCAAGGTACTCCAGTCCGACGCTGCTGGCAAGGTCCATGGATATTGGCTCCTTAACAGCCTTAAATACCATGCCTCAGCAGTCTGCTTCATCAGGCTGGTTAACAAAAATAGGGGGGACCCCACACCATTTTTTTTTTCGAAGGGAACCCCTATTTTTGTTAATCAGTTCCCTCTGACGTCACTGATTGTGTCCCTGGCTGACCTGAAGTGAAAGTGGAAAGCAATCAATTAAGCTTTCCACTTCCTCTCCTGTCAGCCAGGAGAGGAACTCATTCATTTGGGGGTTTACTGTGAGGCTGCAGCATTAGCTGCGGTCCCTGCAGTAAACATTAACCCTTTCTGAAGGATTACACCGTGGGACCTGACTGAACATCGGATAGGTAAGAATAATTTTGCTTTTTTATTTTATTTTTATTACAGGAAATGGTTTTTGCAGTAAAATAAAAGATGGTCAAAAACATGTGTCTTTATTTCATTAAAATGATTTTTAATTAAAGTGTGTGTGTTTTATATTTTATTTCATGCAATAGGATTAATAATTGATAGTTGTCTAATTGACAGCTCTCAATTATTAACCTGGCTTAAGGTCACTTTTCAATAGCAAGGTGGCTTTAACCCCTTATTAACCCATTCGCCACCGCTACAGGGCAATGGGAATAGACGGGCAAAGTGCCAGAAAGGGCGAATCTAAATATAGATTTGTCTTTTCTGGGGTGTCTGGGGGCAGATGTTAGTAGCCGGGGGGGGCCAAAAATAATGGTCCCTCTCTGGGCTATTATTATCTGCCCCCACTCGCTGGCTTTGTCTGTCTGGTTGCGAAAATAGGGCGGGAGCCCACGCATTTTTTTTCAACAATTTTACACCTCATATTATATATATATATATATATATATATATATATATATATATATATATATACACATGTCATTGAATTTGTGACACACTATATATATATATATTTATATTTATAGTTCATACACTTCTACATAGTATAATAGCCGCTAATTCAATTGCCGGCTTTTGTGAAAATGCAGAACCCGACATGAAATGACACATGGTTTACATAGAGTTAACCATGTTATTTGATCTATTGTTTTCACTAACAATTACATGATTGTATGTGTGCAAAATTTCACACCTGTAGGGGTTAATTAAAGGTGTAAATTCGTAGCAAAAAAGTCCGGTTTTTTTACAACGAATTTACACCTTTAATTAACCCCTACAGGTGTGAAATTTTGCACACATACAATCATGTAATTGTTTGTGCAAATCAGATATCAAACTACATGAAAAGACATGGTTAACTCTATGTAAACCAAGTGTCATTTCATGTCGGGTGCTTCTGTCTTTTCACAAAAGCCGGCTTTACCCGGCAATTGAATCAGAGGCTATTTTACTATGTAGAAGTGTATAAACTATAAATATATGTATATATATATGTCACAATGACATGTATGTATGTATGTATATATATATATATATATATATATATATATGTATTCTATGTGTGTATATTTAGTGTTTACAAGGAAAGAAAGAGTTTTTTTTAGTTACGATATTTTGTTCCCATAGACTTACATTGGATTTCCGGTATCGGGTATCGCCGATATTTTAATCGTATCGGCAATACCATTCCGATTCCGATACTTTTGGATATCGGAAAGTATCGCTCAACTCTAACCGCAAGTTCAAGATGGAGTCGGTAAAAACTGCCATTCTGCTAATAAGCCCGCACTCCTTCATGGCCACAATAGACCTGAAGGATGCATATTTCCACATCTCGGTGCATCCACGCCACAGGAAATACCTGAGATTTGCGGTTCAGGACAGTTCAGAAACAAAACACTACCAGTTCAACGTGCTCCCCTTTGGCATATCATCAGCTTCAAGAGTATTCTCAAAGATCATGGCGGAGACGGTTTCCCACATTTGAGGGCAGGGCATATGTGTAGTCCCGTACTTGGACGACTTACTAGTAATAGGCACCTCCTATCGGGCCCTACAGGAGCAAGTGGAGCACACTCTGGATATTCTTCGCTCTTTAGGATGGGTGCC
>JARQOD010000003.1:579855081-580012042 GCA_033576555.1 Oophaga sylvatica | reverse complement strand
GGGGTAAGACGGCGGACGCTGGGGGGTAAGACGGCGGACGCTGGGGGTAAGACGGCGGACGCTGGGGGTAAGACGGCGGACGCTGGGGGGTAAGACGGCGGACGCTGGGGGGTAAGACGGCGGACGCTGGGGGGGTAAGACGGCGGACGCTGGGGGGGTAAGACGGCGGAGCCTTTTGTTGCGTCTCTTTTGAATTCTATTTTCTACTCCCTCATCTGTTTCTTTTTGCGGAGGTTTCTTTTTCTCTGGTCTGGTTGTGTTTATATGGTGTGTGTGGTGTGTGTGTGTTGGTTTCGTAATCCAGATGTGAGCTGCTGATTCACTGTTTCTAATTTTTCTGTGCAAATACTCCCCGGAGAATTTTTCATTTTTGTTTTTTTTTCCCCATGTGCCAGAAATTTTTTTAATGTCAATGTTAGAGTTGCCTGTGCCATTTTAACAGCTCACATAATTATTTTTTTCTCTAAAAAGGCAGAAAGACAAAAATAAAGATTTTTAATAAAAGAGCCCTCATGTGCCATTTTGAAGAATTTGCTGCTAAAGAAAACAGCTTCCCCTAGAATGTTGGGACAGGAGCCTGTTAGATATTACAACCCCTGGCAAAAATTATGTAGTCACGGCCTTGGAGGATGTTCATTCAGTTGTTTTATTTCGTTGAAAAAAAACAGATCACAGACATGGCACAAAACTGAAGTCATTTCAATGGCAACTTACTGGCTTTAAGAAACACTAAAAGAAATCAAGAACAAATAATGTGGTAGTCAGTAATGGTTATTTTTTTTAACCAAGCATTGGGCAAAAATTATAGAATCACTCAATTCTGAGGGAAAAAATTATGGAATCACCCTGTAAATTTTCATTCCCAAAACCTAAGCAGAAAAAACAAGATTACAATGGGCTAAGGAAAAGCAATCGTGGACTGTGGATGACTGAATGAAAGTCATATTCAGTGAAGAATCGCGAATCTGCATTGTGCAAGGTGATGATGCTGGAACTTTTGTTTGGTGCCGTTCCAATGAGATTTATAAAGATGACTGCCTGAAGAGAACATGCAAATTTCCGCAGTCAATGATTATATGGGGCTGCATGTCAGGTAAAGGCACTGGGGAGATGGCTGTCATTACATCTTCAATAAATGCACAAGTTTATGTTGATATTTTGGACACTTTTCTTATCCCATCAATTGAAAGGATGTTTGGGGATGATGAAATCATGTTTCAAGATGATAATGCATCCTGCCATAGAGCAAAAACTGTGAAAACATTCCTTGAAAAAAGACACACAAGGTCAATGTCATGGCCTGCAAATAGTCCGGATCTCAATCCAATTGAAAATCTTTGGTGGAAGTTGAAGAAAATGGTCCATGACAAGGTTCCAACCTGCAAAGCTGATCTGCAACAGCAATCTGAGAAAGTTGGAGTCAGATTGATGAAGAGTACTGGTTGACACTCATTAAGTCCATGCCTCAGAGACTGCAAGCTGTTGTAAAAGCCAGAGGTGGTGCAACAAAATACTAATGATGTGTTGGAGTGTTTTTTTGTTTGTTTTTCATGATTCCATAATTTTTTTTCCTTCAGAATTGAGTGATTCCATAATTTTTTCCCTATGCTTGGTTAAAAAAATAACCATTACAGACTACCACATTATTTGTTCTTGATTTCTGTTAGTGTTTCTTAAAGCCAAAAAGTTACCATTTGAAATGACTTCAGTTTTGTGCCATGTCTGTGACCTGTTTTTTTTTTTTCCACAAAATAAAACAACTGAATGAACATCCTCCAAGGCCGGTGATTCCATAATTTTTGCCAGGGGTTGTAATATCGTTATTCAGAAAGACATGGAGGATAGCAGTGGGAGCAGCCTCTTCTTACCTCAGCTCACAGTGCACGTCAGACCAAATGAGAATCATGAGGTCAAAGGAACTGGCCAAGGAGCTCAGAGACAGAATTGCAGCAAGGCACACATCTGGCCAAGGTTACAAAATAATTTCTGCAGTACTCAAGGTTCCTAAGAGCGCAGTGACCTCCATAATCCTTAAATGGAAGAAGTTTGGGACCACCAGAAGTCTTCCTAGACCTGGCCGTCCAGCCAAACTGCGCAATCGTGGGAGAAGAGCCTTGGTGAGAGAGGTAAAGAAGAACCCAAAGATCACTGTGGCTGAGCTCCACAGATGCAGTAGGGACATGGGAGAAAGTTCCACAAAGTCAACTATCACTGCAGCACTCCAACAGTCGGGTCTTTATGGCAGAGAGGCCTGATTGAAGCTTCTCCTCAGTGCAAGACATATGAAAGCCCGCATAGAGTTTTCTAAAAAACACATGAAGGACTCCCAGACTATGAGAAATAAGATTCTCTGTTCTGATGAGATGAAGATAGAACTTTTTGGTGATAATTCTAAGTGGTATGTGTGGAGAAAACCAGACACTGCTCATCACCTGCCCAATACAATCCCAACAGTGAAACATGGTGGTGGCAGCATCATGCTATGGGGGAGTTTTTCAGCTGCAGGGACAGGACGACTGGTTGCAATTAAAGAAAGTATGAATTGGCCAAGTATAGAGATATCCTGGATGAAAACCTCTTCCAGAGTGTTCTGGACCTCAGACTTGGCCGAACGTTTACCTTCCAACAAGACAATGACCCTAAGCACACAGCTAAAATAACAAAGGAGCGGCTTCAGAACAACTCTGATCATTCTTGACTGGCCCAGCCAGAGCCCTGACCTAAACCCAATTGAGCATCTCTGAAGAGACCTGAAAATGGCTGTCCACCAACGTTCACCATCAACCCGACAGAACTGGAGAGGATCTGCAAGGAAGAATGGCCGAGGATCTCCAAATCCAGGGGTGAAAAACTTGTTGCATCATTCCCAAGAAGACTCATGGCTGTACTACCTCAAAAGGTGCTTCTACTCAATACTGAGCAAAGGGTCTGAATACTTATGACCATGTGATATTTCAGTTTTCCTTTTTTAATAAATTTGCAAAAATTTCTACATTTCTGTTTTTATCAGTAAAGATGGGGTGCAGAGTGTACATTAATGAGAAAAAAATGAACTTTTTTGAATTTACCAAATGGCTGCAATGAAACAGAGTGAAAATGTAAAGGGGTCTAATACTTTCCGAACCCACTGTATGTAAGAAAAGGAAAATTGTCCCCAAGGGTAGTCAACCCATTTACAGAGGACATTTCATATTTTTCATGTTGAGCTGGACACAGGATGTAAAAGTAGCTGCAGAGCGGAATAAAATTTTGTGTTTTTTTTGCTTTTTATTTTGGCTCTCCATTGCAGAGATATTAGCAATCAATGAGTCAACTTTTGGTAAGTCCAAGGAATAGCCATAGTGGACCCCACTACCCTAATACGTGCCATATGGACAGGGGTAGTTTTTATGAGACCACCGCTTTAAAAACAGGAGGGTTAAAATCAGACCAGTGTTTCTCATCAAGTATCTGTATATTTTCAGAATTCTGTACTTGGTCTCGGCAGCTTTTCTCTCTTATTATCTGAAAAAAAATTTTTTTTTTTAATGTTTTGGTCATTTAACTGTGTCACAAAATTTCTTAATATTTTTCTTTTTTTTACTTTTACATAGAAGCGTACGTGCCAAGGGTTGGAAAGTTGTTCAAACGAGGTTTTGCTGAATGACTATGACATGGTGTGCTGGCAGGCGGAGGTAGCGCCCGTAAAAGAGCCTGTTAATGGCTTTGTCCCGAATGGTGGCATTCAGCAGCACTGTATGGTACGGTAGTTATTTTTTGTTTTTATTTTATGTGTTTTTTAGTTGTCTTTTAAATCAGAATCTAATACAATTTTTTTTTTCTTGTATTTTAGCCCCTTCAAAACACACAAACTGAAACCCCACAAATATGCCTGAGATGTATGGCTGGAGAATCGGTGAGAATGTTTTTTGTTTTTTTTTATTGCCATTTAATTATTTTTGTTATTGTTATACTGTGTATGTATACAGTGCCTTGAAGAAGTATTCATACCCGGGAACTTTTTCACATTTTTTCACATTACACCCACAAAGATAAATGTATTTTATTGGGATTTTCTGTGATGCAGCAACACATAGTAGCAAGGATTTGTGAAATACAAAGGAAATGAGAAATGTTTTTTTTTAAATACTTCAAAAATATAAATCTGAAATATGTGACATCCATTTATATTCAGCCCCCCTGAGTTAATACAGTACATTATAGGACCACCTTTCGCTGTAATTACTGCTGCAAGTCTTCTTCAGCCTCTGAAAGGTTTTCCTCCAGGATTGCCTTGTATTTTGCTCCATCCATCTTCCCATCAGCTCTGACCAGCTTCCCTGCCTCTGCTGAAGAAAAGCCTCACCACAGCATGGTGCTGCCACCACCATGTGTGACGGTGGGGATGGTGTTTCATGGTGATGTGCAGTGTTAGTTTACCGCTATATATAATAAGGTAGACACTGGAACAGTTTTGATGGTAAATCACCTGCTGGATTTATTATGGACAGCATAAAACCTTAGCAGGGTTCAGCAAAATAAACAGAGCATTTCTGGCTTAACGGTTAAACAAAACAAAGATACAGTCCAAGAAGAGTCCTTTCCCTGCAGGATTCACCCGCAGGTATCACACAATGTCTTCAGCTCCTTCTGGAGCCACATGGGAGTTCCTCCTCTCCCAAGACACAACATCCACTGACTCTCTACACCGGCTTTTTAAGCCAGACCATGTGATGATCACCTGACTGTGACACATACAAAAAAAGGCTGCACTCAAGCATACTAAAGCATGACAACATAGAATACATGAAATTTTGAATAGCAATATGGCTTTGGAGTATAAGGAAAAATTTGAGACGCTTAGTATAAACATTTGGCCAAACATTTTAAAGCCCACCAACCATCGTCAAGGTGGTCTCAATTCTGGTGAGTCCCTGACCTAATGTGAACATACCTCTATTAGGCCGGGATCACACATGCGAGTAAATCGTCCGACACTCGCATGTGAAATCCCAGCTCTGGCGCCGGCACTCAGGAGTGGAGCGAGCGGCTGCATATAAATACCTACAGACGCGCACTCCACTCCCGAGTGCCGGCGCCAGAGCTGGGATTTCACATCCGAGTGTCGGACGATTTACTCGCATGTGTGATCCCGGCCTTAGGCTGATATCTGAATTTCTGGGTGAATATGCACCTCTGTCAGTAATGCCTGCATTTATGGGTAAAGTAGGGACCTGGTGTAATTAAAATCGCCACCTGGTGGGGGCGGTGTGCTCGGTCAGTAAGCTAACTGTGACGTCATCCCAGGTCCTGTCAGTATACATGCCAGTGTCAGTTCTGCAGGTGGAGATATGGTGACTGGTGAGCACCCTCCCACCCACTCTGTAGGTGCCCACATAAAACCAGCACATGTATACAACTTTAAATTAACCCTCTCAACACGTTGTATGCTGGAGAAAAAATATCCTGGTTTCACATCACTGATGCCAATATGCGCAGTGACACATATCTCCCCGCATACACTGTGCCAGTGACCCTGTCACAATAAATAAAATATATATATATATATATATTACACCCACCCACCATAAAGATGCAAAAAAACACTAATTCAATTTTAATTACATTTTAATAAATTTAGTTTTGATTACACTTAGATATATATATAGATTTAGATATATATAATTTTTTTTGGTGTTTTTTTTATCTTGGCTTTTTAAAATGAAAGGAATAAAAAATAATCTGTAATTTTTAGTCTCTCTGCAGTATCCGATCTATAAAATGTAGTGAATAAAAACGACAATTACGTCCTTGAGCAATAAGGTCTGTAAATAGTAAAGGAAGATTGATAGACTTTCCTTTGGGCAAGCGGCAGGCTTTACATATAATTACAAATGAAACGGCTTTCAATGCATTTTAAGAAGCCGACTACATTGAAATAACAAAATAGCGTTTTATGTTGATTTGACTAAATAAATATTGAGCATACAAATAATGAGTGTAGTGCGGGGAGCCGGGGCCGAGCGGATTCTTATCTCTGTACGAGTATTGATTGCATATCTGATAAATAAGATTGGAGAATACATTATTTAGCTAACAATACAGCTTCTCCATCTATTACTTTCATCGCCCGTAGCCTCCACCATGATGAGCGTTTAGGAGAGCAGGCGAGGAAGGTGATAACTGATCGTGTCTGACAGGCCGGTCTGCGCTACCCCGGTCTGAGAGCGCTTGTTTGTTGAAATTAATTTAGGCATGTATGATGTGCGTCCCCGCGATCTAGAGTCACTGGCCTGAAACTATCTCTTCCCATGTACTCACTCATTCATAAACTTCTGGAATTGTACGATGTGCAAAATTTGTATTTTATTTTTCTCTGATGCAGCAGCCATATTGCTTAGGTCAATAGAACTATGAATATAGATCCTAAAATTCTCCTTTAAAAAATGCATTTACTCAGAATTTACTCAGACTTTTTATTTTAATAATATAAAAAAATTCCTATGCTGGAATTGTAATTTTTATTCTTGCGATATTTTTTTTACTTATCAAATCTAGAAATCGTTTTACATTTCGTTGCAAATGTATCCCGGGTTTTGCCAATTAAATATGAACTTTAAAATCTTTCTAAAATTCACTCTTCCCTGTTTTCATATACAGTATATGAACATTTTTGTAAATTTAACTTTTTAGTTAATTTTTAATTGAACTTTAAATTGACTTTTTTTTTTAATTTATATTTTTGAAGTCCCTTTGAGCACAAATATTTGTTACCATACTTTTCTAACTTTTTGATTCTGCTTAGGCAAAAAACAAGCCTGTGTTCACACTTGCTACATGGAAATCCCCGTCTGGAGGACTATTTAGTTTTGCACAGGGGCCCAAAGGGGGATTGTCCTGCTCCGCTGTGGGCCAGTACAAGCCTGCTCGGTGGAACTACATGGAATGTGAACGCATTTTGTCGGTGTCCAACTGAAGAGTGAACGGAGTCTGAAGCTGGACATGTACTGTATGTAGGGTTGGACAAATACAATTTAAAATGTATCCCTAAGTGATAAATGTATGATTAGTGGGACTCTCCACCCCCCATTCATCCTAAAAACGAGGATCCCTTGTTAATGGAGTGGTTGTCACACATGCACACTACTGCTCTAGTAATGCTTTATAGGAGTACATTGCTTGGCTACAATGTCGGCAGGGGCGGAACTATAGTGGAAGCAGGGGAAGCAGCTGCCACAGGGCCCGGGCTAGAAGGGGGCCCGTCCCTGCTGCAGCTGCCCTGTGATTTAGGAGCAAAAAGGGGGGCCCGAGCACGCTGGCAAATGGATCCGCGCTCGGGCCCCCTCCCAACATTTTGTTCAGGCTTCTGACTCTGAACGCTGATGCATAACAACACTGTGTTGTTTTAAAGAGACACTACAGTGTTGTAAATGCAGACAGCGAACAGAAATGAGCACTGTAGCTTTAAGCTGCGGCCCAGTGCATTATGGTCCGTCTGTCACAGCGTGTGTGCATGTAGGAGCGGACAGCAGACGGCCAGGCAGACCACATGAAGCAGCAGACTGACTGGACAAGCAGGTGGAAGCCCGGGCGAGCAGGGTGAGTACCGTGAGTCTCTCAACAGTGAGAAGAGGCTTGGCTGCTCAATGGTGACTGGGAGGGCAGGTGCAGGCAGGATCTAACAGGGCCCACATTCAACAGGGCCCAGGCCCCAGGCTGCAGTGCAGGGGGCCCACATTCAACAGGGCCCAGGCAGCAGGGGGCCCACATTCAACACAGGGCCCAGGTAGCAAGGGGCCCGCATTCCAACAGGGCCTCGGGCTCCTGGGCCCTGTTTGACGCAAGCCTCAAGTCACCACTAACCTCCCCCTGGGCCCTGTTGGGCACGGGACCTCAGTCACCAGTAGCCTCCCCCTGGCCCAGTAACAGCCTCATGATTGCTACAAGTGACGAGTGACACCCTGATCTCTGCTACATGTGACAAGTAACAACCTCAGCTCTGCTACATGTAACAAGTAACAACCTCAGCTCTGCTACATGTGACAAGTAGCAACCTCGGCTCTGCTACATGTGACAAGTAGCAACCTCAGCTCTGCTACATGTGACAAGTAGCAACCTCGGCTCTGCTACATGTGACAAGTAGCAACCTCAGCTCTGCTACATGTGACAAGTAACAACCTCAACTCTGCTACTTGTGACAAGTAGCAACCTCAGCTCTGCTATTTGTGACAAGTAGCAACCTCAGCTCTGCTATTTGTGACAAGTAACAACCTCAGCTCTGCTCATGTGACAAGTAACAACCTCAGCTCTGCTCATGTGACAAGTAGCAACCTCAGCTCTGCTACATGTGACAAGTAACCTCAGCTCTGCTACATGTGACAAGTAACCTCAGCTCTGCTACATGTGACAAGTAACAACCTCAGCTCTGCTACATTTGACAAGTAACAACGTCAGCTCTGCTACATGTGACAAGTAGCAACCTCGGCTCTGCTAGATGTGACAAGTAACAACCTCAGCTCTGCTACATGTGACAAGTAGCAACCTCAGCTCTGCTCATGTGACAAGTAACAACCTCAGCTCTGCTCATGTGACAAGTAGCAACCTCAGCTCTGCTACATGTGACAAGTAACCTCAGCTCTGCTACATGTGACAAGTAACCTCAGCTCTGCTACATGTGACAAGTAACAACCTCAGCTCTGCTACATTTGACAAGTAACAACGTCAGCTCTGCTACATGTGACAAGTAGCAACCTCGGCTCTGCTAGATGTGACAAGTAACAACCTCAGCTCTGCTACATGTGACAAGTAGCAACCTCAGCTCTGCTCATGTGACAAGTAACAACCTCAGCTCTGCTCATGTGACAAGTAACAACTTCAGCTCTGCTACATGTGACAAGTAGCAACCTCAGCTCTGCTACATGCGAGGAGTGACAGCCTCATCTCTGCTACATGCGCGGAGTGACAGCCTCAGCTTTGCTATACAAGTAGCAGAGCTGAGGCTGTCACTCCTCATATGTTGCAGAGATGAGGCTGTCACTCCTTACATGTAGCAGAGCTGAGGCTGTCACTCCTCGAATGTAGCAGAGCTGAGGCTGTCCCTACTCACATGTAGCAGAGCTGAGGCTGTTCCTCCTCACATGTAGCAGAGCTGAGGCTGTCACTCCTCACATGTAGCAGAACTGAGTCTGTCACTCCTCACATGTAGCAGAGCTGAGGCTGTCACTCCTCACATGTAGCAGAGCTGAGGCTGTCACTCCTCACATGTGTAATTGGTGAGGGCGTGGTGCAGAAGTACGGTATACAGAACAATCTTAGATTATTCTGTATACCGGACTGTTGTTCTACTGAATAAATCATCTGTTTTGAAAGCAATTTGCAGGCTGGATTACAAGTTTCTTCACATATTTACTCTGGAGAAAGCCTACCTTCATCACTACCTCAGTTGCTTCCTGGGAGTTGGTTCCTTTCTGTTATTTCACTATCATTACTCCAAAAACCTCTAATTTTGGATAATAAAGGTATCTTTCTTAACACAACTTGGGTAGACCGGGATTGGCAATGCACGCGAGGGAGGGGGCCCCATTGTGAAGTTTGCTGTGGGGCCCTGCCGTTCCTAGTTACGTCCCTGAATGTCGGACTAGAGTGGCAAGGGTCCAGCAGTAACATTGTCTCCAGGACTGACCAGCCACATGCAAATATTACGTTACCCTATGTTGCAAATCTACCTCTGCTTCAATTCAATAATACACCAGGTAGTTTGCTGGATGATTGAGATGCTCCTTTTGTCTGTAGATAGTGAATCAAATTTATTGGGCCAAATACTGCTCCTTTTGGGGGATAAGTGATTTTTACTCCTGTGCAAGGGCCCACCGGGGGATTCTCCTTCCCTGTGGACCAGTCCGAGCTTGCTTGGCTATCTTTCAGTCTCGTTAACACGTGCATTTAAGACCAAAGCTACAGTTAAACAGTCGATGTAAGTCTCCCTTTCTTGAGATCAGGGATGATCACAAAAATGGGAACCTAAAAGATTATGCATTGATCACCTCTCCTGTGGGATCAATGTTGTTAATGGACCAACCAATCTGAGTTCAGCACAAAGTAGTGTCTTTAATTAAAAACAAAGACACAAAACGAGGATTGAAAATTCCAGCAAAAATTCAAGAATTAACTCAACAAAAAAAGTGCAGCAGTACAGTATATTGTATATACCTGGCCGGGTCGCAGAACTAATGCACTCTCAGGATGCAGCAAACCCATATAGTAAAGATGGCGGCAACACAGGTGCAAAATACTGATGAGACAACCACTCACATCCTACCAATTCATGGAGGGGGGGATTGCTTAGTACTAAAATTGCACATAAAAAAGGCTTGTAAACGGTTGCTGGTCACACACAGATAGTGCACTATGTCTGCATTGGAATCTACCAGTACACTGAAGTTTGTGGGTTCAGCCAACATTTACCGACGTGTATGATCAGCTTCAAAGGGTGTTTTGAGTTGAAGCGACCCTTAGATCCATGGACCAGATGGAGTACAGTGATAATAATATTACCTATTGACGTCTTTTGCACTGATCTGATGTTTTGAGCAACGTACTGAATCGGAGAACATGAGGAGTGTGCCTGACTCTTGTGAAACAGCCGGCTTGGCGGTCTTATATATTGGCTATTGGGTGGCCCAAAAGGAGGTCCCTGGGTAATATTGGCATTTTTTACACCAATCTATACTAAAAGTGGTCAATGAGCTGACGGATTCTTTAAATACTGGGGTAAAGCATTAGTTTTACATTTCTTAGAGCTTCTGTTTCACTGGGTTCTTTCACCACAGGATAAGTGATGGACAGTTAGGCCTTTGGAAACCCCACCGTTCTCAAGAATGGGGATCGTGAAGTCCTGTGTGAATGGATCAGTAGTGCGAATCTGTGACCAAGCGCCTCCAAAGACAGTGAACGGGACGGTCCTCACTAGAGATGAGCGAAATTAGTTTCGGGCAAATTTAGCTGGCAAATTTTATTCAGACTGATTTTATTCGAACCAAATTAAAAGTTTCCCTGTTGTCGTGAAAAGACGTTTATTACGATCTGAGGTCTTTCCAGACATCAAAGCAAAATAAATGGAGGGGGAGGGAAGAGGTAAAAAATAAAAAATACTCATCTGCTCTAGGTCCTCTACTCACCTGGCCTTTACGCTGCCACAGCTCCCTTTTGTCGTCCACACCGGTCTTATGATCTAGCACTGAGGCCTGTGATTTGGCCTCTTGTGGACATATAGGGGACAATGTTCATAACCTATTGCCTCCCACGTGATCAAGTGGGGTGATGCACGTCATTTTTATTATTATTTTTTTACCTTTTTCCTGTGTCTGAAAAGAAGACTTCAAAAACAAAATAGTGGCTGACCGCCATTTTTCTGGATTCTTCCGTATCAAATCCTAAAAATTGGGAATTCTCCAAACAAATTCTTAAGTTCAGTTTGTTACAAATCGTTTCGCTCATTTCTAGTCGTCACGCATGTTCACTACCTCTGCATTCACACTGGGTGCATGGGACCACTGTGCTCATGGTCAATGGGAGTCTAAGCAGTTGGACCCTCACAATCACACATTTATTTCCTATTCTATGGACGATAAAAATATTGATGATAGATCCCCTTTAATGGGCTTTAAATGTTCTTCCAGTTGAGAAAAGGTCTAAAATTTCCACTAATTCCAAAAATTACCACATATACTGTATATATTTTATGCTGGATCTCTGTGTAGGGGGCTCATGCACGCGACTGATTTTCTTGGACAAATGTTATCCGTGGTTTTCACAGATAGCGCTCGTACCTGTGACACTCTGTGGGGCTGTGCACGTGTCCGATATTTTATTTTTTTTTCCCTCTGATTGGTATGTAGAAAAAATCTGAGACCTAGAATCAGAGTGTTAGACTTTGATGGGACCTCCAGGGTCATCGAGTCCAACCCTCTGCTCAATTCACTCCAGTCCAAGTGTCGGATCAAAATCGGCAATGCAAATCTGAGTCTTAGAAAAAATCAGTGCCGTCCGATTTTCACAGACAGGAGAAATGGAGAAGGTCGAGAAACTTTTTCTTTCTTTTTTTGCCTCTACACGTCCGAGAAAAACTGATGCCAATTTGATCAAAGCCTGAGCAGAACGATTGGACCGTTTTTCTCGGGTGTGTAGAGAATGGTCGTATAACCCTATCTTAAGCGCTAAAATGTAAGACTCGGGACGGCAGATCCTTTTATTTTTATTACTTGGTATAAAATTGTATAAAATAGTGTAGAATAAGTGAAGCTGGCAGGTTCTTGTCCCACATCTCGCTTCCTCTTGGGGGACGTCGCTCTTGTGTCTGGATCATGTTGCATGTGCTGCTCTGTCAAGATTGAGCTCCAGGAGCAGCGGGGAAGCCCGGGATAAAAGGTTTGATTTCGAGTGAGACATCTGGCTGGTAAACACCGTGAATTCATAAAAGACTATTGTGGAGGAGCGCTTCTTTTCAAAACGTTCCGCACATCTGGGCCTCCTGCTGTAGATTGACTACTCGAGTCGGGGAACTAGAGCGACGCCGGAAGAAAATTGGATAGAGACGAAACTTTGAGATATGTAACAGAAGTCAAACTGTGAACATAAGACCAAATTCATTTTATGAAAGGTGGCATAAAAATCATGCAAACATATGATGCAATCTTGGTTTGGTCTACAGCCTCATTTTTCAAAAAGGGGGGTCTAATTCAGGAAAAAAAATTGAAGTTAATGAAGTGGTGTCCCCTATCAGGTTCGTCATCATTTGACCATAGTGAAAATTGGCCATAAAGAGCATCTCTTGATTTTGTATTGCAGTACACAATTCTCTCCTGTGGAGGAGTTGTGGGGAAATTGAAGACTTACTGCCAGGTTTCCTCTTAGATTAGAGCTGTTCACTGGGGTTTCCTGTAGGAAATCCATTTGTGATCAGCTTATTAGGGATCCTTATAACAAGTATGTGATTGTCCAAACCTGGCCCACCCCTAATTTAAATATTTTTTTTATACTTTTTAGTACAATCTGTGTAGAGAAAAGACATCTTTATTACATTTACCGAACCACAAAATCATTAAATGAATTTTGCAGGATTTTACAAAAATGTGTAGAGGAAGTAAAAAAAAAAAAAATAAGTACCGTATTTTTCGGACTATAAGATGCACTTTTTTCCTCCAGAAATGTGGAGGAAAATGGGGGGGTGCGTCTTATAGTCCTATGTACCTGCTCTGGCTGAGGTGGGGGAGCGGTTTCTACGGAGCAGCGGGTCAGAGGCAGGAGCCGGCGGCTGTGGCTAACTCTTGTTCCCGCTGCTAAAGAGAAATGAATGTTCACTGCATTCCACGCCCTTGGACGTGGAGGGCAATGAATATTCATTTCTCTTTAATGGCATCCTGGTATGATTTGGCCCCGATTCCGGTCCTGGTATGCATGATCCCATCCTTTCCTTATCCTGGTATGATTAGCCCCCATGCGGTCCTGGTATGCATGGTCCCATCAGAAAACATTAAAAAAACAAACCATTACACTTACCTTCCCGGTGCACCCTCGCAGCTTCCTGCTCCGATGCCAGCAGCTGCTTAATGCTTGTAAGCAGCACATGGCAGGGACGTCATGCTCTGTTTGCAAGCTCAAGGGCAGCTGCCGGAAAACTCAATGCTCTGCACACCGGGACTGTGTATGCGCAAAGCATTGAGTATTCATTGCTCTCTAGCGAGCACAGTGTCAGCTGGAGACTTCCTGCTGCCGGGGTCACGTGGGCCGATACTTAAGAGAAATGAATATTCACCCCATTCCATGAATATTCACCCCATTCCTTGCCATGCGCTGCTTACAAGCATAAAGCAGATGCTGGCATCGGAACAGGATGCTGCGAGGGAGTGCCGGGAAGGTAAATGTAATGTTGTTTGTTTGTTTGTTTTTTTAATGTTTTCTGATGGGGCCATGCATACCATGATAAGGATGGGACCATGCATACCAGGATAAGGATGGGACCATGCAAACTAGGATAGGGATGAGGGCGATCATACCTGTCAGTATAGGGATGATGGGGACCATTCCTAACAGGATGAGGATAAGGGGGGCATGCATACCAGGCTTAGGATGAGTTGGCATGCATACCAGGATGGGGATGAGGTTCATTCACACCAGGATAGGGATAAGGGAGCCATGCACCCCAGGATAACGATAAGGCGGGCCATGCATACCAGGGTAGGAATGAGGGGGGCCATGCATACCAGGATCGGGATGTGGGGGCCTTGTGTATCAGGATGGGGATGAGATGACCATATATACCAGGATAGGGGATATTAAGTACAGAATTGACCACATTTTTTGCTCCAAATTTTTTTTCCCTGATTTCCTCCTCTGAAACCTAGGTGCATCTTATAGTATGAAAAATACGGTAACTATTCTCAGTAGAGATGAGTGAAACAAATTTTCCCTAAATAGTAATGTCACAGCTCACCTCCTCCCACTGTACAATGACTTATAACATCTCTACAGTATATAGAGTAGATAATATACAGATATAACATTCACAATAGGTTATGTCACAGCTCAACTCCTCCTCCTCCTGTACAATGACTGATCACACCTCTATATATAGTAGATAATACAGGTATACCATTCACAATAGGTGATGTCACATCTACTTCCCCTCCTGTTTAATGACTGATAACACCTTTATGTACAGTAGATAACAGTCATTGTACAGGAGGAGGAGGTGAGCTGTGACATTTCCTATTGTGAGTGGTATATCTGTATATTATCTACTGTATATAAAGGTGTTATCAGTCATTGTACAGGGGGAGGAGGAGGTGAGCTGTGACATTATGTACTAATTAAAGAGTATAGAGGTTTTATCTTCTATTGTAATCCTGTCTTTGATGATAATGCGACCACTAAAAAGTCGTCTGTATAGAACAGGCAGGATTACTCTTATTAAGAGTCTGAAAAAACTGGTGGGTTCTGAGTTTCAATTTTATGGGAAATTTAGATGATGGTATGAAAAAAAGAAATCAAACATTTTAAAATAAATAACTTGATTTTAACGAAGGGTCATTTATTGAGAGCGCCTTCCCTTTAATATTCTTTGCACAATGAAGATTTGTACAACTTTCCAGTATACTTTATGAATCCATTCATTGTGGATTTTCAGGATCTCTGCTTGCTGCCCCAAAGTCAGAATCTTTTTGTATAATTCCAAGGGATACGTCTCTGTCCTAGTCATATAATGAGACGACCGCCTCTAAAAAGGACAGATTTTTATTTTGTGGGTTTTTTTGCGCCTTTTAAGTAAATTCTAGAATGACAGCAAGCAGAGATCTTGAAAATGCTGAAACAATAAGTATATTGGGAGTATACCGGCACACTATTTGGTCCAATGAATATGTTTGGCGTATGCGCTGTGAGCCTGACCAGTGCATAAAGGCGGACTTTAACCCCCCGTTTCCTGACTGGTGACCGCAGTCTTCTCTTTTTCATGTGTCAGTAAATAATTGTATAATAAACATCCGGTCTTTTAATTTCAGGGCCACATCAATCACATATTGCGACTCTAGACCTGCAGGATGGAGGAGGACGGATGACCACACTGAGCTGTAAGACGCCCTCCGAGGAGAAGGATTTTTTTTTTTCCACAAGATATGCTACGTTTGTTCATACAGTGCCTGAACTGTAGAGACTCCCGCCGGCTCACCTGCTGACCGTCTTTCAAGGTCTCCATCCAAGTGATCCTATGGATTATTCCATTATGGAATTATGGAAACCACTATCCTCTGGCAGCTAATCTGTGACTATCTGAAGTATTGTAGTACTACAAGTCACAGCAGGCTGTGACAAGTAATTGGCCTTTACGAAGCGCTCCAATGATCTTTGCAATGGCAGAACATAACTAACCCATTGGCTTCCGTCCAGTCATGTACATATGTACTCAGTGGCGATCAGACTCCGATCTGATCCCATTGATCTATTTTAAAGGTTTTTTTTTTGTTCTTTTTTGGAGGGGCTATGTAAAAATAATAAGTCTGTGTTCATACTTATAAAATCCCCCCTGCTGTACCAGTGCTCCCTCTGGTCACTGTTTACTTAGCTGCATCGATGATGTGTTTTGGACCACATGTGACCTCTGCAGCCAATCACTGGCCTCAGAAGTGTTCCTGTTGTGAATGGGCTTGAAATGAGTTCTGAGCAGAGGCTCCCTCTGGTGGTTACAAGCGGTACTGGTCTGTCCAGTGAAGATTGTGAGGATTGGGAATCAGGTGTTACTGACTGGTCTTATATAAGGGAGTCACCTTCCCATCAGGGTTGCCGGTGATCAATTGTTCTGGTCTCAATCCTTGATTCCTGTTTCCTTTGTAGCCTGCTGTGTCGTGTCTGCATCTCCTGCTAACAGATAAGACATTTTCTTCTTTTTGTTTTTGTGCTTGATTTTTGCATTTTGTCCTGCACTTCTGTGGGGGCCTTCAGGGTCCCCTCCGGGGGCTTTTGCCCTCTCAGTTTAGTTCAGCCACTGATGTTTGTACATTTGCTTTTTCCAGTTTT
Organism: Oophaga sylvatica; assembly: GCA_033576555.1. Taxonomy (NCBI): domain Eukaryota; kingdom Metazoa; phylum Chordata; class Amphibia; order Anura; family Dendrobatidae; genus Oophaga; species Oophaga sylvatica. The sequence continues at coordinate 579,995,494 of JARQOD010000003.1, read as the reverse complement.
TTTCAGTGGCTGCTGTTTTGATTTTGTTACACCAGAGAACTAATTTAGGTGGTAGAGGTCGTGTAATCTCAGGTGTTTTTGAAATTAGTAGAGTTGGTGCTTTTCAGGGTTTTTTGGGATTGCAGTAAGTGCCCTTCCTATCCTTTTCTGTTTAGGTAGTTTGGGCCCAAACGTTTGCTCATACTATTTTCTGTCTGTGTCAGTATTTCTTCTTGTCTAACCGCCATTATATGTTTGGGGGCTTTCTATGTTCTTTGGGGATCTGCTCCGGGGCAGATAGCTTTCCTCTTTCTATCTTTAGGTGTAGTTAGTTTATCAGGCTGTGACGAGGCGTCTAGGACCAACGTAGGAACGCTCCACGGCTGACTCTAGTTGTGGTGGTTAGTCAGGGTACTGCAATCTCATAGATTCCAACTGCTCTGGTGTATTGCCTTTTTTACCTGCACTCCTCAGCTACCGAAACATAACAGTATCACCGGCCTAAAAATTGAAAATTGTATGGTACTCACAGAAGGGAAAAATATTGTGAAAGAAAAAAGGTTGTCAGAGTTGTCAGAGATATTTTTCTGTTTGTTGCATTTTTTTTTTTACCTCTGTATCTCTGGGTGCTGGGGAGGATTTTTTCTCTTAATGGAGTTTGCACAGTTGTCTGGCCGTGTGGATCAGCTTGCCACTGAGGTTCGGAGTATTGCTGCCTATCTTGCTGGGTTGCCTGTTGTGGAACCTAGGATTCCCATGCCAGATTTGTTTTTAGGGGATCGAGCTAAGTTTCTGAATTTCAAAAATAACTGTAAATTGTTTTTTGCCTTAAAATCTAAGTCCTCAGGGAATGCAGCGCAGCAGGTTCAAATTGTCATCTCTCTCCTGCGCGGCGATCCTCAGGATTGGGCTTTTTCCCTGACACCTGGGGATCCTGTTTTGAGTGATGTTGATGCATTTTTTCAGGCTTTGGGGTAATTGTACGATGAGCCTAATGTCACTGATCAAGCTGAAAAAGCCTTGTTGGCATTAAATCAGGGGCTTGATGACGCTGAGTTATACTGTCAGAGATTCCGTAGGTGGGCAGTCCTGACCAAATGGAATGACGACGCTTTGGCAGCCCTTTTTCGGAAGGGTCTGTCAGATAATGTAAAGGATGTTATGGTGGGATTCCCTGTCCCCTCTGGTCTCAATGATTCTATGTCATTAGCGATTCAAATTGACAGACGTTTGCGTGAGCGGAGAAGTATGCGTGTAATAGTGTTGCCTTGTGAACCTGCTTCTGAATCCATGCAGTGTGATAGAGTGGTTTCTGGGGCACAGCGTCATGAGTTTCGAAAGCGCAATGGGTTATGTTTCTTCTGTGGTGATGCCTCTCATGCTATTTCAGTCTGCCCTAAGCGGGGAAGACGTTTTGCGTGCTCAGTTGTCTTGGATAGTGTTCAGACTAAGTTTTTATTAACTGTTACCCTGATATGCTCTCTGTCCTCATTTTCTGCTCAGGCTTTCGTTGATTCGGGAGCAGCTATTAACCTGATGGATTTTGATTTTGCTAAACGTTGTGGGTTTCCCTTGATACCCCTACGGAAGTCTATTCCCCTACTGGGGATCGATTCTACCCCTTTGGCTGAGAATAAACCTCAGTTCTCTACTCAGGTGATAATAAGGGTTGAACCTGATCATCAGGAGAGCTGCAAATTTTTGGTTCTGTATAATCTGCATGACATTATCGTACTGGGTTTCCCTTGGTTACAGTCTCATAATCCTGTTTTGGATTGGAAATCTGTGTCTGTAACCAGTTGGGGCTGCCAATGTGTTAATACCAACACTCCTGTTTTTTCTGCCTCCCCCAGGCTCAGGATGTTCCTGACTTTTTGATTGATTTTTCTGATGTGTTTAGCGAAAGTAAATCTGCATCCTTGCCTCCCCATAGGAGCTATGACTGCGCTATTGAATTAGTGCCTGGTAGTAAATTCCCTAAAGGTCGCCTTTTTAACTTGTCTGTACCTGAACATGACGCTATGCGGTCTTATATCAAGGAGTCATTGGAGAAGGGTCATATCAGACCATCCTCTTCACCCTTAGGTGCCGTTTTTTTCTTTGTGGCCAAAAAGGATGGTTCATTAAGGCCGTGTATTGATTATCGTCTTTTGAACAATATTACTGTGAAATATCAATATCCGTTACCCTTGATTTCTGACCTGTTTTCCAGGGTGAAAAACGCTACTTGGTTTACCAAGCTTGACCTCAGGGGGGCATATAACCTTATTCGCATTAAGCACGGGGATGAATGGAAGACGGCATTTAATACCCCTGAGGGGCATTTTGAGTACCTTGTGATGCCCTTTGGGCTCACTAATGCTCCTTCTGTCTTCCAGTCCTTCATGAATGACATTTTCAGGGATTTTGTGGATAAATTTCTGATTGTTTATTTGGATGATATCTTGATTTTTTCCAATGACTGGGACTCTCATGTGAAACATGTTCGAACTGTATTCCAGATTTCGAGAGAGAATGCTCTGTATGTGAAGGGATCAAAGTGTCTTTTTGGCGTACAGAGGATCTCATTTCTGGGATTCATTTTGTCCCCATCTGTTATTGAAATGGACCTGGTCAAGGTTCAGGCCATCTGTGATTGGGTCCAACCTACTTCATTAAAGGCTCTTCAAAGATTTTTGGGTTTTGCCAATTTTTATCGTAAATTTATTGGTAATTTCTCGGTTATTGTTAAACCATTAACTGATTTGACCAAAAAGGGTTCTGATGTGGTGAATTGGCCTCCTGAGGCAGTCTCTGCATTTCAGGAACTTAAGCAGAGATTCACTTCTGCTCCTGTTCTACGGCAGCCTGATGTTTCTCTGCCATTTCAGGTGGAGGTTGATGCCTCTGAAATTGGGGCAGGTGCCGTTTTGTCCCAAAGAGATCCAGAGACCTCTAAAAGTAACCCTTGTGCCTTATTCTCTCGAAAATTTTCTCCTACTGAACGTAATTATGACGTGGGTAATCGGGAGTTATTGGCCATGAAGTGGGCTTTTGAAGAGTGGAGACATTGGCTGGAGGGAGCCAAACATCAGGTGCTGGTCCTTACAGACCATAAGAATCTGGTTTATCTGGAATCTGCCAAGCGACTTAATCCTAGACAGGCCAGGTGGGCCTTGTTTTTCACACGTTTTAATTTTGTGGTTTCCTTTCTTCCTGGCACTAAGAATGTTAAGGCGGATGCCCTCTCGAGGAGTTTCCTTGCGGACTCTCCTGAGTTATCTGATCCTTCTGTTATTTTGAAAGAAGGTGTAGTTCTTTCCGCCATCTCGCCCAATTTGAGACTGGCTCTGGAGGGGTGTCAGGAGGATAGGCCCGAGCGCTGCCCTGTTGGGAAATTGTTTGTCCCGGACCAGTGGAAAAAGAGTGTGATGTCTGAGATTCATTGTTCCGCGTTGGCCGGTCATCCCGGAATTTTTGGTACCAGAGACTTGGTTAGTCGATCCTTTTGGTGGCCTACCTTGTCTCGTGATGTCAGGGAATTTGTGCAGTCCTGCGGGACTTGCTCTCGCTCCAAGCCTTGCTCTCGCTCTATTGGTTTGTTGATGCCATTGCCTGTGCCCAAGAGACCATGGACCCATATCTCTATGGATTTCATTTCCGACCTCCCTGTTTCTCAGAGAATGACCGTCATCTGGGTGATTTGTGATAGGTTTTCCAAGATGATGCATCTTGTGCCATTACCTAAGTTGCCTTCCTCCTCTGAATTGGTGCCTTTGTTCCTTCAGCACGTGGTTCGTTTACACGGCATTCCTGAGAACATTGTGTCTGACAGAGGAGTCCAGTTTGTTTCCAGATTTTGGAGGACCTTTTGTTCTAAACTTGGTGTTCAATTGTCTTTCTCCTCGGCGTTTCATCCTCAGACCAATGGTCAAACTGAGAGAACAAACCAGACATTGGAGACTTATCTAAGATGCTTTGTGTCTGCTGATCAGGATGACTGGGTCTCTTTTTTGCCTTTGGCTGAGTTTGCTCTTAATAATAGGGCTAGCTCTGCCACTTTGATGTCTCCATTTTTCTGTAATTCTGGGTTTCACCCTCGATTTTCTTCAGGACAGACGGAGGCTTCTGTCTGTCCAGGTGTTGACTCTGTTGTGGAGCGTATGCAACAGATTTGGGACCAGGTAGTGGAGAGGTTGTCCCTCTCTCAGGAGAGGGCCCAGCGGTTTGCTAACCGGCATAGGACTGATGGTCCTCGGTTTAAAGTGGAGGACTTGGTCTGGTTGTCCTCAAAAAATATTCCTATGAGAGTGGCATCTCCTAAATTTAAGCCTAGGTTCATTGGACCTTATAAGATCATGGAGATTCTTAATCCTGTTTCTTTTCGTTTGCTTCTTCCAGGGACATTTAAGATCCATAACGTGTTCCACAAGTCCTTGTTGAAGAGGTTTGTTGAGCCAGTGGTTCCTACTGCTGTGCCTCCTGACCCTGTTCTGGTTGAGGGCAATCTGGAGTTTGTGGTTGAGAAAATATTGAATTCTCGTTTTTCTAGACGGAAACTCCAGTATTTGGTTAAGTGGAGAGGTTATGGTCAGGAAGACAATTCTTGGGTGTTTGCTTCGGACATCCATGCTAGGAGACTCATCCGTGCGTATCATAGAACTCATCCTGACCGACCTGGTTGCTCAAATGAGGGTTCGGTGACCCCTCCTCAAGGGGGGTACTGTTGTGAATGGGCTTGAAATGAGTTCTGAGCAGAGGCTCCCTTTGGTGGTTACAAGCGGTACTGGTCTGTCCAGTGAAGATTGTGAGGATTGGGAATCAGGTGTTACTGACTGGTCTTATATAAGGGAGTCACCTTCCCATCAGGGTTGCCGGTGATCAATTGTTCTGGTCTCAATCCTTGATTCCTGTTTCCTTTGTAGCCTGCTGTGTCGTGTCTGCATCTCCTGCTAACAGATAAGACATTTTCTTCTTTTTGTTTTTGTGCTTGATTTTTGCATTTTGTCCTGCACTTCTGTGGGGGCCTTCAGGGTCCCCTCCGGGGGCTTTTGCCCTCTCAGTTTAGTTCAGCCACTGATGTTTGTACATTTGCTTTTTCCAGTTTTTTCAGTGGCTGCTGTTTTGATTTTGTTACACCAGAGAACTAATTTAGGTGGTAGAGGTCGTGTGATCTCAGGTGTTTTTGAAATTAGTAGAGTTGGTGCTTTTCAGGGTTTTTTGGGATTGCAGTAAGTGCCCTTCCTATCCTTTTCTATTTAGGTAGTTTGGGCCCCAACGTTTGCTCATACTATTTTCTGTCTGTGTCAGTATTTCTTCTTGTCTAACCGCCATTATATGTTTGGGGGCTTTCTATGTTCTTTGGGGATCTGCTCCGGGGCAGATAGCTTTCCTCTTTCTATCTTTAGGTGTAGTTAGTTTCTCAGGCTGTGACGAGGCGTCTAGGACCAACGTAGGAACGCTCCACGGCTGCCTCTAGTTGTGGTGGTTAGTCAGGGTACTGCAATCTCATAGATTCCAACTGCTCTGGTGTATTGCCTTTTTTACCTGCACTCCTCAGCTACCGAAACATAACATGTTCCATGGAGGTTTGTGATTGGCTGCAGTGGTCACATGTGGTAGCCGGCACATAATGAACTAAACAGCGGGGAGAATTGGAACAGCAAAGGGATTTGACCTATGAGTACAGTCATGGCCAAAAGTTTTGAGAATGACACAAATATTATATTTTCACATGATCTGCTGCCCTCTGGTTTTTATGTGTGTTTGACAGATGTTTTTATCACAGACAGAAATATAATTGCAAACATGAGTAACAAAAGCTTATATTGACAGAATGAGTTAATGCAGCAAGTCAATATTTGCAGTGTTGACCCTTCTTCTTCAGGACCTCTGCAATTCTCCCTGGCATGCTCTCAATCAACTTCTGGACCAAATCCTGACTGATAGCAGTCCATTCTTGCACAATCAATGCTTTCATTTTGTCAGAATTTTTAGGTTTTTGTTTGTCCACCCGTCTCTTGATGATTGACCACAAGTTCTCAATGGGATTAAGATCTGGGGAGTTTCCAGGCCATGGACCCAAAATCTCTATGTTTTGTTCCCTGAGCCATTTAGTTATCACCTTTGCTTTATGGCAAGGTGCTCCATCATGCTGGAAAAGGCATTGTTGATCGCCAAAACTGCTCTTGGAGGGTTGGGAGAAGTTGCTCTTGGAGGACATTCTGGTACCATTCTTTATTCATGGCTGTGTTTTTAGGCAAGGCTGTGAAAGAGCCGATTCCCTTGGCTGAGAGCAACCCCACACATGAATGGTTTCAGGATGCTTAACAGTTGGCATGAGACAAGACTGGTGGTAGCGCTCACCTTGTCTTCTCCGAATGAGGCGTTTTCCTGATGTCCCAAACAATCGAAAAGGGGATTCATCAGAGAAAATAATTTTACCCCAGTCCTCAGCAGTCCACTGCCTGTACCTTTTGCAGAATATCAGTCTGTCCATGATGTTTTTTCTGGAGAGAAGTGGCTTCTTTGCTGCCTTCCTTGAGACCAGGCCTTGCTCCAAGGTGCTCCGCCTCACAGTGCGTGCAGATGCACTCACACCTGCCTGCTGCCATTCCTGAGCAAGCTCTGCACTGCTGGTAGACTGATCCCGCAGCTGAAACACTTTTAAGAGACGGTCCTGGCGCTTGCTGGTCTTTCTTGGGTGCCCTGGAGCCTTTTTGGCAACAATGGAACCTCTCTCCTTGAAGTTCTTGATGATGCGATAGATTGTTGACTGAGGTGCAATCTTTCTAGCTGCGATACTCTTCCCTGTTAGGCCATTTTTATGCATTGCAATGATGACTGCACATGTTTCTTTAGAGATAACCATGGTTAACAGAAGAGAAACAATGATGCCAAGCACCAGCCTCCTTTTAAAGTGTCCAGTGGTGTCATTCTTAATCATGACAGATTGATCTCCAGCCATGTCCTCATCAACACCCACACCTGTGTTAATGGAGCAATCACTGAAAAGAGGTTAGCTGGTCCTTTTAAGGCAGGGCTGCAATGATGTTGAAATGTGTTTTGGGGGATAAAGTTCATTTTCTAGCCAAATATTGACTTTGCAAGTAATTGCTGTTAAGCTGATCACTCTTTATAACATTCTGGAGTATATGGAAATTGCCATTAGAAAAAGTGAAGCAGTAGACTTTGTCAAAATTAATATTTGTGTCATTCTCAAAACTTTTGGCCATGACTGTACAGGACTTTTACTATATCATCCCAGTTTAATACATTTTGCTGTATCACGAAAAACCATTGTATGCTGCAAAATATTTCTAACTGCCTTCCGGGACACTGCCAAGAGACCTCATACATATATATATATATATATGTATATATATATATATATATATATATATATTGGAAAGAACCTGCCACGCTGTTCATCCTGAGCTCTCTGTTTCATGCATACAATGCAAGCTATATAAAACTAACATGGAAAGAAAAAGGAAATATAATTACCGGGGCTCAGCGGAGCTCTAGTTATACAGTATACGTTTCACAGTGTATAGGACGATACGTGACAACCTGTATGGACGCTGTAACGTTCTGTCACCGGTCGTCGCATTCGATAGGACAATTCAGGGACTTCTATATCCAAGTAGATTACTATCTATTTTAAGTGTAATTTTTTTTTTGTTTTCTTAGAGGACACACCGGCTCTCCTGACTTTCCTGTTTTAGTCAATTTAGTTAGTTTTTTTTTCTTTTTTCTTTCTTTATTCCTCTCTTACTCTTCCTGGAAGATGTTACATTATAAATGAGGCTCTCTGTGACGTTGTCCAGTCAGTCATCACCTTACAGGGACATAACGCATTGAAAAATGGATCAAACCTCCATTTGTCAGTAAATTGATACATTTCCAGGAGGAACAATAGAGGGTCTTTTTTTGTTTTGTCAATAAATTCTCTATATTGTTATTCTCTATAAATCAGTATTTTCTAAAAGAGAAATGTCATGGAGAGCCGCTCTACGTGGCACCATATTACTTGGTTAGCTTCATAGCTCCGAGCTTCTTCCTATAGAGCCACACAATCTGTGCTTGTCCTCTCACAGTTCTCTAGAATTGTGTTTTGTTTTTGTTTTTTTTTACCCAAATCTATGAAAACCATTAACCACTATTAGTTATTAACTAATAATGTGATAATGTGCCAGTGCCTGCCTTTACGGTTCTCCATCCTTTTTTTTAATATGTGATAATGATTAGATTGTTCTATATCTCTAAATGAGACGAGGCGCAGAACCTTCTGTGTCATTTTTGGGCTGCGCTTACTATTGTATAAACCAGGGACCCCCAAACCTGTGCCTCTCCAGAAGTCTGGTTTTGCAAGGTTGGGAGCTACTAATATATTGATGTAGTTGGAATGTGTGAAATTTGTACATTTTAATTTTTAGATTGTTCAAACCGATAGGGTTAAATAAAAAGGCCTTTTATTTTCTACACCGTTCTCGATATTGTTTTATAATCGCCTCTGAAAGCCATAACGTCGATGAGAAATGGAGGATAGGCTGCTTTGGGTCAAACTTTAAAAACAAACTATTTTCAACACACTTTGTACAAAAACATTACAGACGGATGTAAAAAATATTGTAATATATCTTATCACAAAAATCTGCTTCTTTCTCCACTTATGAGCCACTTCTGCCTCCTGAACTTGTCAAGCACTCTGAAAAAAAAAAAAACGCTTATGTACCTTGTTCAGACAAGATGGACTGTTAGGCTGTGTTTCCACGCTCAGGAAACACAGCGCTTTGGACGGAGTGGAACGTCCGCTTCGCCCAAAGCCCCACCCCTTTTGAACGCGCGTTCATTCCGGATGTGTTCATAGAACACATCCGGAACACGTGCGGAATGACCGCAGGCTACACAGGCCTGTATTATTTCCCATGCGGCGACGCAGCGTCGCCGCAAGGGAATAGGACATGCTGTGGTCTAAAAAGACGCGCCGCATGTCCGTTAACGCAGGTCTTGAAATCCCCTCCACTATACTGTAACATCTGAACGCTGCGTGTGGACGCACAGCGTCAAACACGCAGCAAATCCGGACTGTTTCCTGACCGTGGAAACATACCCTAACACCTTCTATTGTATTCTATGGGGAGAGCAGAGTGAGGAAACAAGCAGAGGAAGACACGGAAAGATCAGATGAGCTTTCGAACAAGTTTTGTACCTCACCCCAATTTGCACCAGAAATCTGTTGACTTTTGGCTTTTATATGCTCCACCAACTGTTCCTTTTTTTTATTTTTTTTTAAGTGGATGAAGCTTAGTAGGAAGGGATTAGCCGTGCGGAACCTGATAAATTCTGCATAATGTACATGACAAAATGGAGTAAATTAAGAGTGAAGTACATATCCGATGATGGTGATCGGCAGCAAAAAGCTGTGTCCAAGTCATTGAGGAGCGCTCATTCCAATAAATTGGGCAAATCGAGCATTCTGGAAACTGCCAGTCTTTTTAGTGGCTTGTTCTGAACAAATCGTGACTTGTGCTGCATTGTTGCATTGTCCCACTGGTCGGGACACAATGGTTTGGCAAAATGGGAATAATAGCTTTATATAGGCAGTAGGTGAAGGATGTAAAGGGATTGTCCTGTTTTAAGGTAGAAGTCTGCAGTGACTCTATGTGAATGCTTGCACTGCGAGACAGTGAGAGCGGGCCGCTATGTGACTGCAAGTATGTGATTTGCATACTTCCGGCCACATTCCAACTAGACTGTGTCAGTCTTCGCTCAATACACGTCTAGTCGGCATGTGACCGCATGTGTGAGAATCACATATTTGCAGTCACGTTCCCGCTGCCGGCACTGAAGAATCCTCACCTCGCGCACTGCACATAATGAGGAATCACATCACATAGAGTGACTACAGACTTGTAGCTTAAGACTGGACAACCCCTTTAAATAAAGTGGAAATCCCTGCTGAGACCTGTTATTAATAGGAGAAAAGATTGATAAGCCCACCCCCTTGGCTAAGAAGGCATGACCAGTTAGCCACCAGCTGTAAATGAAATGGACCAATATAGATTATTATTATTATTATTATTATAGATTTTTATAGCGCCATTTATTCCATGGCGCTTTACATGTGAAGAGGGGCAAGTATAGACAAGTACAGTAAACATGAGCAATACAAGGCACACACAAGTACAGAAGGAGAGAGGACCCTGCCCGCAAGGGCTCACAGTCTACAGGGATGGGTGAGGATACACTAGCATAGGGAAGAGCTGATCGTGCGGTGGTTCAGTAGACTGATGATCACTGCAGGTTGTAGGCTTGTCGGAAGAGGTGGGTCTTCAGGTTCTTTTTGAAGGTTTCCATGGTAGGCGCGAGTCTGATGTGTTGGGGTAGAGAGTTCCAGAGTATGGGAGAGGCACGGGAGAAGCTTTGTATGCGGTTGTGGGAAGAAGAGATAAGAGGGAGTAGAGGAGGAGATCTTGAGAGGATCGAAGGTTGCGTGTGGGTATGTACCGGGAGACCATGTCACAGATGTATGGAGGAGACAGATTGTGGATGGCTTTGTAGGTCATGGTTAGGGTTTTGAACTGGAGCCTCTGAACGATGGGAAGCCAATGAAGGGCTTGGCAGAGAGGAGAGGCTGGGGAATAGCGGGGAGACAGGTGTATTAGTCGTGCAGCAGAGTGCAGGATGGATTGGAGTGGTGCCAGAGTGCTAGAGGGAAGGCCAGAGAGTAGGAGGTTGCAGTAGTCAAGGCGGGAGATGATGAGGGCATGCACTAGTGTTTTTGTACTTTCATGGTCAAGGAATGCACGGATCCGGGAAATATTTTTGAGTTTGAGACGGCAGGAGGAGGCTAGGGTTTGGACATGTGGCTTGAAAGAGAGGGCAGAGTCGAGGATCACTCCGAGGCACCGAGCGTGCGGGACTGGGGAAAGTGAGCAGCCATTGATGTTAATGGACAGGTCTGGTGGGGGGGTAGAGTGAGATGGGGGAAAGATGATAAATTCTGTTTTGTCCATGTTCAGTTTTAGAAAGCGAGCAGAGAAGAAAGCAGAAATAGCAGACAGACATTGTGGGATTTTGGTCAGTAAGGAGGTGAGGTCAGGTCCAGATAGGTAGATCTGCGTGTCGTCGGCGTAGAGATGATACTGAAGACCATGGGATTCTATGAGCTGTCCCAGGCCGAGGGTGTAGATGGAGAAGAGTAGGGGTCCAAGAACTGAGCCTTGGGGAACACCGACAGACAGGGGGCGAGGTGAGGAGGTGGTGTGGGAGAGGGAGACACTGAAAGTTCGGTTTGTTAGATATGATGAGATCCAGGATAGGGCCAAGCCTGTGATGCCAAGAGATGAGAGAATCTGTAACAGGAGGGAATGGTCCACAGTGTCGAAGGCAGAAGACAGGTCCAGGAGAAGGAGGACAGAGTAGTGACGCTTGCTCTTGGCGGTTAGTAGGTCGTTGGTGACTTTAGTTAGGGCAGTTTCAGTTGAGTGATGCAGTCGGAAGCCTGATTGTAAGCGGTCAAAGAGGGAGCAGGAGCAGAGGTAGGAGGACAGTTCAAGATGGACATGCTGTTCCAGTAGTTTTGAGGCATAAGGGAGAAGAGATATCGGGCGATAGCTAGACACAGAGGATGGGTCAAAGGAGGTCTTTTTGAGAATGGGTGTGATCGAGGCATGTTTGAAGGATGAGGGGAAGACACCATTTGTAAGTGAGAGGTTGAAGAGGTGTGTTAGAGTAGGGGTGAAGACGGTGGCGAGGCTAGGGATGAGGTGGGATGGCAGCGGGTCAAGCGTGCAAGTGGTGAGGTGTGATCTTGATAGGAGGGTGGAAAGCTGATCTTCTGTCATGGTGGAGAAGTTGGCTTTGGAGGAAGAGGGTTGAGCAGCTAAGAGGGGCAATGGGGGTTGTGGGCCAAAGCTTTCTCTGATCGTATCAATCTTCTGCTTAAAGAAAGAGGCAAAGTCTTCAGCAGAAATGAGAGGAGAAGGGCGAGGTGCTGGGGGACAGAGTAGAGAATTGAAAGTTGAAGAGCTGTTTAGGGTTGTGAGACAGGGAAGATATGAGAGATGAGAAGTAAGTTTGCTTTGCAGCAGTGAGTGTGGATTTGAAGCTGGTGAGGGACTGCTTGTATGCGGTTAGGTGCTCGGCAGAGCGGGATTTTTTCCATCTCCGCTCAGCAACCCTGGAAGCCCGTCTCAGTTCTTTGGTGAGGCTGGTCAGCCAGGGCTGCCTGTTGATTGTACAAGTTTTGCTATGTGTGAGGGGGGCAGCCGAATCAAGTGCTGCTGTTATTGCAGTGTTATAAAAGGTGGCAGCAGAATCTGTGTCATGAAGTGAAGATATGTCTGTAAGAGGGAGGAGGGACTCAGAGAGCATTGGTAAATTGAGGTGTTTGAGATTTCTGCGAGGGTGAGTGAGTTTGTGGAGTGGGGGTTGTGCACTAGAAGAGGAGAGAGAAGAGAACGTCAGTAGATTAACGTCAATAGATTAACCCATTTGTTCTCTGCTGGATTTTCACAACAGTCTGTTACGGGATGATGCAGAAAATATACCTTTCTTAACCTCCCCAGGTCCAATACGGAATCTCCGCTGCTGCTCCTCCGAGAGTCGGTTACTGTCTGCAGCTCCGATGTCACATCAATGAATCCAGTTACTCTGCTCGAGTTGACGGTACGAGCCGCTGAGCTTAGCGATTGGCTGCAGACGTGATATCATCACTGCAGACAGTAACAGACAATAGGAGCGGCAGCAAAGACTTGATGGTGGCATTTTGCCGCGGCTGCCTGATGCGCCGCTTCAGGCACATCAGGCAGCACCGGCAAAAAATAAAAACGTTACATGCTGCGTTGTGTCCGGCCGCCGGAATGTACATTTCCGCCGGATCCGGACAAAAACGGATACAACGCACTGACATGCGGCGCCATCCGGCGCTAATGAAAGTCAATGCAAAAAAAAAACGCATCCGGCATTACATTTCGCCGGATGCGGTTGGACAAAAAAATGCCGGAGGGCGCACAACGGATGTGTGAAAGAGGTCTAAAGCACCTTTATATTTTTAAATAAACTATGACTGGGGGAGAGAAATTCTCTAAAGCCTCAAACCCCCTTTAACCAAGTGTATAGAGAAGAGAAATGACGGGTGTCCTGGACGGAGCCATTTGACAGGTGATCATCATATTAGAGGGACTGCGATCGGTAACAGCATGATCTGCATCTCCAGCACGCGGTGTCATTACTGAGTTATGCATAAATGGCAGCTCCTCAGATGTAAAAGAAATATACCCTGCTTTAAATCAGAATGTACGTCTCCCCCGGGGACGCCTTGTGTGTTTGATCTATTTTTGATTAAAATGTAAAAATTAAAAATTGAATCAAATGGTAGTAACGCTCCTATGGGAGAAGATACTCCAGTTATAAAGTATTCCCAGTAGTCACCTGGGGAGTCTTCCAGCTGCATTGTCTCATCTGTAGGTGGTCTTTTTATGTCAAACATAATTAAAATAAATTGCTGTTAGAAAGCTGATACCCCAACATGGAGGTTTCTGTGCGGGCTGCCACCTGCATTCACTCGCTCTGGAAAGCATAGAGGAAAGCCGACATTTCCCACCATCTTGTATCTGCCATGTATTGAGGTTGAACACTTCACCCAGAGCTCGATGTCCCTTCCTGATCATTCGGCACGTTCATCTTGGGGACCTGGATTTGTCATTATGTATCTGTTGGAAACACTTTTATCAAATTCCTAAAGTGATGTCAAATAATACATGTGAAAATAAGAAACTGCAATGTGTCTTATCAGAGAAATCTGCTTCTTTCTCCTCCCGGACTGATCATTCATTCTCAATAGTCTCAATCTTCACTGAATACAGATTTTTCCAGTACTGAGATAAGAGATGACAGTTGGTGCAACTAAAATTCTATGGAGAGGGCGGAGCTAGAGGCAACACAGACATCCTGCTGCAAAGTTCTTGTGAAACCACAGTTACAGTTATCCATAGAATCTTATGAGCACCAACTGTCATCTCCTATCTCCGCAATGGGAAGACACATTTTACCCATGAAGTGAGAATTAATAATCCAGGAGGAGAAAGATGCAGAATTTTCTGATAAGAAATATTATTATTTTTTTTTTTTTCATGTGAACTATTGATTCAAGAAATAAAAATTAAAACGACGGTTACTCTTTAAAAACTGAGTTCCCAAAATCTTTTTATATTTGTAACAGTAACGGAGACTATTCTATAATATCCAGTAAGAGGAGAAGATATAACACTGTCATATGGCTCTACTGCGACCGTGGATTGTCAAGAAGTCCTTTTGTGTTAAATTATAAAATACCTTATTGTCACCTCCCACCGCGCCGCCTGGCACTCGCGTACCACTGACTGTACCGCTCACAAGGCTTATAAATCAGTGGCCATTGATCCATTGATGGGCTGCTTAATTCACACTTTTATTGGCAGTCTGAGTTCTGTCCACAGGAAGTGCAAGCACTGCAGCCCATCGGCGGCTGCTGATTGTCTGCAGCGCTCACGAGACAACAATGGCACAATACTGTATTTACTTTTTTTTTTTTTGCACAAGGGACGATAGCATTTACGATCCCTTGTACCAGTCACAAAAAAATCTAGTGTAGAAGTCATATGTAATTAGGCTGGAAAAACACTGGGGGCGTCACTGATTCTTCAAAGAGCACTTCCAGCCTAATTTACATATGGTTTCTACACTAAATTTTTTGGGACTGGCACATCGGATTTTGACAAGAAAAAAATATATAATTTTTATTGGGTTCCAGCTCTTTTACTGCCATACCACTACTCCCATATGGAAAAAAACGAGCTAAGAGGTTTCCTTTTAGTGGTCTTTAAACATTGACAATGGTGGGTAATAAAGGTCCAAACAAAAATGTAACGAAACGTTTAAGAAAAAAAATAAGATTACTTAAGTTGCCCATAAAATCCGAGGGAGCAATCATTTCCCTAAGATAAAAGAAACAATTGTGATTATGATCCCCTCCAAATCTACAAATGAACGTTAAAGCCCCGACGCGTCTGCGTTCCGGAGCGTCTTTTGATATTAAAAAGGGAGGAATTTGCAAACGACTTTACATTTTTAAAACTGAGCAAATTTGAACAAGGGGTAAAGTTCCCTTTACGGCTCATCAGCTTCGACGACAGATTCGAGAGCGAGAATTGAACCGTTTTCTAACCCCAGGGCTGTTCATTAGATTATACTGCTCCCTCTCTGACTGGTGCGGAGGTTTTCGGAAGCTATTCCCTCCAATAAGAATTAGAGCCGCTTCTGTAGATTATTTTGGTAATTACTGTTCATGAAAAGACTATTGAGAATGATCACAAATGTGACTTTGTCTTTTATGGGTTTTGCTTTCATAGTTAATAACAGATGTTTGAGATTCTTTACTTCTACAATTTATATCGTATTCGCCGCAGCTTCAAACACCTTAAAATAATGACTCCAGGGTAATAATCCCTAATACTCTGCAAATTGCCAGGGAAAGTGTTCAAAGTTTCGGCAATGAACAGGAGCGCGGTTCTGTTGAATTATGAATCAAATCCCCAGGAGGGTAAAACATACACCTCACATATTAATTACAGAAATGAAAAGTAGCTTTCTGCCATGTAAAATACTAATGTGAACCAGTACGGTCCTTGATAAAGGGGCATTGTTTCCATTCCTGTGCGAAATAGGACTGTTGTGAGAGCAGGATTTATATTTAATTATTGTGGATATTCTACATATATATTCTCTCCTGCTTTCCAAGATGGAGTTTGAGCCGGTATGTGTGTGAGATAACAGAGGACCCTCAGGAATATCTTTGTCTAATGGACATGGAGAATACAGGAAAGTTGGAGAAATGAAACCTAAGGAGGGTAAACGCCCCTAACTTTTCAGCTGGGTGTAGACAATATTACCTGTAGCCAATGAGATGTATGTATGCTAATGCCAGCATATATTTAGAGGTAAGATGAGCCAATTATATTGTTACAATGCATGAATACTAATAACCTATATAAGATGATGTTATGGGTAATAAAGAGAGATCTGCTTTGATGCTCAATGTATCAGCGTGGCTCTTCCGTGCACGTATTTGAATTTAACAAATGTAATTTGGACCAGACAGAATGTCTCAGAACGTCCCACATTATGTGGCGACGATACCCTCATTATAAATATGCATCAGAGATGTAATGGAATCAGTGTATAGAAATAAGTTACATATATTTCTAACTGATTTCTTACCATGAAAGTTGGGTTATGACCCATATAACTGAAATTATAGCTTCAACCGGAAACACATATCTGTCCGTATTCCTCAATCCTACTTCCCATCGCTGTGGGGAAAAACATACAGTACAGACCAAAAGTTTGGACACACCTTCTCAGTTAAAGATTTTTCTGTATTTTCATGACTGTGAAAATTGTACATTCACACTGAAGACATCAAAACTATGAAGTAACACATGTGGAATTATACACTTAACAAAAAAGTGTGAAACAACTGAAAATATGTCTTATATTCTAGGTTCTTCAAAGTAGCCACCTTTTGCTTTGATGACTGCTTGATGGTTTTTGCAACTGCACTTGGGGACACTTTCAAAGTTTTCCCAATTTTTCTGACTGACTGACCTTCATTTCTTAAAGTAATGATGGCCACTCGTTTTTCTTTACTTAGCTGCTTTTTTCTTGCCATAATACACATTCTAACAGTCTATTCAGTAGGACTATCAGCTGTGTATCCACCAGACTTCTGCACAGCAGAACTGATGGACCCAACCCCATTTGTAAGGCCAGAAATTCCACTTATTAAACCTGACAGGGCACACCTGTGAAGTGAAAACCATTTCCGGTGACTACCTCTTGAAGCTCATCAAGAGAATGCCAAGAGTGTGCAAAGCAGTCATCAAAGCAAAAGGTGGCTACTTTGAAGAACCTAGAATATAAGACATAATTTCAATTGTTTCACACTTTTTTTGCTAAGTATATAATTCCACATGTGTTAATTCATAGTTTTGATGCCTTCAGTGTGATTCTACAATTTTCATAGTCATGAAAATACAGAAAAATCTTTAAACGAGAAGGTGTGTCCAAACTTTTGGTCTCTACTGTATATGCTGGCTGTATCGAGCTTTCCCATACACATTAGTCATATTTTACTTATAATCTTTATATCTGTCACAAGATTCCAAAATACCAGCTGAATATATTACTAAATAGATCTTAAATAGTGATGAGCGAGTATACTCATTGCTCGGGTTTTCCCAAGCATGCTCAGGTGTCCTCTAAGTATTTGGACGTGTTTGGAGATTTAGTTTTTTGTCACCGCAGCTGCATGATTTGCGGCTGTTAGACAGCCTGAATACATGTGAAGATTGCCTGTTTGTTACGGAATCCCCACATGTATTCAGGCTGTCTAGCAGTCGCAAATCATGCAGCTGCGGTGACAAAAACTAAATCTCCGAGCACGTCAAAATACTTGGAGGACACCAGAGCAACGAGCATACTCGCTCATCACTAATCTTAAACCCAAAGAGGCTAGTGCACTTATTTTGAAAATACATTAAAAATTTACTGTGTAATATACTTTTTTGAAAGTTTCCCCATTGATTAATAGAATAAACATTTTAGGAGTCCTGGTCTCTTAAAATGTTCATCTTTAATATCAGCCTTTTTGATGTTACATTGGATTTTGCAAGTGAATATACTATCCTCATCAGGTCTAAGACATTAAAATAATCTGAGCAGTTTGTTTTGTGAAATCTGGAGACAAATCCACTAAAATAAACCATTTAAAATTAAACAAAGCTTTAGAACAGTTTCTGATATTGTGTTGTTCCAGTTTAGTAGTTGTGAATGATGGAGGTCTTTGTTCACTCCTGTGAAGGTCCAGACTATAGGCTTTCTGTTGGATTCAGGGGCGGATGTAATTGGTGCAACCTGTGCAGCTGCATAGGGGCCCAAAAGGTAAAGGGACCATTGCCAACTCCAAAGCAGGTGGGATTGTGCTTCATGATGAGCTATTGGACTGAAAAGGGCCCATATACTGCTATTGCACAGAGGCCATTCTGTGTCCTCCATGAATACAACATGTACTCTACAAAACGGGGACTCTTATATGACAAAAAAAGGTTTAAAAGTTTAGTTAGCTATTTACTTAGTTTTTATCGGCCTGATGTGTCATACTGGATATTGAACTTGGCAGCACTTTTGCTCATATGTAACCCCTTTCTGATGTTGGGCATAATAATATGCCCACGTCTGACTCCCACTGTTTAGTACGAACTCTGGAACTGAGCCCACACCTTTTCGGGCACATGACAGCTGATTTATGCTGACGTGCCCACAACAGCCACGGGTGGAATCGCGATCCACCCACGGCTGTTAACTAGTTAAATATTGCTGTTAATCTCTGACAGCGGCATTTCACTCACGCTTTCCGGAAGCGTGTCACATGATGGGACACTCACTGATGGGTCGGCATGACGACCAGAGGTCTGAAGCAGACCTCTATGGTTGTCATTGCCAGATTGGCTTGAGCGCCGCCCCATGGTCGGCATTTCTGCTACACAGGAAATCTGATCATCGCCTGTGAGTAGTAGAGGCGATGGGGTTATCGCAGCTCCTAGTCTCCCATGGAGACTATAGAAGCATGCAAAAAGTACAAAAAAGTTTTTAAAAATATTAAAAAAATAAATATACAAAATTCAAATCACCCCCCTTTCGCCCCATTCAAAATAAAACAAAAACAAAAAATCAAATATATACATGTTTCGTATCGCAGCGTTCAGAATATTTATCAATATAAAAAAGAATTAACCCAATCACTAAATGGCGTAGAGAAAAAAAATTCAAAACGTCAGAATTTTGTTGTTTGGTCGCCATCACATTGCAATAAAATGCAATAACAGGCAATCAAAAGATTGTATCTGCACCAAAATAGTATCAATAAAAATGTCAGCTTGGCACGCAAAAAATAAGCCCTCACCCAGCCCAAAATCATGAAAATTGGAGACGCTACTGTTCTTGGAAAATGGCGCCATTTATTTATTTTTTTTTTACAAATTTTGGAATTTTTTTACCACTTAAATAAAAAAGAACCTAGACATGTTTGGTGTCTATGAACTTGTAATAACCTGGAGAATCATAATGCAGGTCAGTTTTAGCATTTAGTGAGCATGGTAAAAAAAAATAAAAAAATGTGGAATTGCACTTTTTTTTACAATTTCACTGCACTTGGAATTTTTTTCCCATTTTCCAGTACACAATATGGTAAAACCAATAGTTTAGTTCAAAAGTCTGACTTACACGCAAAAAACAAGCCTTCACATGGCCATATTACAGAAAAATAAAAAGTTATGGCTCTGGGAAGAAGGGGAGCAAAAAACAGAAATTGAAAAACTAAAATACCCCTGGTTGTTAAGCGGTTAAAGGGTTTTTTCCATGAACAAAGTTCATTTTAATCATTAGATCTTTGAATAATAATAACTTCCACAACTGAATGTGTTTACAAAAAATGTTCCTGTGCTGAGATAATCTTATAAATGTTTCCCTGCTGTGTACAGTGTAATGGCTGTGTCTGACCGTACAGGAACATGGTCTGATTATGCCACATCTCCTGGGCAGGGGAGGAGAAAAAGAGTATACAGACATTACAGCAGGGGATCCCAAATCATTTCTTTGAGGCAAAACATTTTTTAAAAACAGGCAGGGAAATGCTTTATCTCACAAAAAGAAAAAACTGTGATTCCCCGCTTTAATGTCAGTATACTCTTTTGCTTCCCTCCCTGCCCAGGAGATGTGAAAAGTGAGGTCACCGGAGTTCATCAGCTCTGAACTCCTGTGACCTTTCTCACGGTGCGATTACGCTCCTGCCTCAGTGTAAGTCAGCTGGCAGGGAGAGCCGTCACTAATGTGACTGCTCTCTAAATCATTCGAATCGTCGTTGACGGTATGGATTATCTTCACGTCGGACAGGTGAGGGATATGGTTGTTTATTATTTCCTTCTTTTCCAGTTGACATGGGCATTGGTGGATTAAGCTTAAAGGCGAGATCTTAATCCGATTTAAGATGCTGTGACATGACCATTAATAGGCGGTTCATTCTCAGAAACCCTCCAATGTGGCTGAATTGCAACAATTCAGGAAAAATGAGTGAGCCAAAATTCCTCCAGCGCGTTGTAAAAGACTCATTGCCAGTTATCGCAAACGCTTAAATACAGTTGTTGCTGCTAAGGGTGCTCAACCAGTTATTAGGTTTAGGGGGCAATCACTTTTTTCACACAGGGCCCTGTAGGTTTGGATTTCTTTTTCCCTTAAAAATAAAGACCTTCAATTAAAAACTGCATTTTGTGATTACTTGTGTTATCTTTGTATAATTTTTACATTTGTTTGATGATCTGAAACATTTAAGTGTGACAAACATGCAAAATGATAAGAAATCAGGAAGGGGGCAAAGACTTTTTCACTCAACTGTAGGTCATATGTCACAAGATATCCTCTGCAGCACTATAACCTCATGACCAATTCAATATATACACATCAATACTCTTATATTCCGCAAACCAGATATTTGTATAGAACAATGCTAAGAACCACAGACATTAGGAAGGTAAACCAAGTAAATATAATCTCTAAAGAGAAAATAATATGATAAAAAAAACAAAATGTAAGTGATGATTCTTAGATCCATGATTAAAACATAATATGTAAATATGGGTAAGGCTTGAAGATGGTGGTCAACAATGCCACAATGGTGCCACCAAAGTCACATGGGGCAGGTACAATTGTGCTCAAAAGTATACATACCCCCGACAGAATTTTTTGCTTCCTTGGCCTTTTTTTCAGAGAATATGAATGATAACACCGAAACTTTTTCTCCACTCATGGTTAGTGGTTGGGTGAATCCATTTATTGTCAAACTACTTTGTTTTCTCTTTTTAAATCATAATGACAACTCAAAACATCCAAATGGCCTTGATCAAATGTTTACATAACCTGGTGATTTAGGCCTGATAACATGCCCAGAATTCACACAAATGGGTTTGAATGGCTACTAAAGGTAACGTCCTCACCTGTGAACTGTAAGCTTGTAATCAGTGTGTGTGCATAAAAGCTGAGGGAGTTTCTGGGATCCAGACAGACTCTTGCATCCTTTATCCAGCCTCTGACGCTTCTGGATTTTGAGTCATGGGGAAAGCAAAAGAATTGTCAACGGATCTGTGGGAAAAGGTAGTTGAATTGTATAAAACAGGAAAGGGATACAAAAAGCTATCCACACTATTGATAATGCCAGTCAGCAGCGTTCAAACTGTGATTAACAAATGGAAAATCAGAGACTCTGTAAAAACAAAACCACAGTCAGGTAGACAAACAAAAATTTTGTCCACAACTGCCAGGAAAATTGTTCAGTTTGCAAAGAAAAACCCACAAATATCAGCTGAAATACTGGACTCTCTGAAAACTAGTGATTTGGCTGTTTCAAGATGCACAATAAGGAGGCACTTGAAGAAAAATGGGCTGCATGGTCGAGTCGCCAGAAGAAAGCCATTACTGGGCAAATGCCACAAAGTATCTCGCCTACAATGTACAAAACAGTATAGAGACAAGCCTCAAAACTTCTGGAACAAGGTCATTTGGAGTGATGAAACCAAAATTTAACTTTGTCCACAACCACAAACATTATATTTTGAGAAAGGTCAACAAGGCCTATGATGAAAGGAACATCATTCCTACTGTAAAGCACGGAGGTGGATCTCTGATGTTTTGGGGATTTGTGAGCTACAAAGGCACAGAAAACTTGGTGAACGTTGAAGGAAAGATGAATGCAGCACGTTATCAGCAAATACTGGAGGCAAATTTGCAATCAGCCTGGAAGCTGCGCCTGGGATGTACTTGGATGTTCCAACTTGACAACGATCCAAAACACAAGGCCAAGTCGACCTGTCATTGGCTACAGCAGAACAAAGTGAAGGTACTGGAGTGGCCATCTGTCTCCTGACCTCAATATCATTAAGCCACTGTCATGGAAATATATATGTATTCCATATATTCAATGTATATTCATATATATGCATTCACAGTTAGATAGATCTCACTTGCTAAAAATCCTGTGCTCACACATATCTATGAAAAAAGCTGATGCCAGCTATAATCAGTCGTTAAAGACGACCCTGGCCTTCATAAGAAACAAGAACAGAAAGTCTTAATAGATATCTATTATTTTCTTTACTAGTCATGCAAGAAAGCTAGGGCAAAGAACAAAAACAATAAATCTGCAACTTCAGCCCTTTTATCATAATTATCATACTTACACTAGAACAGCCAATAATCTAGCAGCTTTTAATTGTATGTTAATTGACTAACCAGCCCCTTTTTGTAAACGTATAAAACCTTGAATGAATAATAAACGTGTGGTCTTGACGAACTGTTATACTGACACTTCCGTGTGGACAGTTTTCATTTCGTTCTGAGCGCTCAAAAAGACATTTAATATAAAATTGGGAACAGCACCAGCAAACACCTGCAGGATAGATTTATCCTAATTAGTGTTGAGCGATACGATAATGTAAATATCGGCTATCGGCCGATATTAGCTCTATCGGCCTTTCGATAATTCGTCTTCTTGAATACCGGAATCGGATTTGTCACTGTCACTGTCTGTGTCCGTCGGTCGGGTCTGTCACTGTCAGTGTCCGTCGGTCGGGTCTGTCAGGAGTCAGCGGCACTTACCTGGCAGAAGATCTCTGGCGGTCACGTCCTGGACTGCTTCATGGCCGCCATCCTCTTCTCCCCGGCGGTCACATGCAGTTTCTCGCGATAACTGCAGTGACTGCTGGGTAATCCCGGCCGTAAAGCAGTCAGTCCGATGACGTCACCGCCGGGGAAGCAGGTAAGCAGCTGTGCTGCGCCGGGATGTCAGGCTCTGCCTGTCATTGCGATGTAGCAGAGCTGGATCGTCGTGGGACTGTCGTTATGGACTGCGTCGGACAGGTGGTATACTGTTGGTTTGTTTTTTTCTTTTTTTACAGGAGATCGATGGCGTCGCAGGAATGAGAGTACAATAAAAGAAATGAAAACTGTGTTGTCTCTTTTATTTCATTAAAAGACTTTTTTCTTGCTTTGTCTTTTTTTTATGCATTTAATAACTTTGGGATTAATAATGGATCGGTGTCTTATTGACACCTCTCCATTATTAACCGGGCTTATTGTCACCGTGCAATCAACAGTGACATTAACCCCTTATTACCCCGCTTGCCACCGCTACAGGACAAGTGGGAAGAGCCGGGTAAAGTGCCACAATTGGCACATCTTTTGATGCGCCAAATGTGGGGCTGCTGTAGCCTGGTATTATCAGGCTGTTGAGGGCCAAAATCCATGGGCCTTGACAGTCTTTTAATACCAGGCCGCAGCAGTCTGCATTTTACTTGGCTGGTTAACAAAAATAGGGGGACCCCTACGCCGTTTTTTTTTTCGAGGGATCCCCTATTTTTGTTAACCAGCCAAGCTAAGCAGACTGCTGTGGCCTGGTATTATCAGGCTTGCAAGGTCCATGGATATTGGATCCTTACCAGCCTGAAAAACCAGGCCTCAGCGGTCTGCTTCATCTGGCTGGTTAACAAAAATAGG
This sequence comes from Oophaga sylvatica, assembly GCA_033576555.1. Classification (NCBI taxonomy): domain Eukaryota; kingdom Metazoa; phylum Chordata; class Amphibia; order Anura; family Dendrobatidae; genus Oophaga; species Oophaga sylvatica. Next base: position 579,971,887 of record JARQOD010000003.1, on the reverse strand, counting down.
GGGGACCCCACGCCAATTTTTTTCGAGGGGATCCCCTATTTTGTTAATCAGCCAATATATGCAGACTGCTGTGGCCTGGTATTATCAGGCTTGCAAGGTCCATGGATATTGGATCCTTACCAGCCTGAAAAACCAGGCCTCAGCGGTCTGCTTCATCTGGCTGGTTAACAAAAATAGGGGGGACCCCACGCCAATTTTTTTCGAGGGGATCCCCTATTTTTGTTAATCAGCCAAGATATGCAGACTGCTGTGGCCTGGTATTATCAGGCTTGCAAGGTCCATGGATATTGGATCCTTACCAGCCTGAAAAACCAGGCCTCAGCGGTCTGCTTCATCTGGCTGGTTAACAAAAATAGGGGGGACCCCACGCCATTTTTTTTCGAGGGGATCCCCTATTTTTGTTAACCAGTTCCCTCTGACGTCACTGATTGTGTCCCTGGCTGACCTGAAGTGAAAGTGGAAAGCAATCAATTAAGCTTTCCACTTCCTCTCCTGTCAGCCAGGAGAGGAACTCATTCATTTGGGGGTTTACTGTGAGGCTGCAGCATTAGCTGCGGTCCCTGCAGTAAACATTAACCCTTTCTGATGGATTACACCGTGGGACCTGACTGTACATCGGATTGGTAAGAATAATTTTGCTTTATTATTTTATTTTTATTACAGGAAATGGTTTTAGCAGGTAAATAAAATATGGTCAAAAACTGTGTGATTATTTCATTAAACTTCTTTTTTATTAAAGTGTGTGTGTTTGATTTTTCTTTCATACAATAGGATTAATAATTGATAGTTGTCTGATTGACAGCTCTCAATTATTAACCTGGCTTAAAGTGACCTTTCAATTGCAAGGTCATTTTAACCCCTTATTAACCCATTCGCCACCGCTACAGGGCAATGGGAATAGACGGGCAAAGTGCCAGAAAGGGCAAATCTAATTAGAGATTTGCCCTTTCTGGGGTGTCTGGGGGCAGATGTTAGTAGCCGGGGGGGCAAAAATAATGGTCCCTCTCTGGGCTATTATTATCTGCCCCCACTCACTGGCTTTGTCTGTCTGGTTGCGAAAATAGGGCGGGAGCCCACGCATTTTTTTTCAGCAATTTTACACCTCATATATATATATATACATGTCATTGAATTTGTGACACATATATATATATATTTATATTTATAGTTCATACACTTCTACATAGTATAATAGCCGCTAATTCAATTGCCGGCTTTTGTGAAAATGCAGAACCCGACATGAAATGACACTTGGTTTACATAGAGTTAACCATGTCTTTTCATGTAGTTTGATATCTGATTTGCACAAACAATTACATGAGTGTAAGTGTGCAAAATTTCACACCTGTAGGGGTTAATTAAAGGTGTAAATTCGTAGCAAAAAAGTCCGTTTTTTTTACAACGAATTTACACCTTTAATTAACCCCTACAGGTGTGAAATTTTGCACACATAGACTGATGTAATTGTTTGTGCAAATCAGATTGCAAACGACATGAAAAGACATGGTTAACCCTATGTACACCAAGTGTCATTTCATGTCGGGTGCTTCTGTCTTTTCACAGAAGCCAGCTTTACCCGGCAATTGAATCAGAGGATATTTTACTATGTAGAAGTGTATAAACTATACATATATGTATATATATATGTCACAATGACATGTGTATATATATATATATATATATATATATATATATGTATTCTATGTGTGTATATTTAGTGTTTACAAGGAAATAAAGGTTTTTTTTTAGTTGCGATATTTTGTTCCCATAGACTTACATTGGACTTCCGGTATCGAAATCGGATATCGACGATATTTAGTGCTATCGGCGATACAATTTCGATACAATATTTTTAGATATCGAGCACTATCGCTCAACACTAATCCTAATTAAATTTCCATAACACCACTCTGGGGAAATCTCAAGCACACAGTTCATCATAGACAGCCCAGGAATTTACAGGAACTGGAGGCTTTTTGCCAAGAAGAGTGGGCAACTTTACCATCTGAGAAAATAAAGAACCTCATCCATAACTACCACAAAAGACTTCAAGCTGTCATTGATGTTAGAGGGGGCAATACACAGTATTAAGAAAGGGGGTATGTAAACTTTTGATCAGGGTCATTTGGATGTTTTGGGTTGTCATTATGATTTAAAAAGAGAAAACACAGTAATTTGACAATAAATGGCTTCGCCCAACCACTAACCATGAGTGGAGAAAAAGTTTTGGTGTTATCATTCATATTCTCTGAAAAAAAGGCCAGGAAAGCAAAAATTCTACCGGGGTATGTAAACTTTTGAGCACAACTGTATATGTAAAGTGTAAGTGTGAATAAAAAGTATACCAAGAAGGAATATTACATGTATAAATAAGTGCAAAAATATACCTGCCAACACACTTGTGTAATTGTGTCAGCCAGGATATACAAGACACGTAATGTCTCCAAAAATAGAAGCTTTAACAGTATAAATACAGGGGATAAGGAAAAGGACGTAAATCTGGGAAACTCGGTGAGGGGGAAGGAGAAGTGAAACCATGAAGAAAATGGAGTTGGGAAGGAGTGAAAAATGCACATCCTGTCATAATGACACTGTATGTCAGCATAGGAACTAGTAATTACTAACATAATTGCATATGAAACAACAAATATATGAATCCAGTATACATCCTATCTCAGGCTATATCCATAGTATAGATAATTTTTTAGAGTTATGTGTAGAAATACTAAAGAAACGAATCATTCTCGGAACTCAATTATGGATAAGTTGATACATCAAGTATAAATCATAGAGAGAATTGTGTCCATAGTTGGTAAATATTCCTTAGAAGTCTTCCGCTCAAGAGATGTACATAAGAGTGGTGCTCGACAACCATCAGGAACTGACGATACTAGATATGATCATTGATTAGCCCTTCAGGTTCCCTCATAAGATCACTACAAAATAAACCAATGGTAAATATAAATGTAAGTGAACATAGGGGAAACAAATGCATTTAAAAAACATATAAACACCACAAAAGCAATAAACAATAGCCATAACATTAGACTAAAACTATTAATTAAAATTTGCAGTCTAAATAGAATGGTTTGAAGCTCAACATTTCATTAAAGCCTTTTGGTGATTTTGTATTGAGAGAAAAGATCCATTTTGTTCCTCTTTTCAAAAGTTCTTTTTCTTAGTTTCCTCCTCTGATTCCTGGATGGACTTGATTTATAACTCTTACTTTGATAAACTTTGGGATGCTATTATGTTGAATTCTGAAATGCCTTGGAATAGTTTTTAGGCTAAGTTCACACGTTGCGGAATTGCCGCGTAAATTTCCGCGGCAATCCCGCACTTCTCCCGCAGGAAATACGCACGTTTTTTGTGTGCTGATTCCCGCCAGAATAATAGCGTTTTGCAAGCGTAATTAGCTTGCAGAATGCTAGCGTTTTCCTAGCGATCTGTAGCATCGCTTGGAAAACTGATTGACAGGTTGGTCACACGAGTCAAACATAGTGTTTGACAAGTGTGACCAACTTTTTACTATTGATGCCGCCTATGTCGCATCAATAGTAAAAAGATCTAATGTAAAAATAATAAAAATAATGATATTCTCACCTTCCGGCGGCCCCCGCAGCCTTCCCGCGGCCCCCGCAGCCTTCCCGCCTTCAGCGACGCTCCCGGCAACTCCGGTCCAAGGATGCTTTGCGGCAAATCACACCGATGACGTAGCATCTCGCGAGACCGCTATGCCATCTGGGTGATTCTTGCAAAGGACTCTTGGGGACCGGAAGTTGCCGGGAAAACCGCGGAAAAACCGCGAAAAAAACGCAATTATTCCTGATCGTGTGCACTTAGCCTTAGGGTTTCCAGATTAGTAGCAATTAATGAATTTCTAATATCTCTCACGTGTTCCCACATTCTAACTCAAAGTTGGCGAGTCGTCATTCCGATATAAATGAAATTACATGTACAATACGAATAGTACGCAACCATCTTAGATTTTCGTGTTATGTTATGTGATGTGTAATTGCAAAGGTTTTGCTATCATCACTGTTGGTAAAGGTATCCGCTCTATCAATACATTTGAAAGCTGAACAATCTCCGCATTCAAAAGATCCCCACCATGGCCCAACTCTGTCAGTAAAAAATGATTTTATAGGGGCAACATACTGTAGTGACAGCTAGTAATTAGATCTCTCAGATTTTTAGATCTCCACCATGTCACTGATGGATGATTTTAAAGGTGTTTACTTAGATCGTCGTCTGTCAGAAGTAACGGCCAATGCTTTTTAAGGCCTGCTAGGCTAGCACATCAGTCCAACTAGAGTTGAAGGAGGTGATAAATCTAACCATAGTATCACTATTGGTACCATGCTTTTTAGCAGTAGTCAAAAGATAATTCCTGAAGGAATGTTTTGCCCTCCTGTAACCCACCTTATCACTTTGCGGTTATACCTACATTGTTTTACATTATGAGTAAGAATATCTGCTTGTTGCTCGAATTAGGAATCATCTGAGCAAATCCTCCTCATACACAAAAATTGGCCCATGTTATTGCTCTATTTGGTGGTGATGCGATGAGGTTGCATGAAGTAGCCTGTTAGTAGCAGTTGACTTACGATATACATTAGTTGTGATAAAGCCCTCCTGATTCCTCTCAACAAGGACATCCAGGAACTCATTCCTCTTTTTACTATATTTCCACACTGATTGGATTTTCTGTTGGTTATCACTGAGCCTAGCAAGAAAAGAATTCAAAGGCGTTTCAGATACTTGCCAGATAAACAGTATATCATATATATCAAGACCATGAGATGATGGCACCAAAGTCCTCCATGTTATAGACCTCTTCTCTCTCCCATGGCAACAGGAAGAGATTGGCATATGAGGGCGCAAAAGTTGTCCCCATCGCTGTTCCCTGCAGCTGTAGGAAAAACGGTCCTTAAAAACTAAAAAAAATTATGAGTTAATGAGAAGTGTATAAATCCAAAATAAAATCCATTAAATCAGAATCAAAATGGACTTCGATGCCGTGATCCTATGGTGGTGCCGTATTGACGTATATAGTGATTTCACATAACATGTAACTAAGAACATGTCATGATTCAGTTGTACTTCATCAAGACTTTTGAGAATATCCATACTGTGTCTGATGAAGGAAGGGTCTCTACAAATTGCTGGAGGTAGTAATCTATAAACCTACAAACGCTGTCACATAAACCCCCTAATATCACCACTATTTGTCGTCCCGGTGGGTTATTGGCATTTTTATGTATTTTGGGTGTTAAATAAAATGTTGGGATGACTGGATATTCTGCAGTCAGTCCTTCCACCATTTTAGCCTTATTTATGCCCTTTTGAAATCCTGCATGAAGAATGGAGTCCAATTTAAGTTTAAATTGATGAAGAGGATTATTGTCAAGTCATTTATAGCAGTTCACCATTTTTAATTGTTGAAATTCATCCCGCTTCTACATATCTACCAGTCACAACACAACATTCCTTTCCACCTTATCAGCTGGTTAGAGACCACATGTTTCGTATTTTTTAGTTCACTAATGGCTCTGTTTTCATTAGATGTTAGATTGAAATTAACTGTGTCCTCTGGAATATTGGATAATTACTGATTTACAAGTTTGACAAAAATGTCAACATTAGAACACAGGCCTGGAGGGGGAAAATATTGCGATTGGCCGTGTAGATGTTAGAACTCTCCTGTTAGGTTTTTTTTTATCTTGCTGGTCACATGACCTTTGTGGCCTATTTAATCCAGCTCCACCCTTCTGGCTTTGCTGGACTTCATTGTAACTTATACTCTTAAGCTAGCCAGGTGCTTTGTTACCTAACTCAGACAGTTTTTGCTTGGTCTTTTGACCTCTATGTTCTATGTTCTTTGTTTTGCCTTTTGCTGCTACAACTTCTGTTAGGAGGTGTCCATCTTTTCTCCCAGTCCCAAGTCCTTGTAGGGATCCCTCCCTCACATCTATAGGTCTTCGTTCAGACTAGCTGAGGACTTCAGCGGGTCTGGTCACAGGATCAGGTTCCCCGTTACATCGTAGGGATCCAGCTTAGTTCTATTGTAGGGACAGATATCCCTTCTTTCCTTAGTGCTTGTAGCAGATCATAACAGTAGACATGTAGGAAAACGGGTGTCAGCTGATGCATATTGTTCAGTCAACAATGATTCTAAATCAGCCAGGGCCTGTTCAAGATGTGTCGGAAAAATGGTCTTAGTCTGATTGGCAAAATATATTTTATAGACCAATTTGTGATCAAAAAATCCAAAACTTTGAAAACAGTAAAATAGTTAAAGCTGGCTGATGGGAAAAATGTAAGTCCCTTTTCAAGAGCTTCCAATTGTGCAGAAGTAAGGCGTGTGTTAGATAAATTACTTACGGTGCCTTATAATTTGTCATTGTCTCTTGTATCTCTTGACGAAATTGCGGGTACATATGGGGGGAAACGGTGTTATGGATATGTGGGTGGGGTATTCTAAATTGCTTCCCTCTCCCAAGCCACTCCAATTTCCTAAAAAAATGGCCACCACGTATTTCTTCAGAGCATATATAGGTAATAGATGATGAGTGTGATAAAGAGCCTGTATGGATATTTGTTTATTCCCACTTATTTTGTTAATGTTGCAAACCCTGTTGATATTTCGAATCTTTAGATCCTATATTTCTTTTCCCACTTGGGTAAGTCTATGTCCAAGTCTCTATCAAATTTATTACACTTTTGTGGTGTCAACAAGGTTTGTATTTTGATCTTTAGAGAATTGATTTATCAGTCAATCCTTTCCAGGGATTTTTGGTCAGACCCAATCAACAGTTCCAGAAGTGTACGGGAACATTTAATGAGTGCTTCTTCCCATGTATTGGTAAATGTAGGATCCGTATTATCTATTGTAGGGTTAATTTGGACCTGTAATTCTCTAGGGATAACGTATTTTTGCAAGTAGTTTTCCAACGCCACCGTATTCCACAGTAGTTTTGCATGTTTGGTTAAAAAGTCCTTAATATTGAACTTTAAATCCCTTATATCTTGAGTTTCTGTATCTGTCTCTGATTTCTCACCAAATAATGACCTTAGTTGGGTGATCCAGGTTTTATACCGCTTTCTAAAATCCATGTAATCATTAGAGGCATCTTCAAACTTAGACTGAAAGTGATTATAGATATAATATTTTGGTCCTCAAAGAATAAGAGCCAGGGATCCCTTCAAACAAGTAGATACAGCTCTGGCAAAAATTAAGAGACCACTTGAAAATTATCCGTTTGTCTGATTTTTCTCTTTATAGGAATAACCATGATTTTGAATCACAGCTTTCATGCGTCTTGGCATGCTTTCCGCCAGTCTTTCACACTGCTTTTGGGTGACCATATGCCACTTCTGGTACAAAAATGTAAGCAGTTTGATGGCTTGTGACTATCCATCTTCCTACTGATTACATTCCAGAGGTTTTCTATGGGGTTCAGGTCTGGAGATTGTTCTGGCCATGACAGGGATTTGATGTGGTGGTCCTTCATCCACACATTGATTGACCTAGCTGTGTGGCATGGCGCATTGTCCTGCTGGAAAAAAAACAGTCCTCAGAGTTGGGGAACATTGCCAGTGCAGAAGGAATCAACTGCTTTTCCAGGATAACCTTGTATGCGGCTTGATTCATACGTCCTTCACAAAGAATAACCTGCCCAATTCCAGCCCTGCTGAAGCATCCCCAGGTCATCACCGATCCTCCACCAAATTTCACAGTGGCTGCAAGACACTGTGGCTTGAATGCCTCTCCAGGTGTCCGTCTAACCATTAGACGACCAGGTATTGGTCAAAGCTGAAAATTAGACTCATCAGAGATTACCTTACTCCAGTCCTCTATTGTCCAATCCTTATGGTCTTTGGCAAACTTCAACCTGGCTCTCCTTTGCTTCTCATTGGTGAAAGGCTTTATCTAGCTTTACATGACTTGAGCCCTGCCTCTAAGAGCCTGTTACAAACTGTTCTTGCCATGCACTTCACCCCAGCTGCCATTTGCCATTCCTTTTGTAGGTCACTTGATGTCATCCTGCGGTTGCTGAGTGACATTCAAATAAGATGACGGTCATCCCGGTCAGTGGAGAGTCGTTTTCGCCCTGGGCCGGTCTGTAGCTTTGTTGGCCCCAATGTCTGCTGCTTGACCTTGTTGTAATGGACTGCTGTCTTAGAAATGTAAAGGATGGAGGCAACATGACGCTCACTGTATCCCTCTGCTAGTAAAGCTGGAATTGAACCCTTCTTTTCCTCACTCAAGACTTTTCTTTTTGGCATGGTTAAAAGTTATTTTTTCATTCCTATTACTTTTGGGATATTACTAGCACTTGTTTTGTCACCAGCTTGCCCTATTGCAAGAGGATTGTGAAAACCACAGCAGTGTTTTTTATACTTTCCTTCGTTAAATAAGATTTTGGTTTAGGTGATCACCTAATCAGAAGCACATTGAGTAGAATGAGGTGAACGCTGGTTGGAATTCAACTGACACTGGAATGGAATGGCTGACAGACATAAAACTGTGCAGTGGTCTCTTAATTTTTGTCAGAGCTGTATATACACCTATAGAGGATTTGAAGAAACATATGATCCAATATATTAAAGTATATATAGATTTTATTGAAAAAAATCAAAATACAAGTAGATATAAACAAATTATCCAAATATTATAAACAATACAGAAAACACAAGCTGTAACCCTATGTATGATCAGGGCTGTCACTAGGAATTTTGGGGCCCCATACTGGCAAAATTTTCGGGACCCCCTTGAGACTCTGCCCAGGCTCCACCCCTCGAACTGTCCACAGTCCCACCGCTCTCTCTTGGAAAAACTCCACTTCTCACCAATCACACATTAACAGTTCCTATCACCAGATCACAAACATAGCCAGCAGCTTTTGTTTTGGCCAAAAGTTTTTTTTTAAGCCGCCACCACCACAACAAGGTAGACTCTTTTGCCCAGGCTCTACTCTACTCTAACTTATTAAACATTTTGTTAAAATATCCAATACAATTTACCGTATTTTTCGGACTATAAGACGCACCTGACCATAAGACGCACCCCAAATTTTCAGAAGGAAAATAGGAAAAAAAAAAAAAAAAGTGTCAAATTACAGTCCGCATTCAGCTTACCTGTGAAGGATCAGCACAGGTGGATGATTGGTCACAGGGGTCATTTGGTCAGTCAGGCTTGTGCGGTGGCAGGGGCTCTGTGCTCCGCAGCAGGGGGCTCTGTGCTCCGCGGCAGGGTCTCGGTGCTCCGCGGCAGGGGCTCTGTGCTCCTCAGCATGGGGCTTTGTGCTCCGCAGGAGGGGCTTTGTGCCTCTGGGGCAGGGGGCATTGTGCTCCAGGGCAGGGGCATTGTGCTCCGGGGCAGGGGGCTCTGTGCTCCGCAGGAGGGGGCTTTGTGCCCCTGGGGCAGGGGGCTCTGTGCTCCGCAGAAGGGGCTTTGTGCCCCTGGGGCAGGGGGCTCTGTGCTCCGGGGTAGGGGCATTGTGCTCCAGGGCAGGGGGCTCTGTGCTCCGGGGCATTGTGCTCCGGGGCATTGTGCTCCGGAGCAGTGGCAGTGGCTCTCTGTGCTATGTGTGGGGGCTCCGCCGGCATTTTGTCAAAGCCCGGGGGCCCCCGCTCCTCCGTTAATGCGATCCTGCGGTGGCCTCTGGGAACAAGGCCGCCGGCAAGATGGCCACCGGGCCAACGCATGCTCAGATTCAGGAAATATGTGTGATATATCATTATGTCATGGTATGATGTCTTCCTACAAAGTGTAGGGAAAAAGTACATCAGAATATAGCCCTCATACTAAGTATGCCTGGGTAAAAAAACAGGACTATTGCTATACATAAAGTGAAATAGAAAGTGCTATCATAAAGTGCTTACCCATATGTGATGATGGGCCCCCCGAGGAAGCCCACAATGTGAAATGCACGTCGGGGCCACTGCAACAACGTTCATCATCCGACATGGGAAAGCACTTTTTATTACTTGTAGTACTTAATTTTGCTATATGTATGAGAACTTAATAAACTTTTGAAGAACGAAAAACACACATACAGCGTTTCTCATCTCAGCACTGATGTGCAGGGCCGCCATCAGGGCATGACAACCCTTACTCATGTATGGGACCCGGTGATTAGGGGGGCCCGCCGCCCGAGCACGCCGGTCTGCGCTCGGGCCCGGGGGCCCCCAACATTTTGAGGCTCTCTCTGCTCCCCAAGGGACCCCCAGCTAGCGGCACATCACGCAGCCGCTATGGGGGCCCCTGTAAGGCAGGGGTGTCCGCCTGCCCCCAGCGCCGACTCCCCCCGCCCCGCTGCTTTGAACTATACCAGCGTCTGCCGGTACAGTTCAAAGCGATGATGGAGGAGAGAGCGTCAGCTGACGCTCCCTCTCCCATCATTCCCCGCTCTGTCTCTGACACAGCGGGTGCGCGATTATGTCATCGCGCACTCACTGTGCACCAGGCAGTGCAGGAGACAGGAGCCGGGAGCAGCGCTGGCACAAGGAGAGGTGAGGAGTGTTTTTTGTTTTTTTTTTCAATATGTCAGTGAGTACTGAACTGTGGCTGTTGGGCCATTCCTGGGGGGCGAGGCTGAGGGGTGAGATGAGGGCTGTGTTATTGGGCGTACTATACACTATTTGGGCAGAGCTGTATACTATTTGGGCAGAGCTGTATACTATTTGGCAGAGCTGTATACTATGTGGGCAGAGCTGTATACTATTTGGGCAGAGCTGTATACTATTTGGGCAGAGCTGTATACTATGTGGGCAGAGCTGTATACTATGTGGGCAGAGCTGTATACTATGTGGGCAGCGCTGTATACTATGTGGGCAGAGCTGTATACTATGTGGGCAGAGCTGTATACTATGTGGGCAGAGCTGTATACTATGTGGCAGAGCTGTATACTATGTGGGCAGAGCTGTATACTATGTGGCAGGCTGATACATGTGGCAAGCTGTATACTATTGGGCAGAGCTGTATACTATGTGGGCAGCAGCTTATACTATGTGGGCAGCGCTTATACTATGTGGGCAGAGCTGTATACTATGTGGGCAGCACTGTATACTATGTGGGCAGAGCTGTATACTATGTGGGCAGAGCTGTATACTATGTGGGCAGAGCTGTATACTATGTGGCGAGCTGTAATGGCGGGTGATACTATGTGGGCAGAGCTGTATACTATTGTGGGCAGAGCTGTATACTATGTGGGCAGAGCTGTATACTATGTGGGCAGAGCTGTATACTATGTGGGCAGAGCTGTATACTATGTGGGCAGAGCTGTATACTATGTGGGCAGAGCTGTATACTATGTGGGCAGAGCTGTATACTATGTGGGCAGCAGCGCTCTATACTATGTGGGCAGAGCTGTATACTATGTGGAGCACTTATATAGGGCAGCTTATACTATGTGGGCAGAGCTGTATACTATTGTGGGCAGAGCTGTATACTATGTGGGCAGAGCTGTATACTATGTGGGCAGAGCTGTATACTATGTGGGCAGAGCTGTATACTATGTGGGCAGCGCTTATACTATGTGGGCAGAGCTTCTATACTATGTGGGCAGAGCTGTATACTATGTGGGCAGAGTCTGTATACTATGTGGGCAGCACTATGGCATGTATACTATGTGGGCAGCGCTGTATACTATGTGGGCAGCGCTGTATACTAATGTGGCAGAGCTGTATACTATGTGGGCAGGCTATACTATGGCAGGCTTATACTATGTGGGCAGCGCTACTATACTATGTGGGCAGAGCTGTATACTATGTGGGCAGAGCTGTATATGCCGTACATGTGGGCAGCGCTCTATACTATGTGGGCAGCGCTTATACTATGTGGGGCAGAGCTGTATACTATGTGGGCAGAGCTGTATACTATGTGGGCAGAGCTGTATACTATGTGGGCAGGCTTAATACTATGTGGGCAGGCTGTATACTATGTGGGCAGAGCTGTATACTATGTGGGCAGAGCTGTATACTATGTGGGCAGCATCTGGGCAGCTATACTATGTGGGCACGCGAGCTGTATACTATGTGGGCAGGCTGTTTTACTATGTGGGCAGAGCTGTATACTATGTGGCAGACTGTATACTATGTGGCAGAGCTGTATACTATGTGGCAGCGCTGTATACTATGTGGGCAGAGCTGTATACTATGTGGGCAGAGCTGTATACAAATTGGGCAGAGCTGTATACTATTGGGCAGAGCTGTATACTATGTGGGCAGAGCTGTATACTATATGGGCAGCGCTCTATACTATGTGGGCAGAGCTGTATACTATGTGGGCAGAGCTGTATACTATTGGGCAGAGCTGTATACTATGTGGGCAGGCTTATACTATATGGGCAGCGCTCTATACTATGTGGGCAGCGCTCTAAACTATGTGGGCAGAGCTTATACTATGTGGGCAGAGCTGTATACTATGTGGCAGCGCTCTAAACTATTGGGCAGCGCTCTAATACTATGTGGGCAGAGCTGTATACTATTGGGCAGCGTCTCTATCAATGTATACTATGTGGGCAGCGCTCTATACTATGTGGGCAGAGCTGTATACTATGTGGGTAGCGCTCTATACTATGTGGGCAGAGCTGTATACTATGTGGGCAGAGCTGTATACTATGTGGGCAGCGCTGTATACTATGTGGGCAGCGCTGTATACTATGTGAGCAGCGCTCTATACTATGTGAGCAGCGCTGTATACTATTTGGGCAGAGCTGTATACTATTTGGGCAGAGCTGTATACTATGTGGGCCACGCTGTACACTATGTGGGCCCTGCTATATACTATGTGGGCCCTGCCGTATACTATGTGGGCCTGCTGTACACTGTGGGCCCTGCTACTATATACTATGTGGGCCACGCTGTACACTATGTGGGCCAGCCATGCTGTACACTATGTGGGCCACGCTGTACACTATGTAGGCCCTGCTGTATACTATGTGGGCCCTGCCGTATACTATGTGGGCCCTGCTGTACAATGTGGGCCCTGCTACTATATACTATGTGGGCCACGCTGTACACTATGTGGGCCAGCCACGCTCGTACACTATGTGGGCCCTGCTGTATACTATGTGGGCCCTGCCGTATACTATGTGGGCCCTGCTGTACAATGTGGGCCCTGCTATATACTATGTGGGCCCTGCTGTACAATGTGGGCCCTGCTATATACTATGTGGGCCCAGCTGTACATTATGTGGGCCCTGCTGTACACTATGTGGGGGGCCCTGCTATATACTATGTGGGCCACGCTATATACTATGTGGGCCCTGCTGTACAATGTGGGCCCTGCTACTATATACTATGTGGGCCACGCTGTACACTATGTGGGCCAGCCACGCTGTACACTATGTGGGCCCTGCTGTATACTATGTGGGCCCTGCCGTATACTATGTGGGCCCTGCTGTACAATGTGGGCCCTGCTATATACTATGTGGGCCCTGCTGTACATTATGTGGGCCCTGCTGTACACTATGTGGGCCCTGCTATATACTATGTGGGCCCTGCTATATACTATGTGGGCCACGCTATATACTATGTGGGCCCTGCTGTATACTATGTGGGCCCTGCTATATACTATGTTGGCCCTGCTATATACTATGTGGGCCACGCTGTACACTATGTGGGCCCTGCTGTATGCTATGTGGGCCCTGCTGTATACTATGTGGGTCCGGCGCTATGTACTATGTGGGCCGCGCTATATACTATGTGGGCCGTGCTATATACTATGTTGGCTGTGTATATACTATTGGGAGATATATTATATTTTATTGGGTGGCTGTGTTATTTACTTTGTGGCTGTGTTATATACTATGGGGGCTACGTTATATTCCTTTGGGGAGGCGGGCTGTATGATATTCTATTCAGGGATACATTATATTCTATGAGGGGCTGTATTATATTTATTATATTCTATGAGGGGTGATTGCATCATACTCTTATGAGGGGGCTACATTATTCTGTATGAGGTGGCTACATTGTATTCTATGGGGGGGCTAGATTATATTGTATGGGGGCTTCATTATACTTTATGAGGGAACTACATTATATTCTATGGGGGCTGCATTATACTATATGAGGAGGGCTACATTGTAATTTATGGAGGGGCTACATTATACTATATAAGGGGGCTCAATTATATTCTATGGGGGGTTTACATTATACTCTGTGGGGTGGTTGCATTATGCTCTGTGGGGTGGCTGCATTATGCTCTATAGGGTGACTGCATTATACAATATGTGGGCTGCATTATACTGTATCGAGGACTATAGGGAATACATTATACCATATGAAGAACTATGGGGTGCATTATACTATGGGAAGTGAATTGTACTACATGGATGACTATGGCGGTGCATTATACTATATGGAGCACTATGAGGAGTGTATTATACTATATGAATGACTGAGTGTATTTTAATATATGGAGGGCTATTAGGAGTGTATTATACTATATGGAGGACTATGGAAACATTATATTATATGGAGGACTATGGGGTGTGCACTTTACAATTATCGAGGACTGTGGTGCACATTATAATATATGGAGGACTATGGGGTGTATTATACTAAACAAGCAAAATGCTGCATATTCATCGAGTGATTGGTGTTAATGTGTCATTGATGAGGGCTTGGTGCAGAAGTGAAGTTTTTCCATGAAAAGGCGGAGGGATTTTGGAAGGTTTGCATGGTGGAGGAGGAACTAGGGTGGATGCGGAACTGGGGGGGGGTGGAGCCTGGGCAAGTCTCAAGGGGGTCCCCATAAATTTTGCCAGTATGGGGCCCCGAAATTCCTAGTGGCAGCACTGCTGATGTGCATGTTCTGGGGCACCAGAGCTCCAATTTCTCTGTTGGACTCTAGTGATAATACTTATACTCTAGATACAGTGCCTTGTGAAAGTATTTGCCCCCCTGGAACTTTTCAACCTTTTCCCACATATCATGCTTCAAACATAAAGATACCAAATGTTAATTTTTTGCTGAAAATCAACAACAAGTGGGACACAATTGTGAAGTTGAACGAAATGTATTGTTTTTTTTAAGTTTTTGTGGAAATACAAAAACTGAAAAGTGGGGCGTGCAAAATTATTCGGCACCTTTAACTTAATAGTTTGTTGCGCCACCTTTTGCTGCGATTACAGCTGCAAGTCACTTGGGGTATGTCTCTATCAGTTTTGTACATCGAAAGACTGAAATTTTTGCCCATTCTTCCTTGGCAAACAGCTCGAGCTCAGTGAGGTTGGATGGAGATCGTTTGTGAACAGCAATTTTCAGCTCTTTCCACAGATTCTCGATTGGATTCAGGTCTGGACTTTGACTTGGCCATTCTAACACCTGGATACGTTTATTTGTGAACCATTCCATTGTAGATTTTGCTTTATGTTTAGGATCATTGTCTTGTTGGAAGACAAATCTCCATCCTAGTCTCAGGTCTTTTGCAGACTCCAACAGGTTTTCTTCAAGAATGGTCCTGTATTAGGCTCCATCCATCTTCCCATCAATTTGAACCAGCTTCCCTGTCTCTGCTAAAGAAAAGCAGGCCCAAACCATGATGCTGCCACCACCATGTTTGACAGTGGGGATGGTGTGTTCAGGGTGATGAGCTGTGTTGCCTTTACGCCAAACATATCGTTTGGCATTGTTGCCAAAAAGTTTGATTTTGGTTTCATCTGACCAGAGCACCTTCTTCCACATGTTTGGTGTGTCTCCCAGGTGGCTTGTTGCAAACTTTAAATTACACTTTTTATGGATATCTTTGAGAAATGGCTTTCTTCTTGCCACTCTTCCATAAAGGCCAGATTTGTGCAGTGTATGACTGATTGTTGTCCTATGGACAGACTGTCCCACCTCAGCTGTAGATCTCTGCAGTTCATCCAGAGTAATCATGGGCCTCTTGGCTGCATCTCTGATCGGTCTTCTCCTTGTTTGAGATGAAAGTTTAGAGGGACGGCCGGGTTTGGTAGATTTGCAGTGGTATGATACTCCTTCCATTTCAATATGATTGCTTGCACAGTGCTCCTTGGGATGTTTAAAGTTTTGCAAATCATTTTGTATCCAAATCCGGCTTTAAACTTCTCCACAACAGTATCACGGACCTGTCTGTTGTGTTCCTTGGTCTTCATGATGCTCTCTGTGCTTCAAACAGAACCCTGAGACTCTCACAGAGCAGGTGCATTTATACGGAGACTTGATTACACACAGGTGGATGATATTTATCATCAGTAGTCATTTAGGACAACATTGGATCATTCAGAGATCCACAATGAACTTCTGGAGTTAGTTTGCTGCACTGAAAGTAAAAGGGCCGAATAATATTGCACGCCCCACTTTTCAGTTTTTGTATTTCCACAAAAATGTAAAATAACCAATAAATTTCGTTCAACTTCATAATTGTGTCCCACTTGTTGTTGATTCTTCACCAAAAATTTACATTTGGTATCTTTATGTTTGAAGCATGATATGTGGGAAAAGGTTGAAACGTTCCAGGGGGCCGAATACTTTCGCAAGGCACTGTATGTATTTAATGCTCTGACTATCATACCAGATGAATTGTTTTATAGGGTTACAGCTTGTGTGTTCTGTATTCTGTTTTTAATATTTAGAAAATTTATTTCTATCTACTTATTGTGTTTTTTTGAATTTTTTTTCAATAAAATCTATATATACTTTAATATATTGGATCATATCTTCCTTCATATCCTCTATAGGTGTACATCTACTTGTTTAAAGGGATCCCTGCTCTTTTTCTCTCAGGACCTAAACAGTATCTCTGTCCCTACATTACGTTGCACTCAATTAAATAGCAAAAACCTGCAGACAGATTCTCTTTAAGAAAAGTTCTCATCCCTTTATGTGAGAAACCAGCAAAGTATTGGTTAGCTCTGTATAAACTTGTTTTCCTTCACGCCAGTTCTCTGTGTCCTCTCTGACTTGTAAACGTATTAAATTATCATAATAAACTTATCAGGCTCAAGTCTGAGGACCGCGGCGCTTTAGAAATTCGACTTTTGATGATGGCACCGAATGTCATTGAGGAATTAAATACAAACTTCAGGAAGCTATTGAGAACTGTCGAAGTTTCTAGTCAGGCAAATAAATTGGATTTAAGTATATTACAGTCATAATCTTTTTTTTTTTCACCTCTCTCCAGACAGACTTTGTACATTGAGAAATAAGAATGTATTCTTAGACAAATCTTGACCTGAGGGAAAAGGCAGAGGGAATCTGGGTTTTCAATAACATAAGACAATAAAGCTTATACCTCTAACCCACCGCAATATGGTAAAAGTATCAAGAGCTTAGCAACTAATAAAAGAAACCGGTTTCCCAACTCGGTATGTGAAAATTACTACTGTACAAGGACACTTCATAAAAATGATAATGAGTTACTTACTGGTACAGTAATACTTTTCTGCACTCCTTCAAACCATTTTCTTATTGTTCTTCAGTCTTTAAGCCCCATTTAAACCATTTGACTCCATATCTTAAAAGCAGAGGACACTGGTTTTTTTTTGAGTTGTCTTTAAAGGGAGCCATTCAGGACGATATTATTTCGAAACTAGATATAGATAGCACGGCACTCAAAAAAATATTATGGTTGGTGCTCAAGTTGGGTATCCAGCCCATCAAGTAGTGAAAAGAAACTTGGCACTCAATTGTGGAAAAAGTTCAATTCTTTTTATTGTGCATCCAGACAAAATTCAGTGTTGAACGTTTTCGGTCCATCACAGGACCTTCATCAGAATAAGCATAACCTAGGAAGAATATCCTGAGATATAAAATTCAAATTGTATAGCATATAGTCCGGAAGTGGTGTTCAACTGGATATACTGACACTACTAGGATGGCACGTCCGAACAGAGCAAGTCCAGAAATGGGGTTATACTCTGGATCCTTGAGAGCAAATTGAGAACAAGTGGTCAGTGCGTCTGGGAGTGCAACAAAATTGCCAATGAATAGCGCTCGTGTGCCCGGTCCGGAGGAATGTTACCCAGGGGGGACGCTATGTTTGGATGTGACTGTCAGTTTTTTTTTAGATATATTCATTTACCTTCTGACTGAGCACTCCACCTGTTGGTCGCAGGTGTTTTAATTATAGCAGGGCCACTACCCCTCCACAGAGATGTAGATTTCAGTCTAAAGAGAGGATTCATATGTTCCCATACAGGTAGAGACTTTTCTAAGTGAGGATTGGCATTAGTTGGGATCTGGAATATGAGAAACGCCTTAACGTGGCTTCCAGGTACACATAAATTGGCCATTTTATGCGCTAAGCTTTCTCAATTTTCATATTTCTAAGGCAGTGATGCAATTAATTTTTCAGATCTCATGTTTGCAAGCTATAGCGCTACAGTGTGCTTCCTTTTTTCTTTGAGTGTTCATGAGTTGGAGACTCTAGGTTAAGAACCTGTTCACACTAGGTCTATGTTTGGATGTGATGGCCTTTTTTTTGATATGTATTCATTTACCTTCTGACTCAGCACCCCACCTGTTGGTTGCAGGCGTTTTAATTATAGCAGGGCCACTACCCCTACGCAGAGACGTAGATTTCAGTCTAAAGAGAGGATTCATATGGTCCCATACAGGTAGAGACTTTTCTTAGTGAGGATTGGCATTAGTTAGGACCTGGAATATGAGAAACGCCTTAACGTGGCTTCCAGGTACACATAAATTGGCAATTTTATGCGCTAAGCTTTCTCAATTTTTCATATTTCTAAGGCAGGGATGCAATTCATTTTTCATATCTCATGTTTGCAAGCTATAGCGCTACAGTGTGCTTCCTTTTTTCTTACATCAGCACTCCTAGTAACTTTACTGCTATACCTGAATATCTATTGTGCCCCCTTTTTACTACACATGAAGGGAGAGAGAGGACCTTCCTTCTGCATGTGCTCACATGCACCTGTCCTATACCCATTTTATAACCCTTATTTTTCAGTTTCTCAATGCGGTGGGCCATTTTAATTCTATAGTGATTACCGCCCTGGACAAAACAATTCACTAGTTACTATATTTTTTCTGACTACTAAAGGGGGAGATCAATATACATAAAATTGTAATTATCAGATCAGTACAAAAAATGTGCATACATACCATTCATCGACTTTTGTATGTTCTTTAGTGAACAGCAGCGAGATAAAATTGTCTCTGTTTTGACTCCACTAATACACCGGCCTGCTCTGGGACAAGTGTTGAATAACAGTTTAATGTTATCTTGCCATGTGGTAATTTTCCAGATAAATGGACAGTTGCTCCAATAGATACATTGCTGAAAGTCAATGATCCATATAATGCAGACAATTACGGGAGTATTTCCGTGCCTGGCTGGATTTAAAGGGAAGGTGTAAGCCATGTAACAATTACTTTATAGGAGATACAGATGTACTTCTATAGCACGCCGCAACATAATCTACTGCTATTCAGATTATAAAACAAAGGTCTTTGTCAGGTACATTCACTTCTATTATAATTCTTGTCTTAAATATTTTAGCAATTTCTCAATTAGAATCGTATAGTAAAAAGTAAAATGTTTTTTTTTTTCCTTTTGCAAAATTTAAAGCAAAGTTTTAAATAAAAATTGCAAAAAGTTGTTTACTCATTTTCATGAATTGGTTGTCTAACTTTTGTTCACAAGTGCCTTTTAAAGAAAAACTAGGTACCGTAATTAAAAGACATAGCAGGTGAAATAGTAAAAATCATTTAAAAAAAAAATCTTATCACTTTTGATATTTTACATGGCATGCTCCAGTGAATGACTTATTGAGTGTCAAGACCCCTACACATGCAAGATCAAAGTTGGCCGAAGTTACTGATATCAGCAAGACCATGGGGGGTTCAAGAGCATTAGTCATCAACCAAAGTGTTCAGCCGACAATTCTCTAAGATATGGGGGAACCTTTAGGTTGACAATTTTCCTAATACATTAATGAGGCACCATTGGCTACATAACAACTGCCGAGAAAAAACTAAAGTGTAATACTTTTGGAATGGGAAGACAAATTGTTCAGAAGGGGTATTGGTCACATAAAGTTACTGCTGTCCCAAATCCGTTAGAAATAGGGTTGCTGGACATTTATATTAAAAAAAAAATTATCATTTTTGAAAAAAATACAAAAGTTATGGAAGATAAAATTATAAGACTTTTCTTGAATATATTAGCAAATCAGATTGCTGGTCACATTATTACAGGGATGCAGGGTTTATTTTTTCAGGATTTGGCCTGTCTCACCATTTTGTTGAGTCACAGCTCTATAGAATACAATGGGAGAATTAATTTACCTATTTTTGCCATAAATTCACAAAAAAAAAAACAAAGTGCAAATGTGGTAAGTTAATTCACTAATGACCCCCAATATGATATGAATTTGAAAAATGTAAATTTTCATCAGTTCCACCATCAGGAGCCCAAACCTTGTCTCATACAGAATATTGTTATATTGTGATATATGAGATATGTAATAAGATGTCTTTTTGTATTTAACAGCCAATAAAAAGGGAGAAGATGAAATGGGCTCTTTAACTGTTTATCCGCAAGAAGAGGATATCACCGCTTCTAAAAGGTTAATTTAATAGAAGAGGACATAGCAACTTCTAAAAGGTAAATCTGAGTGGTTTTCTACATACACAGAGCCCTCAACAGACACACTAAGGAGAAGCCGTGCAAGGTTGCACCTCTTGTGCTGTTGCTTCTCCTTGTCTCCTAATGCTACATACTAAACAGAAATGTACAATAGCAATACATCCATTGTGAACAGCAGAACTACTCTCCAGAAGAGCTAGCAATTAGTTTGCTCTTTAGCCAGGGTTTAAAGGGAAACTTTCAGCAGGTTTTGCTATGTAATCTGAAGACAGCATGAGATAGGTGTTAAAACACAGATTTCAGCAATGCCTCTCTTATCAATATCCAAGGTTTTGTTTGCTTACAATTATTGTTTTGCACTAGTGGCTTATCATTGCTGTGACTAGCTGGTCCTGTGAGCCCTAGTTTGACGTGCCCTCTCCTGTGATAGGCAGCTCACTGTCTATACACATTGTATATACAAAGCCTGATGTGGGCAAGGTTAGCTCTTTCAGCTCTGCTTCATGCTAAATCTAAAAGCTCTGATTGTGTCAGAACGGCTGCACCTAGTAACCTAAGTGATACATCGTTGGATTTAGTTTATCTTTGTCTACATCAAACTTCTCTCAAATGAGGTATAAAAATCCTGGTGACGGATTCCTTTAAGGTGTTCATGCATGTTAGAGTAAAGCTGGCCAAATCCAATGATTATGCAGGGACAATCCTACTTTCACGGGTTCACCGCAGCAGAGAAGGACCAGAAGACTGCGGTGTCTGATTTCATGTACTCCTGCATTGATTAGAAGCACTTTACCATCATATTAAACAGTGCAGGTTTTTGCTAGCAGTGCAGGGGTTAATCTGTTCAGTTGAGAGCTTCTGGAGCTTTCCTGCTATGATGGTCTCAGTTGTGCAGTGTTAGCCACTCTGGTGTATATGCTCGCCACTGGCAATCAGGAATTACCAATTTTTAGTGTCATACTGACTGATTCTGGAGTTGGAAGTGTTGGTTGTTTGAGGAGGCATTTAACTCTGCCCATTCTGACACTTTTCTGACGGAAGCCCTTAGTCATAGATATAGAGGTTTTTTTTAACTGTCTGGACGTTTTTAATCACATGAAATAAAATTTGTACATTTTTATTCAAACAGCCATGTGGATAATTTTTCTCTATATCTCATGAATTTTTTTTCCGGTGGTCAACGGATTTGGATCTATGCTGTATCATTTAGGAGCAACCACCTACACATTGCACATCTACACATTGCACATCAAGACACATTGCCCCTGCATCTTCACCATCAGAAGTAATTCGGGGAGCAGAGATAGCTAGGGCCCTCCTAGCTTTAGGGATAGGGAAGGTGCCCCTAGCCAGTGTGAGACAGTGACCAGCATTATTGTAAATGGCTGGTATGTGTCACAGGGGAGGAGGTCCTCTGCGCTGTAAGCCAGAAATGTTGCTCTGGGACCTGTAGTTCTATGAGCTTTGTTTTATTTTATAAGCGAGGCTTACAGGGTTAGCCAGAGAGCTGGGTGGGACTGGCTAACCACACACACCTCCCACTTATGGGGGTGGTTACAGCTACATAATGTGACTGTGGTCTGGTCACATGGGGTCTAGGAAGTTAAGGTCCTGCAAGAGGACAGGCCAATGTGTTGGAAGGTCCTATGAGTGGACGGACTTCCTGAATAGCACACGGAGAGGCCATGTACCTGAAAGGCCTTTGTGAGGGAAGGTCCTATGAGAGGACGGACTTCCTGAATAGCACATGGAGAGGTTGTGTACCCTGATGGTCTCTGTGTTGGAAGGTCCCACAAGGGGACTGGATTCCTGAAGAGCACATGGTGAGACCATGTATGTGCAGAGTCTGTGACGGCACTGCGTTGGGGAAGCTACCGACCTTCTGAGGGTCTGGAACTGACGGTAGTGCCCTGGTCGCAAGGACGGTGATCCCAATAAGGCAGCTTCCCTAGGAGAGAGGACTGACAAGGAGTCAGCATGTGGAGCAGGAGCTCCTGTAAGGTAACTCCAGACAAGGGGGTTATGGCAACGGCAGTCAAGTATTTGCTATTGGAGCAGACTGTTAGTGCTTGTTATGTTCCGTGAACATTAATGAACTGTTCGGCGAGCGGTCGCCCTCAGTGACTGGACAAAGAGAGGACCAGAGTGTTTAGGGACTGCGAGTTAAAGCCGTATATTATGAAGTGC
This sequence comes from Oophaga sylvatica, assembly GCA_033576555.1. Lineage (NCBI taxonomy): Eukaryota > Metazoa > Chordata > Amphibia > Anura > Dendrobatidae > Oophaga > Oophaga sylvatica. The sequence goes on along the minus strand of JARQOD010000003.1, from coordinate 579,949,116 downwards.
TTTGGACTATGAGAGGTCTGTGATGTGTAACATGGCCTACAGTGGTTTATGATGCCTGAATAAACCGAAAGCCTTCGTATATGACAAGCCCTCTTGATATGTTCACACGTGGCGTATTTGATGAGGTTTTTTAATGCGTTTTTATGCAACTTTTTAGCTGCATTTTACAGTACCAGTAAAGTCTGAGATTTCAGAAATCTCATGCACACAGCTTTTTCTTTTGTCCTCATTGTTTTGTGCCTTTGCTTGTTTTTTTGCACAATAGAGCATGTCACTTATTTTAGTTTTTTTTCAGCGTTTTTCACCCATTGAAAGTAATGGGTGTTGAAAAACCGCTCAAAAAATGCAACTATTATATTTTGCTGCGTTTTTTGTGCCAAAACCTTAAGTAGAGAATTATTTTTTTTTTGTCACTAAACTTTATCAGCATGCGGCAAAATCTCAAGATAAAACAAGCAAAACATGTTTTTTTCTGCAGCTTCATTACTGACAAGAGAACAGGTTTTGCTGCAGAAAAAAAAACACAGCAAAAATGTCACTTATGAACATAGCCGAAGGCCTCTTTCACACATCCGTTGTGCGCCTGACGGCATTTTTTTGTCCAACTGCATCCAGCGAAATGTGATGCCGGATGCGTTTTTTTTTGCATTGACTTTCATTAGCGCCGCATGTCAGTGCGTTGTATGCGTTTTTGTCCGGATCCGGCGGAAATGTACATTCCGGCGACCGGACACAACGCAGCATGTAACGTTTTTTTTTTTGCCGGAGCTGCCTGATGTGCCTGAAGCGGCGCATCAGGCAGCCGCGGCAAATGCCGGGGACGCCGTCAGGCGCACAACGGATGTGTGAAAGAGGCTTAAGGTGGATGCCTTATCTCGTCGTTCTCCTACTGGTGGAGATAATTGTGAACCGGTTCCCATACTACAGAAAGGGGAGGTTATTGCATCTACGTATATGTTCTGATCTGGAGAAGGAGGTAGTAGAGGCTCAGGAGGATGCCACTGTTGCCTGTCCACTAGGTAAACTTTTCGTACCTGTGAATCTCTGTCTGAAAATTTTAAGTGAACATCATGATTTGGTCTTGACCGGACATCCTGGTAGTAAAGCCACCACAGATCTCCTTACTCGGTGTTATTGGTGGTCTGGGTTACACCAGGATGTTTGCTAGTATGTAGCTGCCTGCAGTGTTTGTGCACGTTCTTAAGACTCCTTATACTTGTCCGTATGGGTCTCTCCAACCATTGTTCATCACTGATCTACGCGTATCTGCAGGTAACACAGTTATTTTGGTGGTGGTGGACAGATTCAGCAAGATGTCTTATTTCATTACCCTATCCGCTTTACCCAATGTCAAGACCTTGGTGCAAATTTTTATCAAATAAATTGAGAAATTACATGGCATTCCTACCGATATTGTTTCTGACTGGGGGGTGCAATTTATTTCCAAGTTTTGGAAAACGTTTTGCGCTCATTTAAAGGGAACCTGTCACCCTAAATTGGCGGGATATTTAAATGATGGCAGTCAGGTCAGATGGGCGGTGTTTTGGGTACTTGCCTGCGCATTGCAATCTGCGGGCAAAGCATACTGCGCGTGCGCAATTCAAGATTGCAATGCGCAGGCGCGTTATATGGAGGGCAACGACTACAATTCCCAGAAATAATGGAGACAGCGGCGAACAACAAGTTAAGGCAAGTACCCAAAACACCACCCATCTGACCTGACTGCCATCATTTAAATATCCCGCCAATTTAGGGTGACAGATTCCCTTTAAGGATCCATCTATCATTTTCTTCAGCCTTCCACCCAGTTTAATGGGCAAACTGAACGTGTTAACCAGAATATTGAGACTTATCTTTGGTGTTTTGTGTCTGAGATTCAGGAGGATTGGATTACTTACTTACCTGGAGCTGAATTTGCGGTAAATAATCATTGTCATCAGGCTACTGATAAGTCCCCTTTCTTCCCGTTTCATCCTCAGTTCTGCTCTTTTAATAGGAATTGCTCTTATTTATTTTACTAATTTTTACAGCGCCATTATTTCCACAGCACTTTACATACATTATCGGCACTGTCCCATATGGGGCTCACAATCTAAATTCCCTATCAGTATATCTTTGGAATGTGGGAGGAAACCAGAGAAAACCCACGCATACAAACTCCTTGCAGTTGTTGTCTTTGGTGGGATTTGAACCCAGGACCCCAGTGCTGCAAGACTGCAGTGCTAACCACTGAGCCACCATGCTGCCCTACTCTTCAGGAACACCTGAAGAGGAATGGTTTTCATCATCTATTACATCTGTGTGGCAAGGGGTTCTGAATAATTTGAAGAGGATGTCGTCCAAATATAAGTGTGTGGCTGAACGAAGACGTTTGGTGGGAACGGACCTGTGTGTTGGTGATTTGGTGTGGTTGTCCTCAAGGAACATTAACTTGAAGGTTTCTTTTTGGAAACTGGGACCCAGGTTCATCAGTCCTCATAAAATTGTGTCCATCATCAATTCTGTAGCATTACGCCTTGTTTTGCCACCCACTTTTAGGATTCATAATATGTTTCACCGGTCTCTACTCAAAAAATACATTGTGTCCTCTGAACCTTCACCGCCATCTCCATCCCAGGTCATTGTTGATGGGAATTTGGAATTTCAGATAACTAAGATCATTAATTCTCACTTGGTTCATCTGTCTCTTCAGTATCTGCTACATTGGAATGGTTACAGTCCTGAAGAAAGAATGTGTGTACCAGCATCTGACATCCATGCAGTCAGATTGATCCAGTCTTTTCACATGGCACACTCTGATAGACATGGCCATGAGGTTCCGGAGGTCCCTCTTAGAAGGCGGGTACTGTCCCAGGTTTACTGAGACAGAGAGGTGCCAAAAGACCACAGTGCTTGATTTCATGTACTCCTGCACTGATTAGAAGCACTTCACCGTAATATTAAACAGTGCAGGTTTCTGCTAGTAGTGCAGGAGTTAATTTGTTCAGTTGAGAGCTTCTGGAGCTTTCCTGCTTTAATGGTCTCAGCTGTTAAGTGTTGACCACTTCCCTCTACTTTATATACTCGCCTCTTGCAATCAGGGATTGCCAGTGCTAGTTTCATACTGTCTTTCTCTGGAGTTGAAGGTGTTGGTTGTTGGTTGTTTGTGGAGACATTTGGAGTGCTGTTTAGTAGATTGTTGCTTGCTGATTTGTCTATATGCAGATCCCAATCCTCTCCTATTTGTTTTTTCTTCCTTTTCTTCCCGGTGTTCCACTCTATTATTTTTGAATGATGGGTATTTTTATTTATTCCTTTACGTCTTCCCTTGTTAATCTGGTTTGTTTATTCTAATACACTTCAACTCCTCACTTGCCTGGGTAAGGGAGGAGACAGATAAGGGCTGATTTACGAGCACAGCAAGGCACGTGGCCCTGGAGCCTTCACCATCTGAAGTAATCTAGGGAGCAGGGATAGCTAGGGTGCTTCTAGCTTTAGGGATAGGGAAGGATCCACTAGCCCTGGGATATCATGCAACAGTGTTGACATCAACTTTCTTTTGTATAATTCTCCCAAAATAAGATTTGGGCTTCCTCAGTGTCAACACTTAATCATTTTGTTATTAGAAGAAAAAAGCCACCGCAAGAGGTGTCTGCCAGTAGCTCACTCCACTCTACCTGTTGAAAACACATGAGCGTCCACCTGAAGTGAACATGCTTGTTTATGGAAAGGGGAGGTCACAAAAGTTAACTGTTGGCCAACAGTTATTACAGGTCTAAAGGCACCTTATCTTTGCATTGACGTTGTTCATTTAGTGGAAAAATAATATCTCCAGGGTGAAGCAAGTGACCAGTTTATCATTGGAAAAGAAATAAGGTTGGATCCACAGCTACACTGCTCAATAGTGCTGTATAATGCTTTCCATGCTGCTGCTTCTTCTGCATATGTGCTACATAAAGATAGGAGTGAAATCTCTCATAGCTGTGTATACTGTGTATGGGAGATATTATAATAGCTCCACTCACTAGCTCAGAGACAAGTGAAAGTTAAGAGACAGACCTTGCAGAGGTTAAAAAATGCAGTATCCAAGTTGTATAATATATTTATATATTATTCCTCATGTGCACACGCAAGGCAGCCGATTCTAAAAATTCACCTGAAATATTAGGCATTCTTTAATACAAAAAAAGAACAAGGAAATAAAAATATTCTATGTTGCCAATGGGTGATTTCCCCATAGAAGTCAATTGTGATTAAAAAGCTTAAAGACAAGTTTGAAACTTAGCTCAATATGTGGCAAAATATCAATAAAGCAAATTTTCAATTGTACAACTATCTGTAATCGCCACTTACGATACATTTAAAAACCAAAACTTAAATCATAAGTGGTTCACTTCTGCAGAATCTGCTCAATAGATTGGCCAGACCACCGCCTGACCCAAAAACCTAGTTAATCCGCATTCAATATTGCATTGAAATGCCGCGTTTCGCTTTTGCGCTATTCCCATGTTGAGTGTATGTTATTACTATAACAAAATGAATTAAATAGGGACGTCTAATTTGTGCTGAACACCAAAATGGTATTTTATCTCCAGACTGGGGAAAACTGTAAACTACACCGGAGCCTTCATCCAAGACATGAGATACGGCTTTGATAGCGCACATCAGACTTGTGTGACTTTAGGTGAAGTCTTTTATACCTAGTGTAGGCCCTTCCCGTGTGTATTATCCCTCTGTTTAGGTTTCATTACGCTTCTGCTTTTAGCAATCGCATTACAGACAAGTTACCGTTTCTGTAGACGAAAATGAAGGGGAATCATCAGCAAAGGAGAGATACTAATATTAGAGATACACACTGGGGATCCCTCTGTAAGAGGAACAAAAGTCCTGCCCTGAAATGTACGAGCAATTCTGCTCCACCACTACCGGAAAGAAAAAACACAGAGAAAGTAAGTCCCTGCATATTTTAGCTGAAGTATCTACCTGCATGCCAAAATAATGAATTTATTTGTACCATTAGGGTCTATTTTAGCCAATTTATTTACAGAGATATGGCGACTCACACAAAGTAAACTTATTGTAACTTTTTATTTGTAATGGTAGCATTCTGTAGCCAAATTTGAGATTTAATGAATATTTATATGAACTCAAGAATTATTGTACGGCTCTAAGAAGCCAGGTAAAAATAAAAAAAACACCAATAAAAAAACAAGTAATACAAAAAAATAAATGAAATTGTAAAAAATTCTTACAATTTATATAAGACTTTTTCCCTGCAGTGTTGCTTGAGATCTATATTTCCAAAAATGAATACATATATGTATATATATACAGTGGTTACAGAAAGTATTCAGACCCCTTTAAATTTTTCGTTCTTTGTTTCATTGCAGCCATTTCGTAAATTCAAAAATGTTCATTTTTTTCTCATTAATGTACACTCTGCACCCCATCTTTACTGAAAAAAACAGAAATGTAAAAATTTTTGCAAATTTATTAAAAAAAGACAAACTGAAATATCACATGGTCATAAGTATTCAGACCCTCTCCTCAGTATTGAGTAGAAGCACCTTTTGAGCTAGTACAGTCATGAGTCGTCTTGGGAATGATGCAACAAGTTTTTCGCACCTGGATTTGGGGATCCTCTGCCATTCTTCCTTGCAGATCCTCTCCAGTTCCGTCAGGTTGGATGGTGAACGTTGGTGACAGCCATTTTCAGGTCTCTCCGGAGATGCTCAATTGGGTTTAGGTCAGGGCTCTGGCTGGGCCAGTCAAGAATGGTCACAGAGTTGTTCTGAAGCCACTCCTTTGTTATTTTAGCTGTGTGCTTAGGGTCATTGTCTTGTTGAAAGTTGAACTTTCGGCCAAGTCTGAGGTCCAGAGCACTCTGGAAGAGGTTTTCATCCAGGATATCTCTATACTTGGCTGTATTAATGTTTTCTTCAATTGCATCCAGTCATCCTGTCCCTGCAGCTGAAAACACCCCATAGCATGATGCTGCCACCAACATGTTTCACTGTTGGGATTGTATTGGGCAGGTGATGAGCAGTGCCTGGTTTTCTCCACACATACCGCTTACAATTATCACCACAAAGTTCTATCTTCGTCTCATCAGACCAGAGAATCTTATTTCTCATAGTCTGGGAGTCCTTCATGTGTTTTTTAGCAAACTCTATGTGGGCTTTCATATGTCTGGCACTGAGGAGAGGCTTCTGTCAGGCCACTGTGCCATAAAGGCCCGACTGGTGGAGGGCTGCAGTGATAATTGACTTTGTGGAACTTTCTCCCATCGCCATACTGCATCTGTGGAGCTCAGCCACAGTGATCTTGGGGTTCTTCTTTACCTCTCTCACCAATGCTCTTCTCTCACGATTGCTCAGTTTGGCAGGACGGCCAGGTCCAGGAAGACTTCTGGTGGTCCCAAAGTTCTTCCATTTAAGAATTATGGAGGCCACTGTGCTTTTAGGAACCTTGAGTACAGCAGAAATTCTTTTGTAACCTTGGCCAGATCTGTGCCTTGTCACAGTTCTGTCTCTGAGCTCCTTGGCCAGTTAAGGTACTGCCACACTTAGCGATCTGGTTAGCGATCTCAATAACGACGCAAGCTAATAAGATCGTTGGTGTGATCTCTTTTAGGTCGCTAGTAGCTGCCAAACAGGAGATCTCATAAACGACTCATCAGCGGTCAGCGATCTCTTTAACGACTTTGGCGGTCGTTAGGATCTATTAGCATGTACTGAGCGCTTCTGATTCATAGGAATTTCCAGCATCGCTCCTGCTCTGCGTCCTGCTAGCCTGCTTTGCAACTTCTGTGATCCTCTCTGTGATGCAAAAGAGAACTTACAGATATTGCGATCCATTCCGTGACGCTAAACACCATATGCGTCACAAACGAGGTCGCTCGTCGTTCGCAAAAGGTGCCAAACACAGCGATATAGGCTCACCAGCGGGACACCAACGATCAAAAAACGGTCCAGAACGCTAGTGAGCGATCAGCGACATCAGAGCAGGGGCCACATCGTTGCTACATGCCACACACAACGAGGTCGCTAACGAGATCGCAAAATAGTGACGTTTTAGTGATCTCGTTTGCGATCTCGTTTAGTGTGGCATACCCTTTAGACAGGTGTGTGCCTTTATCAAGTCCTATCAGTTTAATTAAACACAGCTGGACTCCAATGAAGGAGTAGAACCATCTCAAAGAGGATCACAAGGAAATGGACAGCATGTGACGTAAATATGAGTGTCTGAGCAAAGGGTCTGAATATTTATGACCATGTGATATTTCAGTATCTCTTTTTTAATAAATTTGCTAAAATTTCTACACTTCTGTTTTTTTATCAGTCAAGATGGGATGCAGAGTGTACAATAATGAGAAAAAAATTAACTTTTTTGAATTTACCAAATGGCTGCAATGAAACATAGAGTGAAAAATTGAAGGGTCTGAATACTTTCCGTGCCCACTGTGTGTGTGTATATATATATATATATATATATATATATATATATATATATATATAGTACTAGCTATGAACCCGTTCTACGCCCGGGTGGCAAGCATTTTTATTGGTATATGGTCTCCCATTCTGGTATGTGCTGCCCCCCTCCTATCCTGGTATGCATGGTCCCCTCACCCCCACCCAATCCTGGTATGCATGGCACCCCATTCCTCATCCTGTTATGTATTGTCCCCTCAACCCCCATTCCTTGTATGCATTCCTTGTATCCACCGCGTCACTGCTGCGGCGCTACACAGATCACCTCTCCTGCAAAGGTACTCCTTCCTGTAACTTTGTGGATGGTTACACCTCCATTATATCTCTGCAAACTTATATGATATTGACCCTGGAAGTGTCCTCATTTGCCTATAAGTATCCACACACGGTAGCTGACGAAGGTCGTGAGACCGAAACATTCCCTCCCTGTATACTACATTGATTTGGATCTTATTAAACTTCATTTGTTTGCAACTTATTCAAAGTTGAGTGCAGAGTTTATTATACTATTGACAGTGCCTTTAGACTTCGGGCAGCTTCTGCAAGGAAGTCACTCACTATTTTATACAAGGAAGTAAAAAAAGATGTCTCTGTTAAAAAACAACAGAAAAGGCATCAAAAAGGGCATTTCAAGAAAAATAGGCATCTAAAAGACACTGTCTGCACATACCGTTGCTGTTTGAAAAAATCTCACTTACTGCACCTAAATAGTTTACTTCTCTATATTCCTGATTTCTTTCTATAAAGTTTTAGTCTACCTTTACACTATTTTTTTTTTTACTTTTTTTGCAGTGTTTTTGCACACATTTCTTCTTTTGCCATTCTGCTTGCTGATTTGTCTGTATGCAGATATCCATCCTCTCCTATTTGGCTTTTCCTTCCTTTTCTTCCAGATTGTTCCACTCTGTTGTTTTTGTATGATTGGTATTTTCATTTATCCCTGTACATCTTCCCTTGCTAGTCTGGTTTATGTATTCTAATACCCAAATGGCTTTTAAATGTATATTTCCTCTGAAATGCTGCAGCGTTTCGTAGTGAAGCATACCTGGCAGAAATGACAGACTAAGCGCCTGATTCATGCTGCCCCTAGTTAGGGGAACATGACTCTGCTCTCAAGTTCACTTTAAGCTTCTGAGTCTCCATAATTACATGTTAAGCTAGATTCACACCAGCGTATTTTCCCTCATGCGAGAGAAATAAGCCGATTATGCTAATCACAATCTGATCTGAGTGACAGCATAGTGTGTTCATAGTGTGATCTGATTTTCTCCATCTTCTCCATTCTGTCAGTCCATGAAAATCAAACTGCACTCAGATGTCATCTGAGCTTGGTCCGATGCATGAGCGTACCCACCGTGGGGCAGGGGGGGGCAGCTTCCCCCCCTAGAAGCAGTGGCCTGGTCACCAGTTTTTCCTGCCGCCGGCCCTTTAAATCTTCGGGCACGGCGGCTTTACAGGTGCACGCAGTGACCCGGGTGCCCTGTACATAGTGGGTTAATAAGAATGCCTGACGTTGAACGTCAGGACGTTCTTTGCAGGCAGAGAGAGAGAGCGCTATGCTCTCCCCCTCTCCCGCCCCTGGCTGCAGCATGCCCATTGAACCTGAACGTATCAGGTCAGTGACTTTCTCTCAACTCAGGCATCCAGAGGAGCGTACAGTGTCAGGAGTCAGGACAGGTGCTGAGCTGGGACCTGGGGCTGGCTGATGTATAAAGGGGCTGGGGGCTGGCTGATGTATACAGGGGCTGGGGGCTGGCTGATGTATACAGTGGCTGGGGGCTGGCTGATGTATACAGGGGCTGGGGGCTGGCTGATGTATACAGGGACTGGGGGCTGGCTGATGTACTGTATACAGGGGCTGGGGCTGGCTGATGTATACAAGGGCTAGGGGCTGTGGCTGATGTATACAGGAGCTGGGGGCTGTGGTTGATGTATACAGGGGCTGGGGGCTGTGGCTGATGTGTATACAGGGGCTGGGGGCTGTGGCTGATGTGTATACAGGGGCTGGGGCTGTGGCTGATGTGTATACAGGGGTTGGGGGCTGTGGATGATGTGTATACGGGGGCTGTGGGCTGTGGCTGATGTGTATACAGGGGCTGGGGGCTGGCTGATGTGTATACAGTGGCTGGGGGCTGGCTGATGTGTATACAGGGGCTGGGGCTGGCTGGTGTTGTGAATGTGCTGGAGATGGTTTCTGAGCGGGGGCTCCCTCTGGTGGTTGCAGACAGTACTGAACCTTACAGCGAGGAATGGCAATCTGGGATCATGGACTGGACTGATATAAGGGAGGTTCCCTCCCATGATGGTCACCGGTGATCAATTGTTCTTGACTCAATTGTGGTTCCTGGTTCATTTGGAAGTCTGCTGGAGTCTTGCATTCATCTGCTGCTTTCAGATAAGATATTTTCTGCTTTTCTTTTTGTGCTTGCTTTTTGCATAATTTTCTGCACTTTTGTGGAGGTCAGCCGGGTCCCCTCCTGGGGCCTGTGCTCCTCTCAGTTTATCTGTAGCCACTGTTATTTGTTCATTTGCTTTTTCCTGTTTTTTCAGTGGCTGCGGTTTAGTTTTGTTACACCAGAGATCTGATTTAGGTGGTGGAGATCGTGTGATCTCAGGTGCTTTTGCAATCAGAAGAGTTGGTATTTTTTAGGGTTTTTTGTTGGATTGCAGTCAGAATTCTTTCCTGTACTTTTCTGTCTAAACAGATTGGGCCCCAGCGTTTGCTCATTCTATTTTCTGTCTGTGTCCGTGCTTCTTCTTGTCTAACCGCCATTACATGTTTGGGGGCTTCCTATTTTCTTTGGGGATCTGCTCCGGGGCAGATAGCTTTCATCTTTCTGCCTTTAGGTGTAGTTATCTCTCAGGCTGTGACGAGGCGTCTAGGATAAACGTAGGAACGCTCCACGGCTACCTCTAGTTGTGTGGTTAGTTCAGGTTACTGCAATCCAATAGGTTCCAGCCTCTCTGGTGTATTGCTGTTTTTGCTTTTTCTCCTCAGCTACCTAAACATAACAGTATCACCGGCCAAAACTGAAAATTATATGGCACTCACAGAAGGGAAAATAGTGTGGAAAGAAAAAAAAAGTCAGAGATTTTTTTTTCTGCTTGTTGCATTTTTTCCCTCTTTTTCTCTGGGTGCTGAGGAGGATTTTTTTTCTCTCAATGGAGTTTGCACAGTTGTCTGGCCGTGTGGATCAGCTTGCCACTGAGGTTCGGAGTATTGCTACCTATCTTGCTGGGTTTCCGGTTGTGGAACCTAGGATTCCCATGTCAGATTTGTTTTTGGGGAATCGGGCTAAATTTCTGAATTTCAAAAATAACAGTAAGTTATTTTTTGCCTTAAAACCTAAGTCCTCGGGGAGCGCAGCACAGCAGGTTCAAATTGTCATCTCTCTCCTGCGCGGCGACCCTCAGGATTGGGCTTTTTCCCTGACACCTGGGGATCCTGTTTTGAATGATGTTGATGTATTTTTTCAGGCTCTGGGGTTATTGTACGATTAACCTAATGTCACTGATCAAGCTGAAAACACCTTGTTGGCATTAAATCAGGGTCTTGAAGACGCTGAGTTGTACTGTCAGAAATTCCGAAAGTGGGCAGTCCTGACCAAATGGAATGATGATGCTTTGGCAGCCCTTTTTCGGAAGGGGCTGTCAGAGAATATAAAGGATGTTATGGTGGGATTCCCTGTACCCTCTGGTCTCAATGATTCTATGTCATTGGCTATTCAAATTGACAGACGTTTGTGTGAGCGCAGAGATATGCGTGAGATGGTGTTGCCTTGTGAGCCAGCTCCTGGGCCCATGCAGTGTGATGGAGTGACTTCTGGGGCTCAGCGTCATGAGTTTCGAAAGCGCAATGGGTTATGTTTCTACTGTGGTGACGCCTCTCATGCTCTTTCCGTCTGCCCTAAGCGGGGAAGACGTTTTGCACGCTCAGTTGTCTTGGGTAGTGTTCAGACTAAGTTTTTATTAACTGTTACCCTGATATGCTCTCTGTCTTCATTTTCTGCTCAGGCTTTTGTTGATTCTGGAGCAGCTATTAACCTGATGGATTTTGACTTTGCCAAACGTTGTGGGTTTCCCATGATACCCCTGCGGAAGTCTATTCCCCTACTGGGCATTGATTCTACCCCTTTGGCGGAGAATAAACCCCAGTTTTCTACTCAGGTGATAATGAGGGTTGAACCAGATCATCAGGAGAGTTGCAAATTTCTGGTGCTGCATAATCTGCATGACATTATTGTACTAGGTTTCCCTTGGTTACAGTCTCATAATCCTGTTTTGGATTGGAAATCTGTGTCTGTGACCAGTTGGGGCTGCCAATGTGTTAATACTGACACTCCTGTTTTTTCTGCCTCTCCCCAGTCTCAGGATGTTCCTGATTTTTTGACTAGTTTTTCTGATGTATTTAGTGAAAGTAAATCTGCATCCTTGCCCCCTCACAGGAGCTATGATTGCGCTATTGAATTAGTGCCTGGTGGTTAATTTCCTAAAGGTCGCCTTTTTAACTTGTCTGTACCTGAACACGATGCTATGCAATCTTATATCAAGGAGTCATTGGAGAAGGGTCATATCAGACCATCCTCTTCACCCTTGGGCGCCGGTTTTTTCTTTGTGGCCAAAAAGGATGGTTCATTGAGGCCGTGTATTGATTATCGTCTCTTGAATAAGATCACTGTGAAGTATCAATATCCGTTACCCTTGATTTCTGACCTGTTTTCCAGAGTGAAAAGTGCTAGTTGGTTTACCAAGCTTGACCTCAGGGGGGCGTATAACCTTATTCGCATTAAGCACGGGGATGAATGGAAGACGGCGTTTAATACCCCAGAGGGGCATTTTGAGTACCTAGTGATGCCCTTTGGGCTCACTAATGCTCCTTCCGTCTTCCAATCCTTCATGAATTATATTTTCAGGGATTTTGTGGATAAATTTCTGATAGTTTATTTGGATGATATCTTGATTTTTTTTCCAATGACTGGGACTCTCATGTGAAACATGTTCGGACTGTGTTCCAGATTTTGAGAGAGAATGCACTGTATGTGAAGGGATCAAAGTGTCTTTTTGGCGTACAGAAGGTCTCATTTCTGGGATTCATTTTGTCTCCATCTGTCAATGAAATGGACCCGGTCAAGGTTCAGGCCATCTGTGATTGGGTCCAACCTACTTTATTAAAGGCTCTTCAGAGATTTTGGGTTTTGCCAATTTTTATCGTAAATTTATTGGTAATTTCTCCGGTATTGTTAAACAATTGACTGATTTGACCAAAAAGGGTTCTGATGTGGTGAATTGGCCTCCTGAGGCAGTCTCTGCATTTCAGGAACTTAAGCAGAGATTCACTTCTGCTCCTGTTCTACGGCAGCCTGATGTTTCTCTACCGTTTCAGGTGGAGGTTGATGCCTCTGAAATTGGGGCAGGTGCCGTTTTGTCCCAAAGAGATCCAGAGACCTCTAAGAGTAACCCTTGTGCCTTTTCCTCTCGAAAATTTTCTCCAACTGAACGTAATTATGACGTGGGTAATCGGGAGTTATTGGCCATGAAGTGGGCCTTTGAAGAGTGGAGACATTGGCTGGAAGGAGCCAAACATCAGGTGGTGGTCCTCACGGACCATAAGAACCTGGTTTATCTCGAATCAGCCAAGCGACTTAATCCTAGACAGGCCAGGTGGTCCTTGTTTTTCACACGTTTTAATTTTGTGGTTTCTTTTCTTCCTGGCACTAAGAATGTTAAGGCGGATGCCCTCTCGAGGAGTTTCTTTGCGGACTCTCCTGAGTTATCTGATCCTGCTGTTATTTTGAAAGAGGGTGTAGTACTTTCCGCCATCTCGCCCAATTTGAGACTGGCTCTGGAAGGGTGTCAGGAGGATAAACCTGAGCGCTGCCCTATTGGGAAATTGCTTGTCCCAGACCAGTGGAAGAAGAGTGTGATGTCTGAGATTCATTGTTCCGCGTTGGCTGGTCAACTCGGGATTTTTGGTACCAGAGATTTGGTGAGTCAGTCCTTTTGGTGGCCTACTTTGTCTCGTGACGTCAGGGAATTTGTGCAGTCCTGTGGGACTTGCTCTTGTTCCAAGCTTTGCTCTCGCTCTAGTGGTTTGTTAATGCCATTACCTGTGCCCAAGAGGCCATGGACCCATATCTCTATGGATTTTATATCCGACCTCCCTGTTTCTCAGAAAATGACCGTTATCTGGGTAATCTGTGATAGGTTTTCCAAGATGATACATCTTGTGCCATTACCTAAGTTACCTTCCTCCTCCGAATTGGTGCCTTTGTTCCTTCAGCACGTGGTTCGGTTACATGGCATTCCGGAGAACATTGTGTCTGACAGAGGAGTCCAGTTTGTTTCCAGATTTTGGAGGACATTTTGTTCTAAACTTGGTGTTCAATTATCTTTCTCCTTTGCATTTCATCCTCAGACCAATGGACAAACCGAGAGAACAAACCAGACCTTGGAGACTTATTTGAGATGTTTTGTGTCTGCTGATCAAGATGACTGGGCCTCTTTTTGCCTTTGGCTGAGTTTGCTCTTAATAATAGGGCTAGCTCTGCCACCTTGATGTTTCCATTTTTCTGCAATTCTGGGTTTCACCCTCGATTTTCTTCGGGACAGGCGGAGGCTTCTGTCTGTCCGGGTGTTGACTCTGTTGTGGAGCGTATGCAGCAGATTTGGGACCAGGTAGTGGAGAGGTTGTCTCTCTCTCAGGAGAAGGTCCAACGGTTTGCCAACCGGCATAGGACTGATGGTCCTCGGTTTAAAGTGGGGGACTTGGTTTGATTGTCCTCAAGAAATATCCCTATGAGGGTTGCATCTTCAAAGTTTAAGCCTAGGTTCATTGGACCTTATAAGATCATGGAGATTCTTAATCCTGTTTCCTTCCGTTTGCTTTTTCCAGGGACATTTAAGATCCATAAAGTGTTCCACAAGTCCTTATTGAAGAGGCTTGTCGAGCCAGTGGTTCCTATGGCTGCGCCTCCTGACCCTGTTTTGGTTGAGGGCAATCTGGAGTATGTGGTTGAGAAAATATTGGATTCTCGTTTTTCTAGACTGAAACTCCAGTATTTGGTTAAGTGGAGAGGTTATGGTCAGGAGGACAATTCTTGGGTGTTTGCTTCGGACATCCATGCTAGGAGACTGATCCGTGCCTATCACCGAGCTCATCCTAATCGGCCTGGTTGCACAAGTGAGGGTTCGGTGACCCCTCCTCAAGGGGGGGTAATGTTGTGAATGTGCTGGAGATGGTTTCTGAGTGGGGCTCCCCCTGGTGGTTGCAGACAGTACTGAACCTTACAGCGAGGAATGGCAATCTGGGATCACGGACTGGACTGATATAAGGGAGGTTCCCTCCCATGATGGTCGCCGGTGATCAATTGTTCTTGTCTCAATTGTGGTTCCTGGTTCATTTGGAAGTCTGCTGGTGTGTAGCCCTGGTGTGAAGGCACACGCAGTACCCTGGAGAATGTGTGGAGAGATAGCAGTTCAATGCTCTATACCCATTCACTCAATATACACTAGACACACTCTTAGGGTAGTGTAGTGACTCGTAGGGAGTGGTCAGTGTAGATTCGTTGAGTGATTTAGAGTCAGTTTCCTGTCTTCGGACAGAGCAGACGTGTGGAGTCTAGCTGGGACTTGGAGGGAGGAAGCAGTCCAGCTTGGTTCTATCAGCAGTTCAGCAAGTGGAGGCCAGTAAGGGCGAGATACAGATCACCTCAGCCTGGTCAGAGCTGTACCTCATTGAAGACATTGATAAAGAAGGAAGAGTTTAGTACAGAAATACTTCAGTCTCCTGTCTCAAGGACAGTGAAGGTTCAGAGACGTGCTCCTGCCTAGAAGATTACTGAGAGTCTGGCAACTAACTCTGAAGGAAGGAAAAGAAGGGAGTGATTATATGACTTTTTGCAAGTGTGAGTGTTTATGCTACAAGCGTGGACAAGGCGAAAGGCACAGTGGAAGGAATATTTAAAAGTGCTTTTGGATTGGAGAAGTCCTGCACATTGTTACCGGTCACTGGGGACCGAAGGATCACTATAGTTTCAAGCTTAGTGGTAAGAAAACCAGAGGCTTATCGGACCTTAGGTCGCGGCAAGCAGCCCCTAAATAGTCGGTACGTAACTGGGGTCAGGGGAGTGAGGACCTTGAGTCAGTGCACGACAAGATAGGAATTCAGCTCTCTCACAGGAAGGCTCCGACCACAACACTGACTGGGCAGTACAGCTTTGGAATAGCTGGAGTTATAGAGGGAACTACGCTTCATGCTGGTTGTACTCATCATCATTTGAAAGTAAAGGAGGCCCCTAACTTGTCCAGCTGCTATCTCGAAATACATTCTCCTTGGATCAGCCTCCCTGGGACCTGCCTTACCATCTTACAAGTAAAGGTATGGAAAGACGCTGACCGTGTGAGACTGAGTTATTTACTTGCATGCCTGCACAACCCTGCTTTAACTACCGACCTGAGGGAAGAGTCCCACCTGTAGGGGACCTGACATCTAGCTGCCTCACCATCCCCTCAGAGATCTACAGCAGCGCTGGTACAAATTACCAGAGACTACAGGTGGCGTCACGAACTGTAAATATATCTATCCCCTGTAAATATACCCCCCAACATACGCCTGACCGCCAGGGCCACAGACCGAGCCACCGCTACCTGTGACAATCCCATAGACTTCTACGGGCTCGGCTCTGAGTACCCCATTGCCCTGGAAACCCACAATTGTGGTGCGTGGTCGAGACAAAAATTGGCGTCACGAACAGGATGCGAAACTCGCAAAATTGCGAGCCCTGTGTGCCCATGGAATTGTTTTTGTGAAAAGGACTGTTTGCACTTTTGGCGCCAAAAATCGCCATCTTTGTCGCCATATTCGCGCCCTCAGGCGCTGGAGAAGAAGGTGGGCGTACCTTCGTGGGCGTGTACCCCCCTGTGGCGCGAAGAAAATGCCTGCCCTCTCAAAGTGCTATTACAATATGCGATCCTGCCCTACAGCAAAGGAGGTCCGCCTCCTCTTCACCTTTCCTGCAAAGAGGAGGAGACGCAAACCCCGCCTCCACGGAAGAGACCGGACGTCTCTGGAGGAAGATGAAAGAACGCTCTGGAACATCATGGAAGCAGGACGTGTGCAGCCGAGCAGGGAAGCGGAGGAAGGCAGGCCCCGTGCCCCAGCCAAGCTGCCACCAGCACCGGAACCATCCGTGGTCCTGCACCTGCAGCAAGCATTGCTGGAAGTCAAAGAAGAAAATGCACGACTGAAAAAGATGATTTTGCCACAACCTGGATTTGAGGAGATAGAGAGACGCCGGCGTACCCTGGAGCAGCGGCGGCTGTGGGACGCGGTGATCTCTCCCTTCGATGACCCCCTACGTCTGGAGTTACCAAAACTTCTGCTGCCCAAGGCAAAGGAGCAACCGGAGGCTGCCCCCGAAAGTACCAATCCTGATCCCACCGGTGAAGCGGTGGAGGCGAAGGAGGTTGAGGAGGTACCGCCAGTTCCGGAACGCCCGCCCGGCCAGGAGGCCGCAGCAGATAATCGATCCCCGACACCGGAGGGGTCCTGTCCATCATTACCAGACGTGGACTGGGACGAGATGGCGCGCCTGGATGACGTCGCCTATACCGCCCAGTGGGAATGTGAGTGGCAGCGTCGTGAGGAGAAACAACAACACCAGCAGGAGGAAGAGCGGGAAGCTCAGCGCAACCGACAGCGGCAGCATGCAGAGCTGATCGCGGACAAGGAAAGTGTCCGTCGAGAAAAAGGTACTCTGAGGGAACCGCGGCGGCAGGGGTGTGTGACAGAGTTCCAGCTCCGGAAGGGCTGGGGCTTCATCAGAGAACCGGGCCTCTACCCAGGGGTCTTTGTCAGCAGACGTGATGTAGAATCCCACCTACCGCAAGGCCATCCCGGGAGGGACCTAGTTAATGGAGACATTGTCACATATACACGGCACTGGGGAATGAAGGGATGGTATGCCCTTAACGTCGCCATCGTCCGTGACCCCGTCCCCGACGCAGGTAACGTCACCACTACCGCAGCGTCCCCGTCTCCAGCTCAAACAGCATTCGGCCGTGCCCCAGCATCGCCCCCTGCAGGTATCTCGCAAATAGAAGCAACACCTGTATACTCTCCACTAACTCGTTATTCTTCTACATCGCAACTTGCGACCCAGTTTCCATCGCAATCAATGACACGATCGATATCGCTAACTGTAACGCAAATTGAAACGCAATCGGTGTCTTGCAAGGAGAAAGTACCCGTTGCGCCCCTAGAGGTTCGCACGAGAACTGTGGCGACCCAGACCCTAATAGCAGCGCACGACTTGTTAGTAATGGGATCTAGGGACCATCGCATTGTTCCAGCCCCCGGGGTGGAAGATGTCATTGAAGTCAAAGAAATGTGAAGAACGGTAGGACCCAGACAGGGTTTACCGCAACTAAGAAGATGTACATAAGTTTTATAAAAGTGAAAATGTTTTGCACAGTTAAATGTGTATATAACGTATATATATATTGCCAAAAGAAGAATGCCCGGCTGGGTAATCAGATAAAAAGTTTTTGCACTTTATTATAATGTGATTTGATATAATGTGTCTTTTTCTTACAATGGACTCAGAGGCTGAGGACTGTGCCAGCCCAGAACTTATCTGTAAATAGTTGCACCTAGTGCATTATCTTGGTTTTACATAAAACCAGCACAACTACCTCTGAATACAAAACCCGTGTGGTGTGGCACTGAGTGAGGTCTGCATTCGGATGTCCTGCAGCCCACCCAGGACCCACGTTGAAGGTTTGGTGCGGGTCCTTCACAAGCATATTGTCTATTTATATGAAAATGTTATTTAATATTGTATTTTTCTATATATAATGTTTTGTTAGCAACGTTCAAGACATCCTTACCTCCCGGATGGGACGAATTAATGTTTAATGTTGATGTTTAATGCATAAACAAAATTGTCTCTTTGTATTTTACAGCCCGGGAGTGCTGTCTTTTACCATGGGGGAATGTGTAGCCCTGGTGTGAAGGCACACGCAGTACCCTGGAGAATGTGTAGAGAGATAGCAGTTCAATGCTCTATACCCATTCACTCAATATACACTAGACACACTCTTAGGGTAGTGTAGTGACTCGTAGGGAGTGGTCAGTGTAGATTCGTTGAGTGATTTAGAGTCAGTTTCCTGTCTTCGGACAGAGCAGACGTGTGGAGTCTAGCTGGGACTTGGAGGGAGGAAGCAGTCCAGCTTGGTTCTATCAGCAGTTCAGCAAGTGGAGGCCAGTAAGGGCGAGATACAGATCACCTCAGCCTGGTCAGAGCTGTACCTCATTGAAGACATTGATAAAGAAGGAAGAGTTTAGTACAGAAATACTTCAGTCTCCTGTCTCAAGGACAGTGAAGGTTCAGAGACGTGCTCCTGCCTAGAAGATTACTGAGAGTCTGGCAACTAACTCTGAAGGAAGGAAAAGAAGGGAGTGATTATATGACTTTTTGCAAGTGTGAGTGTTTATGCTACAAGCGTGGACAAGGCGAAAGGCACAGTGGAAGGAATATTTAAAAGTGCTTTTGGATTGGAGAAGTCCTGCACATTGTTACCGGTCACTGGGGACCGAAGGATCACTATAGTTTCAAGCTTAGTGGTAAGAAAACCAGAGGCTTATCGGACCTTAGGTCGCGGCAAGCAGCCCCTAAATAGTCGGTACGTAACTGGGGTCAGGGGGAGTGAGGACCTTGAGTCAGTGCACGACAAGATAGGAATTCAGCTCTCTCACAGGAAGGCTCCGACCACAACACTGACTGGGCAGTACAGCTTTGGAATAGCTGGAGTTATAGAGGGAACTACGCTTCATGCTGGTTGTACTCATCATCATTTGAAAGTAAAGGAGGCCCCTAACTTGTCCAGCTGCTATCTCGAAATACATTCTCCTTGGATCAGCCTCCCTGGGACCTGCCTTACCATCTTACAAGTAAAGGTATGGAAAGACGCTGACCGTGTGAGACTGAGTTATTTACTTGCATGCCTGCACAACCCTGCTTTAACTACCGACCTGAGGGAAGAGTCCCACCTGTAGGGGACCTGACATCTAGCTGCCTCACCATCCCCTCAGAGATCTACAGCAGCGCTGGTACAAATTACCAGAGACTACAGGTGGCGTCACGAACTGTAAATATATCTATCCCCTGTAAATATACCCCCCAACATACGCCTGACCGCCAGGGCCACAGACCGAGCCACCGCTACCTGTGACAATCCCATAGACTTCTACGGGCTCGGCTCTGAGTACCCCATTGCCCTGGAAACCCACAATTGTGGTGCGTGGTCGAGACACTGGAGTCTTGCATTCATCTGCTGCTTTCAGATAAGATATTTTCTGCTTTTCTTTTTGTGCTTGCTTTTTGCATAATTTTTTGCACTTTTGTGGAGGTCAGCCGGGTCCCCTCCTGGGGCCTGTGCTCCTCTCAGTTTATCTGTAGCCACTGTTATTTGTTCATTTGCTTTTTCCTGTTTTTTCAGTGGCTGCGGCTTAGTTTTGTTACACCAGAGATCTGATTTAGGTGGTCTCAGGTGTTTTGCAATCAGAAGAGTTGGTATTTTTTAGGGTTTTTTGTTGGATTGCAGTCAGAATTCTTTCCTGTACTTTTCTGTCTAGACAGATTGGGCCCCAGAGTTTGCTCATTCTATTTTCTGCCTGTGTCCGTGCTTCTTCTTGTCTAACCGCCATTACATGTTTGGGGGCTTCCTATTTTCTTTGGGGATCTGCTCCGGGGCAGATAGCTTTCATCTTTCTGCCTTTAGGTGAAGTTATCTCTCAAGCTGTGACGAGGCGTCTAGGATCAACGTGGGAACGCTCCACGGCTACCTCTAGTTGTGTGGTTAGTTCAGGTTACTGCAATCCAATAAGTTCCAGCCTCTCTGGTGTATTGCTGTTTTTGCTTTTTCTCCTCAGCTACCTAAACATAACAGGCTGGGCTGATGTGTATACAGGGGCTGGCTGATGTCTATACAGGGGCTGGCTGATGTATACAGAAGCTGTGGGCTGTGGCTGATGTATACAGGGGCTGGGGGCTGGCTGGGCTGATGTGTATACGGGGGCTGGCTGATATATACAGAAGCTGGGGGCTGTGGCTGATGTATACAGGGGCTGGGGGCTGGCTGGGCTGATGTGTATACAGGGGCTGGGGGCTGGCTGGGCTGATGTGTATACAGGGGCTGGGGGCTGGCTGGGCTGATGTGTATACAGGGGCTGGCTGGGCTGATGTGTATACAGGGGCTGGCTGGGCTGATGTGTATACAGGGGCTGGCTGATGTATACAGAAGCTGGGGGCTGTGGCTGATGTATACAGGGGCTGGGGACTGGCTGGGCTGATGTGTATACAGAGGCTGGCTGGGCTGATGTGTATACAGGGGCTGGCTGGGCTGATGTGTATACAGGGGCTGGCTGGGCTGATGTGTATACAGGGGCTTGCTGTGCTGATGTGTATATAGGGGCTGGCTGGGCTGATGTGTATACAGGGGCTGGGGGCTGGGCTGATGTGTATACAGGGGCTGGGCTGATGTATACAGGGGCTGGCTGATGTATACCGGGGCTGGGGGCTGATGTATACAAGGGCTGGGGGCTGGCTGTGGCTGATGTATACAGGGGCTGGCTGGCTGATGTATACAGGGCTGGCTGTGGCTGATGTATACAGGGGCTGGCTGTGGCTGATGTATACAGGGGCTGGCTGTGACTTATGTATACAGGGGCTGGGGGCTGTAGCTGATGTATACGGGGCTGTGGCTGATGTATACAGGGGCAGGGGGCTGTGGCTGATGTATAAAGGGGCTGTGGCTGATGTATACAGGGGCTGGCTGTGGCTATTGTATACAGGGGCTGGCTGTGGCTGATGTATACAGGGGCTGGCTGTGGCTGATGTATACAGGGGCTGGGGTCTGGCTGATGTATACAGGGGCTGGCTGTGGCTGATGTATACAGGGGCTGGGGGCTGGCTGATGTATACAGGGGCTGGGGGCTGGCTGATGTATACAGGGGCTGGCAGTGGCTGATGTATATAGGGGCTGGGGGCTGGCTGGGCTGATGTGTATACAGAAGCTGGCTGATGTATACAGGGGCTGGCTGTGGCTAATGTATACAGGGGCTGGGGGCTGACTGATGTATACAGCGGCTGGGGCTGGCTGGGCTGATGTGTAAACAGGGGCAGGGGCTGGCTGTGGCTGATGTATACAGGGGCTGGGGGCTGGCTGATGTATACAAGGGCCTCTGGCTGGCTGGGCTGATGTGTATATAGGGGCTGGGGCTGGCTGGGTTGATGTATATGCTGGGGCTGGCTGGGCTGATGTATATACAGGTGGTGCTGGGCTAAATAGGTTGAACCTGGCAGGGGTGGGATTCAGCTGGTTCTCCTCCTTGTTAAAAAAGTAGGCGGTTCCCCAAACCGGGGAGATTGAGAGGCGCGAACCGGTACCCCACTGCCTGGGTGGGCCGGCCGGCCGCACAGCAAATTGTGTGTGGCCGCCCGTGCCTGCTTTGTGTGATGTGACGCGGCCGGCAGCAGACACAGCTGCCCGCGTCACACAGTATCTGGCCGGGAGCTGTGCACGCCGTCACCTTGATGGCTGCGCAGCTCCTTCTTCCTCCCTCTCTACTTCCTGTGTCGCGTCGGGCCTGCGCGATGACGTCATCGCGCAGGCCTGACTTGTACCGGACGCAGACACTGGAAGCAGAGATGATCTGCAGGGGAGCAGCGCAGCGGTGACTCTGAGGTGAGTATGGAAATTTTTTTTTTTTATAAAATTTATTGAGCGGGGGCTGTATGGTGGAGGGGCTGCACAGGGACTGTATGGTGGAGGGGCTGCACAGGGGCTGTATGGTGGAGGGGCTGCACAGGGGCTGTATGGTGGAGGGGCTGCACAGGGGCTGTATGGTGGAGGGGCTGCACAGGGGCTGTATGGTGGAGGGGCTGCACAGAGACTGTATGGTGGAGGGGCTGCACAGGGGCTGTATGGTGGAGGGGCTGCACAGGGGCTGTATGGTGGAGGGGCTGCACAGGGGCTGTATGGTGGAGGGGGCTGCACAGGGACTGTATGGTCGAGGGGCTGCACAGGGGCTGTATGGTGGAGGGGGCTGCACAGTGGCTGTATGGTGGAGGGGCTGCACAGTGGCTGTATGGTGGAGGGGGCTGCACAGTGGCTGTATGGTGGAGGGGCTGCACAGGGGCTGTATGGTGGAGGGGCTGCACAGGGGCTGTATGGTGGAGGGGGCTGCACAGGGACTGTATGGTGGAGGGGCTGCACCTGCGCAAGGGCTGTATATAGTGGCTGTATGGTGGCGGGGTCTGTGGGGACTGCACATGGTGGAGGGGGCTGTACATGTGGTGGGGGCTGTATTGTGGAGGGGGCTGCGGGCAGCCTGGGCACTGCACACGGGGGGGCTGTATCATGGTGGAGTGGTCTGCGGCCTGGGGGCTGTACATGTGGCGAGGGCATTATTGTGGAGGGGGCTGCGCAGGGGCTGTACATGGTGGCTGGGGCTGTATTGTGGAGGGGCTGCGCAAGGGCTGTACATGGTGGTGGGGCTGTATGGTTGAGGGGGCTGCAGCCCAGGGGCTGCGCGGGGGCTGTACATGTTGGCGGCCAGGGGCTGTATGGTGGTAGAGGGGCTGCGCCTGCGCAAGGGCTGTACATGGTGGCTGTATGGTGGAATGGCTGCGCATGGTGGCGGGGGCTGTGGGGATTGCACATGGTGGAGGGGGCTGTACATGTGGCGAGGGCTGTATTGTGGAGGGTGCTGTGGCCTGGGCACTGCACATGGTGGTGGGGGCTGCGGCCTGAGTACTGCACATGGTGGAGGGGGCTTCAGGGGGTTGTACATGTGGAGGGGTGGGATTCAGCCGGTTCTCCCTGGTTCGATGGAACCGCTTGTTAAAAAAGCAGCCGGTTCCCCATACCGGGGGGATCCAGAGCCGCCATCCGGTTCAGTGACTACTCTCTCTTTTCCCATGGACACAGGAGTACATGCCGGAGCCCCGAGGAGCACTTTAAAACTCGCACGTGATGTTCCACCAGAAGTGACATGCTGGAAGATGACCGGAAATTAGGTAATTTCGGGAGGAGATTGTGACGGAACCATGGAGGCACTTCAGGAATGCTTCAGATCCATCAACGTGTCCTCGCCTTGGAATCGGGGATGTCGGTCCATGTGAGCGGATCATGATATGTCCTGCACTGGGAGGCTCAGGTGGGCACTACAATGGGAGCCGAGCTGCTATAGTATCTTTATAAAATATTTCTTTCTTTCTCCCTCTGTTTCTTTCTCTCTCTGTTCTTTCTTTCTCTCCCTGTTCTTTCTCTCTGTTCTTCCTTTCTCTCTCTGTTCTTTCTTTCCCCTTTTTTTCTTTCCCATCTTTCTTTCTCTCTCCCTCTCATTTATTTCTTTCTTTCCCCTCTTTCTTTTTTTCTCTCTGTTCTTTTTTTTTGTCCACTCTTTCTCTCTCTCTGTTTTCTTTCTTTCTCTCTGTTCTTTTTCTTTCTTTCTCTCTGTTCTTTCTTTCCCCTCTTTCTTTCTCTCTGTTCTTTCTTTCCCCTCTTTGTTTTCTTCTCTCTCTCTGTTCTATCTTTCCCCTTTCTTTGTTTATTTCTTTCTCTCTCTACTTTCTCTCTGTTCTTTCTTGCTTTCCCCTCTTTCTTTCTCTCTGTTTTCTTTTTTCTCTCTGTTCTTTCTTTTACTCAGTACCCGTGTGCCCATAGTACCAGTCACTGTGCCCTCAGTACCAGTCAATGTGATCACCAGTGCTAAATGGGTGTGGGTTGGGGCGTGGACATGGGTGTGACTAGTTGTGATAATGGGTGTGGTCGGGGCGTGGCCTAAAATTTGCCACGGTGCGCTGCGCGCCGCAACCTTTATCATTCTTTCCCTTCTTCAAAAGTTGGGAGGTATGGTTTGACTGCTCCCCTACTTGTATACGTTTGAGGTAAATGTGTGTGTAAGTGGGTGTGGCTTTAAAACTGGGTGTGGCTAAAATGGGTGTGGCTAAAAAAATGGGTGTGGTTTTCCGACGCACAAACACAGAACCTGTTGTTAAAAATTTGAATCCCACCCTGGGACCTGGTGATGATATATACAGGCAGGGTCGGACTGAGCCACCGGGACACCGGAGAAACCTCCGGTGGGCCCACCCCCAGCTCCTGCGTGGTGGGCCCTGATTTGAAAGGATAGGTCGCGGGGCAGAGGGGGCGGTGGCCCCCGGGCCCCGCGCTCTGAGGGGGCTCACCCGGAG
This sequence comes from Oophaga sylvatica, assembly GCA_033576555.1. Classification (NCBI taxonomy): domain Eukaryota; kingdom Metazoa; phylum Chordata; class Amphibia; order Anura; family Dendrobatidae; genus Oophaga; species Oophaga sylvatica. The sequence continues at coordinate 579,924,386 of JARQOD010000003.1, read as the reverse complement.
CTACGCTACAGTAACTGTATCGGCGTGCACAGCAGTATTGGCTGTCCAGCCGATACAGCTGACCGCATAGAGAGAGAAGGAGCGAGCGCTCCTTCTCTCCCATAATCCCCCTCTCAGCGTCTGACAGCGGGCGCGATGACGTCACCTGCCAGCGCCCGCTGTCAGATGCTGAGAGGGAGAACAGTGAGCAGCACAGGAGCCGGGAGGTGAGTATTGTTTTTTTTTTTTTTAATGGGGGTGCATTATACTACAGAGGCTGTATATGGGGCTGCATTATACTACAGAGGCTGTATATGGGGCTGCATTATACTACAGAGGCTGTATATGGGGCTACATTATACTACAGAGGCTGTATATGGGGCTGCATTATACTACAGAGGCTGTATATGGGGGGTGTATTATACTACAGAGGCTCTATATGGGGCTGCATTATACTACAGAGGCTGTATATGGGGCTGCATTATACTACAGAGGCTGTATATGGGGGCTGCATTATACTACAGAGGCTCCATATGGGGGTGCATTATACTACAGAGACTCCCTATGGGGATGCATTATACTACAGAGGCTGCCTATGGGGGTGCATTATAATATAGCGGCTGCCTATGGTGGTGCATTATATCATAGACTCTGCCTATGGGGGTTTATTATAATATAGAGGCTGCCTATGGGGCTGCATTATACTATATTGAGGACTATCTGGTGTATTATGCTGTATGGATGCTATCTAGGGGCCATCATACAGTGTTGGACCCATTAAATTTTGGGGACATTAAGGGGTCAGTATATATCCAGTGAGGGGCATTATTCTGTGTATAAGGGAGATGTACAGGGGGAGACTTGGGACATTATTAAATGTAAAGTGGACACTTATTGTTATAGGGGAACTCGGGTTACTGTGACTGTCAAAGGGGCACACAGGGCATTATTACAGTCTAGGGGACAAAATGTGGGCACTGTTTTCTAGGGCACTTGCACCCAACATTACTATATTCTAGAGGGGTGCTTTAGAATTTAGAGGTAACACAGAACCACACAGCAGGTGTAGTAATAGGGACACATACGGCAGCAGCAGCTCAGTATTGGGGTATCAGGTGTAGTAATAGGGACACATACGGCAGCAGCAGCTCAGTATTGGGGTATCAGGTGCAGTAATAGGGGCACATACGGCAGCAGCGGCTCAGTATTGGGGTATCAGGTGCAGAAATAGGGACACATACGGCAGCAGCGGCTCAGTATTGGGGTATCAGCAGGATGAGGAGTTTGTGCAGGTTGAGAATAGTCCAATTGGTGACCGTGACAGTGCTAAAAATATGAGAAGTGAAATGTGTCTTTGTTGTAATCTCTGCAGTCGAGTCCTGGCTGGAGAAGTCGTCATGTCGGTCTGGGCCAGATGGAAAAGACATGAAAAGTGAACAATTCCATTAGAAAGAACATCAGCGGTAAGTCATTATCTATACCTGTGCTGTAATCTATTATATGTTCTGTAGGACTGGTATTATTTACCACTGACCATATGGCGGTGATATCAATATTGGTCTTTTTATATATAGATTATTTTTGGCAACAGCGCGGTCATTTGCTGAGGTTCTCTGGTTAGGGGCCCACTCAGAAGTTCGCCCCCACTAAACCAAAACCCTAGCTACGCCTCTGGCTCTCTTTCTAGTCTTTCTTTCTCTCTCTAGTCTCTCGCTCTCTGTTCTTTCTTTCTCTCTCTGTTCTTTCTCTGTTCTTTCTTTCTCACTCTCTGTTCTTTTTTCTCTCTGTTCTTTCTTTCTCTCTTTTCTTTCTTTCCTCTCTTTCTTTCTCTGTTTGTTCTTTCTCTCTCTCTCCTTTCTTTCTCTCTCGCTGCTCTTTCTTTCTTTTCCTCAGTACCAACTACTGTGCCCATAATGCCAGCCACTGTGCCCTCATTACCAGTCAGTGTGATCAGCAGTGCTAAATGGGTACGGTTGGGGCGAGGATATGGGTGTGATTAGTTGTGAAATGGGTGTGGTCGGGGCGTGGCCTAAAATTTGCGCCGCAGCCTTTATCCCTCTTTCCTGTCTTCAAAAGTTGGGAAGTATGCTGTATGACCTCCCTACAACTTCTGGGCATGCTCCTGATGAGCGCGACGGATGGTCTCCTGAGGGATCTCCTCCCACACCTGGAGCATCCACCAACTCCTGGACAGTCTGTGGTGCAACGTGGCATGGCCTAAAATTTGCTGCAGCAGGCACAGCGTGCCACAGCCTTTGTCCCTCTTTCCCTTCTTCAAAGGTTGGGAAGTATGATGGTGGGCCCCAAGAATAATTTTTCTCTGGTGGGCCCAAGATACTCCAGTCCCGACGCTGTATACAGGTGCTGGGCTCAGTGGGCTGGTGATGATATATACAGGTGGTGCTGGGCTCAGTGGCCTGGTGATGATGTATACAGGTGGTGTTGGGCTCGGGCTGGTGATGATATATATACAGGTTTGGAGCAGTTTCATTCATCTTTTTCATTCTAAAATTTTACAACCTGAACGACCATGGCTTGCCCCCCCTAGTTTTGATCCTAGTATGCCCATGGTCCGATGGGTTCACAGACTCATTGACTTGCATGGCCGAGTGCGATCCGACATGTGTACTGCACCATAGAATAACGTTGGTCAGAGTGCGATCCAATGTTTCGTCGGATCACACTGAGACCATAAATACGATCATGTGCACGAGCCCTTAGCTCTTGAAGAAGAGGAGAGTTCTACTTAGAATCTGTCAACAAAATCTATATGTATCAAATGAAATGATGCAGTAACAATTGAGTTTGGATTCACCTTGGTGAAAAATCCCTGGCTTTTTTTTTTTTTTTTGCACAAGAATAAGCATTGTGTGCATTTCGTCCTCTGATGTGACAGGTATCACTTTTATGACACTTTCCCTTTAATTTTCTGTTAGATTCTATTATGCTCCAGATACTTTTATTTCAACTTTAAATGAATTTTAGAAAATGTTGATGAGCATCTCAGTCACTTTTGATGCTGCTCCATTTTTTTTCCTTGGAACATAATGCTAAAAAGTATAAAATGCAGCCCAGGGACTTGGTATATTAAACTTATTTTAATAATACTTAGAGGAAATTAACATCTGTTAAATAGCATCATTATAAAAGAAAAAAAATGTCTTTCTTTATCGCACAGGGAAACATTAATCTGGCTCATGCTTTGAAACCCCTCCTATCAGTGCTGCCTGTGATTATGATGCGCTAATAATCATGGTAAGGAATATGATTATGGAATTCTGCGGCAGAAATGCTTCATTATTGCCTCCTTTCCTATGCTGGCTCACCGAGCGTGGATGACTTCTCTACTACCTTGAAGTCATCATCAGTACATGGGGCAGTAGGATCTTTAATATAAATGATATAAAACAATACTTCTTCTCTGTAACTGAGACCTGATTTTGGAGCATTGGTATCAGTGTATGGCACGGCAGCTTATCTGGCCAAAAAAGACAGAGGAGAACCCATTGCAGCCATATACAATGCACCTACATGTATACATTCTATACATACATTATATAAAAAAACTATAAAATATAGTCTGGCTGCCCTTAATACCCACTAGAGATAAGCAAACCCAAACCTAGAGTCCGGTGCTGAACTCCGAACACGGACTTCTCTCAGAAGAAAGAGAGACTCTTTGGGGGTACTCTGTTTACTGTTGGGAGCCCGCTAGCCCTTACTACGACCATTTTACCGCACCAAAGGATCCCCATTGACCAAAGTTTTGATCCCCATCAGTATAAAAGACACCTGTCCACAACCTCAGTCACACGCCAAACTCCACTATGGTGTCAAGGGACACCAGAAACAAAATTGTAGCCCTGCACCAGGCTGGGAAGACTGAATCTGCAATAGGCAAGCAGCTTGGTGTGATGAAATCAACTGTGGGAGCAATAATAAGAAAATGGAAGACATACAAGACCACTGATAATCTCCCTCAATCTGGGGCTCCATGCAAGATCTCACTCCGTGGGGTCAAAATGATCACAATAATGGTGAGCAAAAATCCCAGAACCACACGGGGGACCTAGTGAATGACCTGCATAGAGCTGGGACCACCGTAACAAAGGCTACCATCAGTAACACACTACACTGCCAGGGACTCAGATCCTGCAGTGCCAGACGTGTCCCCCTGCTTATGTGTAGCCCTGGTGTTAGGCACACGCAGTACCCTGGAGAATGTGTGGAGAGATAGCAGTTTAATGCTCAATACCCATTCACTCAACATACACTAGACACACCCTTAGGGTAGTGTAGTCACTTGTGAGGGAGTGGTCAGTGTGTATTGTTTGAGTGATTAGAGTAGTCAGTTTCCTGTCTTCGGACAGAGCAGACGTGTGGAGTCTAGCTGGGACTTGGAGGGAGGAAGCCGTCCAGCCTGGTTCTATCTGCAGTTCAGCAAGTGGAGGCCAGTAAGGGCGAGATATAGATCACCTCAGCCTGGTCAGAGCTGTACCTCACTTGAAGACACTGGTAAAGAAAGAAGAGCTTAGTACAGAATTACTTCAGTCTCCTGTCTAAAGGACAGTGAAAGGTTCAGAGACGTGCTCCTGCCTAGTGGATAACTGAGAGTCTGTTAACTAACTCTGAAGGAAGAGAAGAAGGGAGTGATTATATGACTTTTTGCAAGTGTGAGTGTTTATGCTACCAGCGAGGACAAGGCGAAAGGCACAGTGGAAAGATTATTTGAAAAGTGCTTTTGGATTGAAGAAGTCCTGCACATTGTAACCGGTCACTGGGGACCGAAGGATCACTAAAGCTTCACGCTTAGTGGTAAGAAAACCAGAGGCTTACCGGACCTTAGGTCGTGGCAAGTAGCCCTGAAGAGTTAGTACGTAACTGGGGTCAGGGGGAGTGAGGACCTTGAGTCTCTGCAGGACAAGATAGGAATTCAGCTCTCCCACAGGAAGGCTCCGACCACAACACTGACCGGGCAGAACAGCTTTGGAATAGCTGGAATTATAGAGGGAACTACGCTTCAGGCTGGTTGCACTCATCATTATTGGACAGTAAAGGAGGCCCCTAACTTGCTTAACCATTGCCTCAAAGCTCATCCTCCATCAACCCCATCAGCCTCCCTGGGAACTGCCTTACCATCTTACAAGTAAAAGGTATGGAGAGACGCTGATGTGTGAGACTGAGTTATTTATTTGCATGCCTGCACAATCCCTACCTAACTACCGACCTGAGGGAAGAGTCCCACCTGTAGGGGACCCGACATCTAGCTGCCTCACCATCCCCTCAGAGATCTACAGCAGCGCTGGTACAAATTACCAGAAGACTACAGGTGGCGTCACGAACTGTAAATATATCTATCCCCTGTAAATATTCCCCCAACATACGCCAGACCGCCAGGGCCACAGACCGAGCCACCGCTACCTGTGACAACCCCATAGACTTCTACGGGCTCGGCTCTGAGTACCCCATATCCCTGGTAATCCACAATTGTGGTGGCGGGTCGAGACAAATTGGCGTCACGAACAGGATACGAAACTTGCAGCATTGCGAGCCCTGTGTGCCTGTGGAGTGTTTTGGTGAAAAAGACTGTTGCTGTTGTTTGGCGCCAAATACCGCCATATTTGCCGCCAGATTCGCGCCTTAAGGCGCTGGAGAAGAAGGTGGGCGTACCTGAAAGAGCGCGCAGAGTCTTGGACACGCCCCCGGCTCTGACTCAGCGGCAGGTCCTGCAACAGGAAGTGAACGCTCTGACATCAGAGCGCCTGCGACGAAGGTTCTGTTCTCACTGCGGTGCCTGTGAAATAGCAGCGTCTGAAACCGGTAGGCTCCGTTTAACCAAGGGGGCGCTAAGATGTCACAACAACCGGCTGACAGTGCGGCCCCGGCCGGAGGCCCCAATCCCGCACCGCTTGGTATTGTAGCGCCAGATGGGGGCGCAGGCCCTGCACCCAGTCCGGTAGTCCCGATCATGCCACTAACGCTCCCATATATGCCTGGGGCGAAATGGCTTCCCCAGTACAGCGGTGAGCCAGGCACTTTAGCAGGCTTCAAGCGGAAGTTATGCAGCATCCTAGAAATGTACTCCATGCCTGAGAGACAAAAAGCTGCTGTGCTAATAGGGCAGCTAACTGGCGCTGCTGAGAGGGAAGTGGAGACTTGGGATACCATTGATCAGGAGTCGGTACCTGCGATCTTCCTTAAGCTACATGCCATATTTGAAGACCGCACAGAAACGGATCTCCGGATGGCCTTCTATCACTGTTCACAACAGCCAGGTGACAGCATCCGGGACTACGCTTGCCGACTACAGGGAGCCCTGAGAGCCCTCAAGCAGATTAACAATTTAAATGCTATCGATGAGAATAAAATGCTGAAAGAACAATTTATACAGGGATTGAGATCCCAAGAGGAACGCAGAACTGTAAATTGGTGGTCCTTAGATCATCCGGATGCTACCTTTGATGCCCTAAAAGACATGGCAATAAAAGGGCTGCGGCCCCTGGGCAAACCTGCGGTGGCAACCCAACATCATCGGGGTGAAGTCACTCTGGAACCGGCAGAAAACCCCTTTTCCCCGCTAGTGGCCGAAGCCAAGACGCCGGTGACACCTCCTAGTGAATTGGACTGTCTGCGCTCAGAGGTGCGCCAGCTGACTAAAAATCTGGCTGCTGTAATGAGTGCCCTGCAGCTGCGGAAAGAGGAGGAAGGAAAGATCTTGTTAGCTGACTGCCCAGAAGACGTCCCGTGGATGCACCGGAGAAGAAAGAAGACGTCGCCCCCCCGGAGGAGGACAACGCCACCCCCAGGAGCGACCTCTGATCAACACCCTCCTCGTCGAGAGATCATCTGTTACCGATGCAACCGGAAAGGTCATATGTCTCCACAGTGTCCTTTAAACGGGCAGAACCTGGGTCCAAGGGCCAACACCCAGGAGAATACCCGTCAGGCCCCTAGACTGGAACCGCAGGTATGTGGGCGGGCGACCCTACCTGTCTATTATTCTAGATGGTATTGCTGTTCCGGCATTGTTAGACACTGGGTCGCAGGTGACCCTAATACCTGATGCCCTATATACCAAGTACTGGTCAATGGACAGTCTTAAACCTCCGAGCCTTGACTTTACCGTGTATGCTTCTAATGGTCTTCCTGTAGAAGTACTCGGGACAAAATGTGTAGATGTAAAGGTGGGCAGAGAGGAGTTGAAAGACCAGGGGCTTCTGGTAGTAAAGACTGTAAATGAGGAGAACGGTTTAAATATAATTTTGGGTACTAACATTATCGGTAATTGTTTGGGAGAAGTTGTGTTCTTACTCCAACAGCTCGCTGAGATTGCCCGACCAAGGCAGAAAGGAGTAATCCAAAGAGAGATTCGGGCCCTGGTGTGTCAGCAGCAAGCGAAGCTTACAGACGGCGAAATTGGTAATGTACGGGTCACTGACTCGGATCCTATTGTGATACCCCCAATGAGTGAAATGATCATTTGGTGCAGGGCAGCCATAGGTCTGAGAGGACAGAATTACCAAGCTGTAGTAGAACCCCACCATTCAGAACATAGACCTACACTTATGACTGCTAGAGGAGTAGTAGAAGTGGTGAATGGAAGAGTACCGGTACGGCTTCTCAATTGGGGAGATGATGAGGTAAACTTACCCCGTTACGCAACTATTGCTAAACTACATGCTGTTGATAATAATTCTATTCTCCCTGCTGAGTCCTTAGACTCCTGTCAAATAGCGGAGGACAATGACCCAGCAACTCAGGTGGCGGAGTGGTGTCAGCAACTCCATGTTGGGACGGACACCACTCCCGCTCACCAGAAGCAAGGGGTATTACGGGTGGTGCAAGAGTACGCCCAAGTGTTTAGCAAAAATCCACTTGATTTTGGGATAATTAAGGGAGTACAACATCATATCCCTACAGGCAGTCATCCTCCCATCAAAGAGCGGTATAGGTCCATACCTCCAGCTCATTATCAGAAGGCTAAAGAAATGTTGAATGATATGAAGAAAGCCGGGGTGATAAGGGATAGTTGTAGCCCCTGGGCAGCCCCTCTAGTTCTGGTTAAAAAGAAAGATGGTAGTATGAGAATGTGTGTGGATTACAGGCAGGTGAACCGCATAACACACAAGGATGCATACCCGTTACCACGTATAGAGGAATCATTAGCTGCTCTGAAAACGGCTAACTACTTTTCTACCCTCGATCTGACTAGTGGTTACTGGCAAGTGGCTGTGGCTGAGGAGGATCGTGAGAAAACGGCTTTCACCACCCCAATGGGGCTCTGTGAGTTCGACAGAATGCCGTTTGGGCTCAGCAGTGCCCCAGGAACATTTCAGAGAGTGATGGAAAACTGTCTGGGACATCTCAATTTTGAAACCGTGCTGCTATACCTAGACGACGTTATCGTGTATTCCAAGACATATGAGGACCATCTGAAGCACCTGGCAGAAGTATTCGAGTCCCTGTCCAGGTACGGGATGAAGTTGAAACCCTCAAAATGCCATCTACTCAAACAGAAGGTACAATACTTGGGCACATCGTCAGTTCGGAAGGAGTAGCGCAGACCCAGAGAAAGTCCCGCCATCCAGAAGTGGCCGAGCGAAGAACCTTAAGGAAGTGCGACAGTTCTGGGACTAACGGGTTACTACAGGAGATTCGTGAAAGATTACACAAAGAAGGCAGCCCTTTACAGGACCTCCTATAGGACAATCCCTAAAGAGCAGAAATCCTCCCTTTAATTGGGGTAAAGAACAGGCTGAAGCATTCCAAAGATGAAAGAGATCCTTACAGTGATGAGATCTTGGCCTATCCTGATTACAGCCAACCGTTCTGTTGTACACCGACGCAGTAATGAAGGTTTGGGAGCAGTTCTCAGTCAGAAGCAGAATGGCCAAGAAAAGTCATCGCATATGCCAGCAGAAAACTCAGGCCAACTGAGAGGAATCCGGAAATTATAGCAGCTTCAAGCTGGAGTTTCTGGCGCTGGTCTGGCCATTACTGAAGATTTAAGCATTATCTGGCCTCTAATCAGTTCACTGCGTTTACAGATAACAACCCGTTAACGCACCTGGAAACCGCCAAGCTGGGTGCCATGGAGCAGCGATGGATGGCTCGGTTGTCCAATTACCATTTACTATCAAATACCGGCGGGTCGAAAGAATGCTAATGCTGACGCATTGTCCCGAATGCCGCATGACTCTGATACGGAAGAAGAATCGGACGACCTGAAGAAATTGAGCTACCTGCGTTCCATCGAAATGGGTAGTCCACGAGCATCGAGTCAACAGAAAGCAGTATGGTGCAACATTAAATCCTTTACCCATCACAGCTGGAAAGAGACTCAGGACAGTGATCTAGTGGTCAGCCGCATCAAGGAGTTGTTAAGACAGGAAGGCTCCTCTTTGGAAAAGGATGCACCTATGTCAGCCAAGCTCCTGTGGAACGAGAAAAGCAGGTTGTTCCTATACCGTGAGAAGTTGTGCAGGAGATACGTCAATCCAGAACCCATGAGATGGTCTGGCAATAGTGGTCCCAAGGCAGACGTCCAATGGTGTTGGAAGCATACCACGATCAGCAGGACACTTTGGCTGGAGAAAGCTGGAGACCCTGTTGAGATGCCGGTTCTACTGGGTAGGGATGCGCAGCTCCATCGAGAGGTGTGTCGGAACTGTGGACCCTGTGGTCTCAGAAGAAAGGACTACGGTAGTCAGAAGGCACCCCTGCAACCTATCCGGACGACTCGCCCCCTGGAGATTGTGGCCCTGGACCACGTCAAATTGTCGCCAAGTAGATCTGGATACTCATACGCCTTGACCATGGTGGACCATTACTCCAGATTTCTGGTGGTTGTTCCAGTTAAGGACCAGACCGCAGTGACGGCCGCGAAAACCTTTCAAGCAAGCTTCTGCAGACCGCATGGGTATCCGGAGCAAGTATTAACCGATCAGGGACCCGCTTTCGAAGCTGATTTATTCAAGGAATTCTGTCACATGTACGGGTGCAAGAAAATTAGAACAACACCATACCACCCTCAAACCAACGGTCTTTGCGAAAAAATGAACCATATCGTTCTTGATTTGTTGAGATCCATACCGTTGGAAGACAGGAATCGATGGCCGGATTTACTACCTGATTTGGTTGATTTGTATAACCATATACCTGTAAGTTCAACTAACTGCACTCCAGCTTATCTTATGAGAGCAAGGCCCGGAAGACTACCAATGGATCTAGAACTTGGAGTGGTAGAACTGGAGGCAGACGACGCCGTTGAAAACTGGGACATCAATCGGCAAGAGCAATACAGAAGAGTGCAAATCTGTGTAGAGGAAAGTCTCAACAAGGCACGGGAGAAACAGGAAGATATTTACAACAGAAATGCTCCTGCCAAGCCTTTGATGCCTGGAGAGGTAGTATTAAAAAGAAAAAGGAAGATGCACAAACTGGATAACCAGTGGGAGCAAGAGCCCTACGTCATACAAGATTCTAAATATGACAACAGAAAAGTTTGTGTCGTCAGTAAGGACGGAGGAAAAACAACAACCACTGTGTCCAGAGACCATTTGAAATTGTGTCCAGAACCCTTAAAGCGTTGTGAAAAGAACCCTGTCATCAATCAAGGAGAAAGAAAGGAAGAGGTCATACACACAGATCTGGGAGATTTTCCTGCGGATTGGCCCCGACTGGGAGATGCTGTGATAATTCCAGTGTTGCAGTTTTATCAGCCACAAGAGGAAATTCTACCTCCAGTTGTGCCTGTGGTGCCAGTTGAGCCCGCTCAGGAGTTACCCATCCCAGCAACACCTCAACCTGTGGAACCTCAAGAAGGATCATCTGAAGCAGCGCCCCATACTATGGGATCCCCTGGTGAAGCTGACTCACACCGCCCAGCCATCAGTACGCTTGCCAGATCCATAGAAAGATTGAGGCAGTTCTATAGTTTGCCGTTACGCAGTGCAGACAGATCGCAACTTGATATACCTGAGGCTACTCCACGTAGATCAGAGCGAATCACAAAAGGGAAGTTACCCATTAGATATCAGCAGTGATTATAACGAATTGATGTGAATATTGTAAAAAGTCTATAAATATATGTGTTTTTCCCTATTATGTCTTATAATGGACTCAGAGGCTGAGGACTGAGCCAGCCCAAAAACTGTATCTTGTAAATAGTTGCACTAAGGTGCCTTTTAATGGTTTCACACGAAGCCTTGAATTACCTCTGAATACAAAAACCCGTGTGGTGTGGCACTGAGTGAGGTCTGCATTTGGATGTCCTGCAGCCCACCCAGGACCCACGTTGAAGGTTTGGTGCGGGTCCTTCACAAGAATACTGTATATTTATTGAATGTTTTGATGCCTTAATACTTTTGTATTTTTCTATATTCAATGTGTTGTTTGCAACGTTCAAGACATCCTTACCTCCCGGATGGGACGAATTAATGTTTAATGTTGATGTTTAATGCATAAACAAAACTGTCTCTTTGTATTTTACAGCCCGGGAGTGCTGTCTTTTACCATGGGGGAATGTGTAGCCCTGGTGTTAGGCACACGCAGTACCCTGGAGAATGTGTGGAGAGATAGCAGTTTAATGCTCAATACCCATTCACTCAACATACACTAGACACACCCTTAGGGTAGTGTAGTCACTTGTGAGGAGTGGTCAGTGTGTATTGTTTGAGTGATTAGAGTAGTCAGTTTCCTGTCTTCGGCCCATAGCAGACGTGTGGAGTCTAGCTGGGACTTGGAGGGAGGAAGCAGTCCAGCCTGGTTCTATCTGCAGTTCAGCAAGTGGAGGCCAGTAAGGGCGAGATATAGATCACCTCAGCCTGGTCAGAGCTGTACCTCACTTGAAGACACTGGTAAAGAAAGAAGAGCTTAGTACAGAATTACTTCAGTCTCCTGTCTAAAGGACAGTGAAAGGTTCAGAGACGTGCTCCTGCCTAGTGGATAACTGAGAGTCTGTTAACTAACTCTGAAGGAAGAGAAGAAGGGAGTGATTATATGACTTTTTGCAAGTGTGAGTGTTTATGCTACCAGCGAGGACAAGGCGAAAGGCACAGTGGAAAGATTATTTGAAAAGTGCTTTTGGATTGAAGAAGTCCTGCACATTGTAACCGGTCACTGGGGACCGAAGGATCACTAAAGCTTCACGCTTAGTGGTAAGAAAACCAGAGGCTTACCGGACCTTAGGTCGTGGCAAGTAGCCCTGAAGAGTTAGTACGTAACTGGGGTCAGGGGGAGTGAGGACCTTGAGTCTCTGCAGGACAAGATAGGAATTCAGCTCTCCCACAGGAAGGCTCCGACCACAACACTGACCGGGCAGAACAGCTTTGGAATAGCTGGAATTATAGAGGGAACTACGCTTCAGGCTGGTTGCACTCATCATTATTGGACAGTAAAGGAGGCCCCTAACTTGCTTAACCGTTGCCTCAAAGCTCATCCTCCATCAACCCCATCAGCCTCCCTGGGAACTGCCTTACCATCTTACAAGTAAAAGGTATGGAGAGACGCTGATGTGTGAGACTGAGTTATTTATTTGCATGCCTGCACAATCCCTACCTAACTACCGACCTGAGGGAAGAGTCCCACCTGTAGGGGACCCGACATCTAGCTGCCTCACCATCCCCTCAGAGATCTACAGCAGCGCTGGTACAAATTACCAGAAGACTACAGGTGGCGTCACGAACTGTAAATATATCTATCCCCTGTAAATATTCCCCCAACATACGCCAGACCGCCAGGGCCACAGACCGAGCCACCGCTACCTGTGACAACCCCATAGACTTCTACGGGCTCGGCTCTGAGTACCCCATATCCCTGGTAATCCACAATTGTGGTGGCGGGTCGAGACACTTAAGCCAGTACATGTCGGGGACCATCTGAAGTTTGCTAGAGAAAATTTGGATTATCCAGAAGAGTATTGGGAGAATGTCATATGGTCTAATGAAACCAAAGTAGAACTGTTTGGTAGAAACAAAACTCATCGTGTTTGGAGGAGACAGAATGCTGAGTTGCATCCAAACAACACCATACCTACTGTGAAGCATGGGGGTGGCAACATCACGCTTTGGGGCTGTTTCTCTGCATAGGGACCAGGACGACTGATTCGTGTACATGAAAGAATGAATGGGACCATGTATCGTGAGATTTTGAGTGCAAACCTCCTTCCATCAGCAAGGGCATTGAAGATGAAACGTGGATGGGTCTTTCAGCATGATAATAATCAAAAGCACACCACCAGGGAAATGAAGGAGTGGCTTCGTAAGAATCATATGAAGGTCCTGGAGTGGCTTAGCCAGTCTCCAGATCTCAACCCCATGGAAAACCTTTGTAGGGATTTGAAAGTCCGTGTTGCTCAGCGACAGGCCCAGAACATCACTGCTCTAGAGGAGATCTGCATGGAGGAATGGGCCAACATACCACCAACAGTGTGTGCCAACCTTATGAAGACTTAGAGAAAACGTTTGACCTCTGTCATTGCCAACAAAGGATATAACAAAATATTGAGATGAACTTTTGTTAATGACCAAATACTTATTTTCCAACATAAGTTGAAAAATAAATCTTGCCAAATCAGACAAGGTGATTTTCTGGATTTGTTTTCTCATTTTGACTCTCATAGTTGTGGTCTACCTATGATGTCAATTACAGGCCTCTCTCATCTTTTTAAGTGGGAGAACTTGCACAATTGGTGGCTGACTAAACACTTTTTTCCCGACTGTAGGTATTGGGTTTCATTTTCATCACTTCCCAACATGCATTGTTCTTGCCATTATCCAGTGGATTGCCTGCCTTTGGGCTCATACCCTTCACCGTACGAAAAAAATAGTCCGATATCAGTCCGGAAAAGTGGGACGAGTGTAATGCGATTTTCTTGCAAGTACAATGCAATTTTTAACACTTAGCATCCGAATGACATCCAATTTAAATGCGATTGCTATTCGATTACATGCGATGTTAACATGAGCTTTTACATAGAGTAATTCTCTATTTCATTTACACATCGTTTTCCAATGAAATATTCTTCTTTTTAAATATATATATATATATATATAGAAGAGAGAGAGTTTAGATAGATTTACAGATGCTAGATATATAGCTAGATAGATAAATAGAAATGTGTGTGAGATATATAATCAGTGCTTTGCGTGTGTAGCTTACTGCACATGTATTTTATTAACCCCTTACTGCCATCGGACGTACTATCCCGTCCATGGTACCTGGGCCCGTATGACCGGGGACGGGATAGTACGTCTCGTGCGATCGGACGCGCTCCCGGGGGAGCGCAGCCGATCGCGGCCGGGTGTCAGCTGATTATCACAGCTGACACCCATGACTGTGTGTCAGGAGCGGTCACGGACCGCTCCCGGCACATTAACCCCTTGCACACCGCGATCAAACATGATCGCGGTGTACTGGGGGCACAGGGGAGGATCGCGCAGGGTGGGGGCTCCCTGCGCGCCCCCCTGAGACCCTCAGAGCAGCGCGATGTGATCGCGCTGTTCTGAGGGCTTCCTCCCTCCCAGGACCCGGATCCAAGATGGCGCCGGGGTCCTGGAGGGAGGCGGCTACCTCAGTGCCTGCCGAGAGCAGGCACTGAGAAGCCTGCTGCACTGCCTGAGCGATCGCTGGTGTGACAGAGTGCTGTGCACACTGTCACACCAGCGATCTGATAAAATACAGTGATGTCCCACCCTGGGACAAAGTAAAAAAGTTAAAAAAATAAAAATAAACATGTTTTAAAAAAAAATCCAAAATAAATTAAAAAAAATATATATATATTCCCCAATAAATTCACTTCTTCCTGTAAATAAAAAAAACAAAGCAATAAAAGTACACATATTTGGTATCGCCGCGTCCGTAATGACCCCCCCCTATAAAATTGTCCCACTAGTTAACCCCTTTAGTGAACCCCTTAAAAAAAAAAAAAACGAAGCAAAAAATCAATGCTTTATCATCATACCGCCGAACAAAAAGTGGAATAACATGCGATAAAAAAGACCGATATAAATAAACATGGTACCGCTGAAAACGTCATCTTGTCCCGCAAAAAACGAGCCGCCATGCAGCATCATCAGCGAAAAAATAAAAAAGTTATAGCTCGCAGAATAAAGCGATGCAAAAATAATTATTTTTTATATAAAATTGTTTTTATTCTATAAAAGCGCCAAAACATGAAAAAATGATATAAATGAGGTATCGCCATAATCGTACTGACCCGAAGAATAAAACTGCTTTATCAATTTTACCACACGCGGAACGGTATAAACGCGTCCCCCAAAAGAAATTCATGAATTGCTGATTTTTGTTCATTCTAACCTCCCAAAAATCAAAATAAAAAGCGATCAAAAAACGTCACGTGCTCAAAAATGGTACCAATAAAAACGTCAACTCGTCCCGCAAAAAATAAGACCTCACATGACTCTGTGGGCCAAAATATGCAAAAATTATAGCTCTCAAAATGTGATGATGCAAAAACTATTTTTGCAATAAAAAGCGTCTTTTAGCGTGACAGCTGCCAGTCATAAAAACCCGCTATAAATAGTAAATCAAACCCCCCTTTATCACCCCCTTAGTAAGGGAAAAATAATAAAATTAAAAAAAAGTATTTATTTCCATTTTCCCATTAGGGTTAGGGTTAGGGTTGCGGCTAAAGTTAGGGTTAGGGTTGGCGCTAAAGTTAGGATTAGGGTTAGGGTTGGGATTAGGGGTGTGTTAGGGTTAGGTTTGTGGTTAGGGTTGGGACTAGGGTTAGGGGTGTGTTGGGGTTAGGGTTGGAGTTAGAATTGGGGGGTTTCCGCTGTTTAGGCACATCAGGGGCTCTCCAAATGTGACATGGCGTCTGATCTCAATTCCAGCCAATTCTGCGTTGAAAAAGTCAAACGGTGCTCCTTCACTTCTCAGCTCTGCCATGCGTCCAAACAGTAGTTTATCCCCACATATGGGGTATCAGCGTACTCTGGACCCCAAGAGTTATTGTGCAATTTGTCCTATTTCTTCTGTTACCCTTGGGAAAATAAAAAACTGGGGGCGAAAATATCATTTTTGTACAAAAAAAATTATTTTTTTGTTTTTACGGCTGTACATTATAAACTTCTGTGAAGCACTTGGGGCTTCATAGCACTCACCACACATCTAGATAAGTTCCTTGTGGGGTCTATTTTCCAAAATGGGGTCACTTGTTGGGGATTTCCACTGTTTAGGCGCATCAGGGGCTCTCCAAATGCGACATGACGCCCCCAGACCATTCCATCAAGTCTGCAATCCAAAACGTCACTACTTCCCTTCCGAGCCCCAACGTGTACCCATACAGTAGTTTTCTCCCACATATTGGATATCAGCGTACTCAGGACAAATTGGACAACAACTTTTGGGGTCCAATTTCTCCTGTTACCCTTGTAAAAATAAAATATTGGGGCAAAAAAATCATTTTTGCAAAAAAAAAAAAAGGATTTTTTATTTTTACGGCTGTGCGTTATAAACTTCTGTGAAGCACTTCGGGGTTCAAACTGCTCACCACACATCTAGACAAGTTCCTTGTGGGGTCTATTTTCCAAAATGGGGTCACTTGTGGGGGGTTTCCACTGTTTAGACGCATCAGGGGCTCTCCAAATGCGACATGACGCTCCCAGACCATTCCATCAAAGTCTGCAATCCAAAACGTCACTACTTCCCTTCTGAGCCCTGACGTGCGCCCATACAGTAGTTTTCTCCCACATATTGGGTATCAGCGTACTCAGGACAAATTGGACAACAACTTTTGGGGACCAATTTCTCCTGTTACCCTTGTGAAAATAAAATATTAGGGGCGAAAAAATCATTTTTGAAAAAAAAAAAAGATTTTTTATTTTTACGGCTGTACGTTATAAACTTCTGTGAAGCACTTCGGGTTCAAAGTGCTCACCACACATCTAGATAAGTTCCTTGTGGGGTCTATTTGCCAAAATGGGGTCACTTGTGGGGGGTTTCCACTGTATAGGTGCATCAGGGGCTCTCCAAATGTGACATGACGCCCCCAGACCATTCCATCAAAGTCTGCAATCCAAAACGTCACTACTTCCCTTCCGAGCCCTGATGTGCACCCATACAGTAGTTTTCTCCCACATATTGGGTATCAGCGTACTCAGGACAAATTGGACAACAACTTTTGGGTTCCAATTTCTTCTGTTACCCTTGTGAAAATAAAATATTGGGGGCGAAAAAATCATTTTTGTAAAAAAAAAAAAGATTTTTTATTTTACGGCTGTACGTTATAAACTTTAGTGAAACACCTGGGGGTTAAAAGTTCTCACCACACATCTAGATAAGTTCCTTGAGGGGTCTAGTTTCCAAAATGGTGTCATTTATGGGGTTTCCACTGTTTAGGCAGATCAGGAGCTCTCCAAACACGACATGGCGTCCAGCCAATTCTGCGTTGAAAAAGTCAGACGGCGCTCCTTCCCTTCCAAACTCTGCCATGCACCCAAACAGTGGTTTACCCCCACATATGGGGTATCAGCGCACTCAGGACAAATTGCACAATAACTTTTGGAGTCTTGTTACCCTTGGAAAAATAAAAATTGGGGTGAAAAGATCATTTTTGTGGAAAAAATATGATTTTTAAATTTTACGGCTCTACGTTATAAACTTGTGTGAAGCACTTGGGGGTTCAAATTGCTCACCAAAGATCTAGAAAAGTTCCTTAGGGGGTCTAGTTTCCCAAACGGGGTCATTTGTGGGGGGTTTCCACTGTTTAGGCACATCAGGGGCTCTCCAAATGCAACATGGCATCCAATCTCAATTCCAGCCAATTTTGGTTGGAAAAAGTCAAATGGTGCTCCTTCAATTCCGAGCTCTGCCGTGCGCCCAAACAGTGGTTCCCCCCCACATATGGGGTATCAGCGTACTCAGGACAAACTGGACAACAACTTATGTGGTCCAATTTCTCCTGTTACCCTTGGGAAAATAAAAAATTAGTGACTAAAAGATAATTTTTGTGGGAAAAAAATAGGATTATTTTCATGCCCGGGCATTATAAACTTGTGTGAAGCACTTGGGGGTTCAAAGTGCTCACCAAAGATCTAGATAAGTTCCTTAGGGGGTCTAGTTTCCAAAATGGGGTCACTTGTGGGGGGTTTCCACTGTTTAGGCTCATCTGGGGCACTGCAAACGGAACATGACCCCCATCAACGTCTGCATTCCAAAACGTTACTACTTCCTTTCCAAGCCCTGCCGTGCACCCAAACAGTTCCCCCCCCCCACATATGGGGTATCAGCGTACTCAGGACAAGTTGGACAACAACTTTTGGGGTCCAATTTCCTTGGGAAAATTCAAAAATTTGGGACTAAAAAATCATTTTTGTGGAAAATTGTTTTGTTTTTTTTTCACACCCAGGCATTATAAGCTTTTGTGAAACACTTGGGGGTTCAAAGTGCTCATAACAGATCTAGAAAAGTACCTTAGGGGGTCTAGTTTCCAAAATGGTGTCACTTGTGGGGGTTTCCACTGTTTAGGCGCATCCAAACACGACATGGCGTCCAATCTCAATTCCCGCCAATTTTAGTTTGAAAAAGTCAAACGGCGCTCCTTCCCTTACGAGCTCTGCCGTGTGCCCAAACAGTGGTTTTCCCCCACATATTGGGTATTGGCGTACTCAGGAGAAATTGCATAACAACCTTATCTGTCCATTTTCTCCTTTTACCCTTGTGAAAATAAAAAAAAAGTTTGTAAAAGATCATTTTTGTGGCTAAAAAGTTAAATATTCATTTTTTCCTTCCACGTTGCTTTAGTTCCTGTGAAGCACCTGAAGGGTTAATAATCTTCTTGAATGTGGTTTTGAGTACCTTGAGGGGTGCAGTTTTTAGAATGGTGTCACTTTTGGGTATTTTCTGCCATATAGACCCCTCAAAGTGACTTCAAATGAGAGGTGGTCCCTAAAAAAAATGGCTTTGTAAATTTTGTTGTAAAAATGAGAAATCGCTGGTCAACTTTTAACCCTTATAACTTCCTAACAAAAAAAAATTTTGGTTCCAAAATTGTGCTGATGTAAAGTAGACATGTGGAAAATGTTATTTATTAACTATTTTGTGTGATATATTTCTCTGTTTTAAGGGAATAAAAATTCAAAAGTTTGAAAATTGCAAAATTTTAAAAATTTTCGCCATATTTGCGTTTTTATCAAAAATAAACGCAAGCTATATCGAAGAAATTTTACTTCTAACGTGAAGTACAATATGTCACGAGAAAACAATCTCAGAATCGCGAAGATCCGTTGAAGCGTTCCAGAGTTATAACCTCATAAAGAGACAGTGGTCAGAATTGTAAAAATTGGCCCGGTCATTAACGTGCAAACCACCCTTGGGGGTGAAGGGTTAAAAAATAAATTATTTTCTGAAAAAAATGTCGTGGGGTCCCCCAAAATTTTATTAACCAGCAGAGGGAAAGTGGACGGCTAGCTATGGGAAGATGTTTATAGCTTGGAAAGGGGGTAATACTCATGGAGCTTCCCAGGCTATTAATATCAGCTCACATCTGTATACTAAGTCTTTACTGGTTATTAAAATGGGGGACCCCACAAAAAATGATGCTGCGTCCCCTATAATTAATAACCAGAAAAGGCTGGGTAGACAGCTGTAGGCTGATATTAATAGCCAAGGAAGGGGCCATAGATATTGGCTCCACCCCAGACTAAGAACATCAGCGCTCAGCCGCCCCAGAAATGGTGCATCCATAAGATGCCACAAATCTGGCACTTACCCTTTCTCTTACCACTTGCCCTGGTGTGGTGGCAACTGGGGTGATAGTATTGGGGTTGATGTCACCTTTGTAATGTCAGGTGACATCAAGCCCAGGGGTTAGTGATGGAGAGGCATTTATAAGAGGCTCCCATTACTAATCCCATAGTCAAATCATCAAAAAAATAACACCTAGAATAAAGTCCTTTATTTTAAGAAATGACTCAGACCTCTTTATTGACTTTGACTCTAAATTAACCAAAAACACGTATACTTATCTTACGCCAAAACCATTGAAGCTTATGTCCCCTGTAAAATAAATAATAATAATAAAGCAACATCATCCTCACCTGTCCCCGATGTGAAGATGATCCATTTGACCATAGACGTGTCTAGCTCTGCTACATCTAGATGGCAGGCTGAATTGTTGCATGATGCGACTATACAGCCTGCCATGCAGCAGAGACACTAAGTTGTGCATGCTTGCTCAACTCAGTGTCTCGCGGTGACGTGCTAAAGTTGAGCAGAGTTCATATCCAATGAACTTCTTTGAATTCATTGACGTCACCGTGAGCGTGAGAAAGGTTTGACTCTCGCAGTGCCGTCAGAAAGGTCATCGGAGTTCAGAGCCAATGAACTGTTCTAATGATGACCTTTCTGACGGCACCGCGAGTGTGAGAACTTTCTCACGCTCGCAGTGACGTCAGTGCGGTCAAATGAGCATGCTCTGATTTTTTTCTCAGTCCAATCTGATCTGAGAAAAAAATCACGGATGAGCAGGGACTCGTAGATTAACATTGGTCAGAGTACAATTCGATATTTTATCGGATTGCAATTGTCTGTTTTTCTTGCAAATGAGTATTAGCCTTTTAACTGAGAGCCTTTCTCTCTGTTCTGCTTGTATGCAGTTTGACTATCCTATAATTTGGGCAAAAATATTAAGTTTCCCAACCAATAATTAAACTATCCTAATGTGTCATTATATCAAATAAAGAATTGTCTATTTTTTAATAGAGTTTCCTAAGCTTTGTTGTATGCAGTTTGACAGACAGGAGAGCAGGAGCAATGACCCCCACCAAGCACATATTCACAAATTTATATAACAATAAGCTGGGTAGATTGATAAATGAGTAAGATGCTGCCATTTTCTGTACATATGGATTCACGTATTTGGTGCCAAGTACTGCTCATATAAGAAGGATGTGGCCCACTCTTGCCCAGGGGCCCACCGGAGGATTCTCCTGTGGGCCAGTCCAAGCTGTTATGAATGCGCTAGAGATGGTTTCTGAGCAGAGGCTCCCTCTGGTGGTTACAGACAGTACTGAACCTTTCAGTGAGGAGTGGCAATTAGGGATCACGGACTGGTCTGATATAAGGGAGGTTCCCTCCCATGATGGTTGCCGGTGATCAATTGTTCTTGTCTCAATTGTGGTTCCTGGTTCATTTGGAAGTTTGCTGGAGTCTTGCCTACATCTCCTGCTTTCAGATAAGATATTTTTTGCTTTTCTTTTTGTGCTTGCTTTTTGCATTGTTTTCTGCACGTTTGTGGAGGTCAGCCAGGTCCCCTCCTGGGGCCTGAGCTCCTCACAGTTTATTGCAGCCACTGTTATTGGCTCATTTGCTTTTTCCTGTTTTTTCAGCGGCTGCGGCTTGGTTTTTGTTCACACTGATATCTGATTTAGTGGGTGGCGAGATCGTGTGATCTCAGTATTTTTGTAATCAGAATTGTTGGATTTTTGTAGGGTTTTCTGGGTTGCAGAAAATAATCTCTCCTGTCCAATCCTATTTAGTCAGCTTGTGGCCCCAGCGTTTGCTCAGTCTATTTTCTGCCTATGTTTGTATTTTCATCTTGTCTAACCGCCATTATATGTTTGGGGGCTTCCTATTTTCTTTGGGGATCTGCTCCGGGGCAGATAGCTTTCATCTTTCTGCCTTTAGGTGTAGTTATCTCTCAGGCTGTGACGAGGCGTCTAGGATCAACGTAGGAACGCTCCACGGCTACCTCTAGTTGTGTCGTTAGTTTAGGAATCTGCAACCCATCAGTTACCAACATCTCAGGTGTTCGGCTGCCCTGCTGTTGTTCCTGTCCTCTTCAACTACTGAAACACAACAGTATCACCGGCCATAACTTAAAATTATATGGTACTCACAGAAGGGAAAAATAGTGTGGAAAGAAAAAATTTGTCAGAGATTTTTTTTTTTTTTTTCTGTCTGTTGCATTTTTTCCCTCTTTTTCTCTGGGTGCTGAGGAGGATTTTTTTTTCTCTCAATGGAGTTTGCACAGTTGTCTGGCCGTGTGGATCAGCTTGCCACTGAGGTTCGGAGTATTGCTACCTATCTTGCTGGGTTGCCGGTTGTGGAACCTAGGATTCCCATGCCAGATTTGTTTTTGGGGGATCGGGCTAAATATCTGAATTTCAAAAATAACTGTAAGTTGTTTTTTGCCTTAAAGCCTAAGTCCTCAGGTAACGCAGCACAGCAGGTTCAAATTGTCATCTCTCTCCTGCGCGGCGATCCTCAGGATTGGGCTTTTTCCCTGACACCTGGGATCCTGTTTTGAATGATATTGATGCATTTTTTCTGGCTCTGGGGTTATTGTACGATGAACCTAATGTCACTGATCAAGCTGAAAAAACCTTGTTGGCATTAAATCAGGGTCTTGAAGACACTGAATTGTACTGTCAGAAATTCCGAAAGTGGGCAGTCCTGACCAAATGGAATGATGATGCTTTGGCAGCCCTTTTTCGGAAGGGGCTGTCAGAGAATGTAAAGGATGTTATGGTGGGATTCTCTGCTCCCTCTGGTCTCAATGATTCTATGTCATTAGCTATTCAAATTGACAGACGTTTGCGTGAGCGCAGAGGTATGCGTGAGATAGTGTTGCCTTGTGAGCCAGCTTCTGAGCCCATGCAGTGTGATAGAGTGACTTCTGGGGCTCAGCGTCATGAGTTTCGAAAGCGCAATGGGTTATGTTTCTACTGTGGTGACGCCTCTCATGCTATTTCAGTCTGCCCTAAGCGGGGAAGATGTTTTGCACACTCAGTTGTCTTGGATAGTGTTCAGACTAAATTTCTGTTGACTGTTACCCTGATTTGCTCCCTGTCCACATTTTCTGCTCAGGCTTTTGTTGATTCAGGAGCAGCTATTAACCTGATGGATTTTGACTTTGCCAAACGTTGTGGGTTTCCCATGATACCCCCGTGGAAGTCTATTCCCCTACTGGGCATTGATTCTACCCCTTTGGCGGAGAATAAACCCCAGTTTTCTACTCAGGTGATAATGAGGGTTGAACCAGATCATCAGGAGAGTTGCAAATTTCTGGTGCTGTATAATCTGCATGACATTATTGTACTAGGTTTCCCTTGGTTACAGTCTCATAATCCTGTTTTGGATTGGAAATCTGTGTCTGTGACCAGTTGGGGCTGCCAATGTGTTAATGCCGACACTCCTGTTTTTTCTGCTTGTCCCAAGTCTCAGGATGTTCCTGACTTTTTGACTGATTTTTCGGATGTATTTAGTGAAAGTAAATCTGCATCTTTGCCACCTCACAGGAGCTACGATTGCGCTATTGAATTAGTGCCTGGTGGTAAATTTCCTAAAGGTCGCCTTTTTAACTTGTCTGTACCTGAACACGATGCTATGCGATCTTATATCAAGGAGTCATTGGAGAAGGGTCATATCAGACCATCCTCTTCACCCTTGGGTGCCGTTTTTTTCTTTGTGGCCAAAAAGGATGGTTCATTGAGGCCGTGTATTGATTATCGTCTCTTGAATAAGATCACTGTGAAGTATCAATATCCGTTACCCTTGATTTCTGACCTGTTTTCCAGGGTGAAAAGTGCTAGTTGGTTTACCAAGCTTGACCTCAGGGGGGCGTATAACCCTATTCGCATTAAGCATGAGGATGAATGGAAGATGGCGTTTAATACCCCAGAGGGGCATTTTGAGTACCTAGTGATGCCCTTTGGGCTCACTAATGCTCCTTCCGTCTTCCAATTCTTCATGAATGATATTTTCAGGGATTTTGTGGATACATTTCTGATTGTTTATTTGGATGATATCTCTGCATTTCAGGAACTTAAGCAGAGATTCACTTCTGCTCCTGTTCTACGGCAGCCTGATGTTTCTCTACCGTTTCAGGTGGAGGTTGATGCCTCTGAAATTGGGGCAGGTGCCGTTTTGTCCCAAAGAGATCCAGAGACCTCTAAGAGTAACCCTTGTGCCTTTTTCTCTCGAAAATTTTCTCCAACTGAACGTAATTATGACATGGGTAATCGGGAGTTGTTGGCTATGAAGTGGGCCTTTGAAGAGTGGAGACATTGGCGGGAAGGAGCCAAACATCAGGTGGTGGTCCTCACGGACCATAAGAATCTGGTTTATCTCGAATCAGACAAGAAAAGTTCAAGTGCTATAGAAAATAAATGATTAAATGTAAAATATATCCAATATATTAAATAATACCACCAATCTGTGACTCTATACCCTGAACCAAAAAGGATGGCAGACCATCCGGTAATAAAGAACCACCCAGGGTGTGGAAGGGAAAGCCTTGTTGGAAGAAGAAAAGAAAAGGAGGCCAGGAGCACAAAAATAAGAATAATAATCTTTATTTAATCAAACAAATAAGGCTCAAACAACGATGATAGAACCAATTATAAAAACATGTTAATAACAAAGACACGTCACAACTAATACAATAAAGTGTTAATATATTACTAATATATCAACTAACGTTGATTTAAATAGGCATATACCATATGTAAACAATTTAAGCTCAGATATAATAACCAGGAGGGCAATAGATGAAAAAAATGTACATGTAAAGTAATATGTTGTGCACTGTCACAAATAAAACACCAAAGTGTGTGCAGGCAAGAACAAGAAAAAATACTAAAAAATAAATATAATAAAATAATATACAATAGCGTACAACCTACACCAGTGCAAGCGTGTATAACGATGCACAAAGCACAAAAAACTAAAAAGAAAAAAATTATATATAAATAAAACTGTGAACTAAGATCACAATAATCTGAATGGTGTAATAAACACGTGATCCTAACAAAGTGCTGCACTAACGTGTAAAATACATAAAGAAAAAATATATATGTATATATATGAAGAAAGTGCACACCAGAGAACACTAGCGGTCTGTGTGCAAACCGCTATAAGCAAATGAACTAATGCACAACATAGAAAAAAATAGAAAAAAATTGCCACTATACCTGGGAGCCGAAAATCAGTGTGAGGTGTCAGAACGCGCCCCGACGCGCGTTTCGGAAAAACTCCTTCGTCAGGGGGATATGCACATACTGAATAATGGGGCTATTTAAACCCAGCGACCATAAACATAAATGCCGTACAGCTGTGTGAAACACAACGGCGCCATCGCCGAAAACGGAAACCGGAACTTGTATAAGCACAATCTTCCAGACTGCAGTTACGTGTGTAGCATCACGGCGCATGCGCAGGTCGCAGACACCGGAAGTGACGTGACGACCAGCGTCATGCGGAAGAACATGGCCTGAAAAACAGGCGGATCATCCGCATGGAGACGCCGTCGCCACGGCAACCACCAGCCCCACAACCCGCGCATGCGCACCGCCAATAATCACACTCTGCAGTACTCAAAGAACGCAGGCATGTAAATAATATCATCATAATATGACACCAATAATTGCTAATGATGTACATTAATACAAAAAATAATTTACTACAATGTGCAAATATACAACCAATAATGATGGCATATAGATATAAATATATGTAATATGTATACAACTAAATATATGCAATATACAAAACACCTACAATATATGGTGTGACACATAAATCATCACAGAAAGACATAAATACATCACAGACAAATATATAATAAGTATACCATTCTGTATACCAAAATAGAAAAAAAAAGAAATTGTTTACATATGGTATATGCCTATTTAAATCAACGTTAGTTGATATATTAGTAATATATTAACACTTTATTGTATTAGTTGTGACGTGTCTTTGTTATTAACATGTTTTTATAATTGGTTCTATCATCGTTGTTTGAGCCTTATTTGTTTGATTAAATAAAGATTATTATTCTTATTTTTGTGCTCCTGGCCTCCTTTTCTTTTCTTCTTCCAACAAGGCTTTCCCTTCCACACCCTGGGTGGTTCTTTATCTCGAATCAGCCAAGCGACTTAATCCTAGACAGGCCAGGTGGGCCTTGCTTTTCACACGTTTTAATTTTGTGGTTTCTTCTCTTCCTGGCACTAGGAATGTTAAGGCACTGTTACACTCGGTCCCAGCGCTGGCTCTGCACTCCATTCTGCTCACTCACCTGTTCCTCTAGCTGTCCCTCTGCAGCAGTCTGCGCGCGGGCTGGGGTCTCCTGTCCCATCTGCTCCTCGGCGTCCTGTGTCCTCCTCCACTTCCTGGCATGCTGCTGGCAGGCCTCCAGATAGTCTGCTTAGGATGCGAGGCCGCGCCCACCGTCTCTCTTAAAGGGGCAGCGTGCATTTTTTGAAATAGCTAATTAACCAATGGCTGCGCACTCAGTACTATATCTAGTCACTCCACCATTGGGGGAGTGCCGGAGCAACGTGTTCTATCATTGCTACATCCGGTTCTGTTCCTGATCTGTCTGCGCTGCGTCTGCAGTCTCTGTGCTTCGCTGATACTGTTTGTCTCCTCAGATCATTGCTAACCTGTATCTGGCTAACCTGGACAATCTCGGCTATTACTGGCGCAAGTGTCATCCCGTTCCGCCATCAGCCATCCGTACCCGTGGACCGTGACAAGGTCACTGGAGCCAGCCTACTACCATCCGTTCAGGACCAGGACATTACCCTTCTCCGTCAAGAACCCTCCACGGACTCTGTAAATACCTGTTACCCTTTTGGTCCCTCTGGGACAGCTGCCACGTGTCCGGGGTCTAACTGGAGGTAGCACCTGTGTCCTCCGGGTATTCCATTCTGGTCCTGTTCGAGGGGCCTTACTACGGGTACCCGGGGCTCACTAGTTAAGCCCCCTTCGGAGCCCCCCGGACCGCGGTCTCGAGGTTCCACATTAAAAAATAAAAACGAATGTGAACTTCACCACCTCTGCCTCCGCTTCCATTCGTTACAGATTGCTCCGGCCATGGAACCCGCTGGATCCCAGAGATCTCAGACCACTGATCTGTGCCAGGAGGTGACCCATTTGGGAGTTCAACAGGACAAGATCACGACTTATCTACGCAGCTTGTCTACCCGCATGGATTCCTTAAGGTCCTCGTCTGCACCTAACTCTTCTATCAATAATCAGGTACCAGTTCCCATGGCAAGTCAAGGTCCCCGCCTGGCGGCTCCTACCCGTTTCCAGGGTGACCCTACTCTGTGTTGGGGTTTTCTCAATCAGTGCACTCTACACTTCGAAATCTTGGGGCATATGTTTGCTTCTGACCGAGCCAAGGTGGGCTTCATCATGTCACACCTGGGAGGAGAGGCCCTCGCCTGGCTAAACCCACTATGGGAGAGAGGGGATCCGCTGGTTAACGATCTTCAATCTTTCCTAGAGGCTTTTCGCAGGACTTTCGATGAACCTGGTCGCACCACTTCGACTGCCTCAGCTCTGCTCCGCCTGCGCCAAGGTACTCTCACGGTAGCTCAGTATGCTGTTAAATTCCGTACCCTCTCGTCTGAATTATCGTGGAACAATGAGGCCCTGGTTGCTAACTTCTGGGAAGGCCTATCAAGGATGAGCTGGCGGGACGGGACAGACCTACCCTCTTGGAAGAGCTAATATCCTTGGCAACCCGAATTGACCTGCGTTTTCAGGAGCGCTCCATGGAGATCAAGCGGGACAAAAGGTCCTATCACCTGGACTCTAGTTTGTACAAAACAGTTACTTCGCCCTCCGCCTCCGAGGCCATGGAGGTGGACCATGTAAGTTTGGCCACCCGCCGCCGGGAGGCACGTCGCAAGGAGGGAAGTTGTTACTACTGCGGTAGTTCTGAACATTTGATCCATTTCTGTCCTAAAAAGTCGGGAAACTCCAGTGCCTAGGTTCGGTAGGAGGGGGCAACCTAGGTAGAGAACAGTCTCTCCCTCTTTTACACATCTCAGTCTCCGTGTCCTACGGAGCAATAAAATTCTCTGAACATTGTCTACTGGATTCTGGAGCTGCAGGGAACTTCATCCAGCAGGCGGTTGTGGATCATTACCGCTTACCAGTCCAGCGTCTTCCTGATCCGTTACAGGTGTCCGCCGTGGATGGCAAACCGCTGACCGAGCCCGTCCAGTTTCAAACCGAGTTGGTGGAACTCCGAGTAGGTCTAATGCATACTGAACTAATGCGATTTTATGTATATCCCGGTTTATCCCATCCCATGCTTTTAGGTTTACCTTGGCTCCAGATACATGAACCAGTCCTTAATTGGAAAACTGGAGAAGTTCTGCGTTGGGGAGATACCTGCATGAATCGTTGCTTAACCCGGATTCAACCTGTTTCGCCTCCAGTCCAGCCTGATACCCTGCCGGGGTTGCCTTCCGTCTATTGGTCCTTCTCTGACGTCTTTGGGAAAAAGGAGGCTGAGAGACTACCTCCACACAGGTCGTATGACTGTCAGATAGAGCTTCTTCCTGGAGCATCTCCTCCTCGCGGGAGAGTTTATCCCCTTTCACAGGCAGAGACTCAGGCCATGTCGGACTACATCCAGGAGAATCTGGCTAGAGGATTTATCCGAAAGTCATCGTCACCGGCAGGAGCTGGATTCTTCTTTGTGAAGAAAAAGGATGGATCCTTGCGGCCCTGCATTGACTATCGGGGTCTAAATCAAATCACGGTAAAAAACAGGTATCCATTACCTCTTATTTCAGAGCTGTTTGATCGTCTCCGAGGGGCCAAGATCTTCACCAAATTGGACCTCAGAGGGGCCTACAACTTGATCCGAGTCAGAGAGGGGGACGAATGGAAAACAGCCTTCAACACCCGTGACGGCCACTATGAATACCTGGTAATGCCATTCGGCCTAAGCAATGCACCTGCGGTTTTTCAGGAATTTGTTAATGACATTTTCAGGGACTTGCTCTATACTTGTGTCGTGGTTTACCTGGATGATATTTTGATTTTTTCTGCTGACTTGACGTCACACCGGCGGCAAGTACACCTGGTCTTACAAAGACTGAGAGAGAACAGGCTATATGCCAAATATGAGAAATGCCTCTTTGAGCAGTCTTCTTTGCCTTTCCTTTGGTACATTGTATCTTCCACAGGATTAAAGATGGATCCGGAGAAGTTGTCTGCAGTTCTCAACTGGCCTCGTCCGTCTGGGCTTAAAGCCATACAAAGGTTCCTCGGGTTCACCAATTACTACAGGCAATTTATTCCACACTTTTCCACCCGAGTGGCTCCAATCACAGCCTTAACCCGGAAAAGTGTAAACTCTAAGGAATGGTCCTCCGAGGCAGAAGAGGCCTTTGTTTCTCTCAAAAAAGCCTTCGCTTCCGCACCCGTTCTCCATCGTCCTAATTCAAGTGAGCAATTTTTTCTTGAAGTTGACGCTTCTTCCATAGGTGCAGGAGCAGTTCTGACCCAGAAGTCGTCTACCGGGCGGACGATCTCGTGTGGTTTTTTTTCCAAGGTTTTTTCTCCTGCAGAAAGGAACTACTCTGTCGGTGATAGCGAACTGTTGGCCATCAAATTGGCTCTACAAGAATGGAGACATCTTCTTGAAGGAGCTCATCACCAGGTAATCATATTCACTGACCATAAAAACCTTGCCTATCTCCAATCTGCTTTAAGACTGAATCCCCGTCAGGCCCGTTGGGCATTATTTTTTGCCCGTTTCAATTTTGTACTTCATTTCCGTCCAGCTGACAAGAACATCAAGGCAGACGCACTCTCTAGAGCCTTCTTGCCTCCTGAACTGGAGGAGGAACCTCAGCACATTATTGAACCTTCTAAGTTAGTCTCTGTTGCCTCCACTGATCTGGCCCGGCTTCCTCCTGGGAAGACTTTCGTGTCCGCCTCTGATCGTAGTCGTGTTCTGCGCTGGGGTCATTCTTCTAAGTTGGCTGGCCATGCTGGTCAGAGAAAGACGCAGCAACTCATCTCCCGTTATTACTGGTGGCATACCATGGGCAAGGATATCCAGGAGTTCGTCGCAGCCTGTCCTTCATGTGCCCGTAACAAAACTGTTAAACATCTACCAGCCGGCAGGCTTCTGCCTCTTCCGATTTCGTCCGCTCCCTGGCAGCACATCACGATGGATTTCATCACGGATCTTCCCATTTCTTCTGGCTGCTCAGTGGTATGGGTTGTGGTGGACCGCTTCTCTAAAATGGCCCACTTCGTTCCACTATCTGGCCTCCCGTCTGCTCCAGAACTGGCCACTCACTTCATTCAGCACATCTTCCGTCTACATGGATTTCCTCTCCACATCGTGTCCGACAGGGGCGTCCAGTTCACCTCTAAGTTCTGGAGAGGACTCTGTAAAATGGTAAAAATTGAACTAGATTTTTCTTCTGCATATCATCCCCAGTCTAATGGGCAAGTGGAGAGGATCAATCAAATCCTGGCTGGATACCTGCGTCACTTCGTCAACGCTCATCATAATGACTGGGTAGAATTACTGCCCTGGGCGGAATTCTCCTACAACAACCAAGTAAGTGAATCTTCTGGAAAGTCTCCCTTTCAGATTGTGTTTGGACTGCAACCCGGAATTCCTCTTCCTGTCTCGGGATTGTCTGATCTTCCGGCAGTCGATACCTTGTCTAAGAATTTCTCGGACATTTGGAGAGAGACCAGGTCGGCTTTGGAGAAAGCTTCTCAACGTATGAAAACGCATGCGGACAAAAGACGTTTGGAGGCTCCCATCTTTCGTCCAGGAGACAAGGTATGGCTCTCCTCCAAGTACATCCGTCTGAAGTTACCATCGTACAAATTGGGTCCCAGTTTCATTGGTCCCTTTGAAGTCTTGAGACAAATCAACCCGGTCTCTTATAAACTGAAATTGCCTAATTCTCTACGAGTACCTAACTCCTTTCATGTTTCCCTCCTCAAACCAGTAGTGTTGAGCTCCTTCTTTAAGGACCCGGGTACCACTCCTGATCCGGTCTCTGAGGATGATGTTTTTGAGGTAAAACATATCTTGGCCTCTAAGAGAGTAAGAGGTAGGATCTATTAACTGGTGGACTGTAAAGGTTTTGGTCCTGAGGAGAGATCTTGGGAGCCTAAAGAGAACATCCAGGCTCCTCTTCTTCTTAAAAGATTTCACGCAGGCTTGAAAAAGAGGGGAGTAAAGAGGGGGATACTGTTACACTCGGTCCCAGCGCTGGCTCTGCACTCCGTTCTGCTCACTCACCTGTTCCTCTAGCTGTCCCTCTGCAGCAGTCTGCGCGCGGGCTGGGGTCTCCTGTCCCATCTGCTCCTCGGCGTCCTGTGTCCTCCTCCACTTCCTGGCACGCTGCTGGCAGGCCTCCAGATAGTCTGCTTAGGACGCGAGGCCGCGCCCACCGTCTCTTAAAGGGGCAGCGTGCATTTTTTGAAATAGCTAATTAACCAATGGCTGCGCACTCAGTACTATATCTGGTCACTCCACCATTGGGGGAGTGCCGGAGCAACGTGTTCTATCATTGCTACATCCGGTTCTGTTCCTGATCTGTCTGCGCTGCGTCTGCAGTCTCTGTGCTTCGCTGATACTGTTTGTCTCCTCAGATCATTGCTAACCTGTATCTGGCTAACCTGGACAATCTCGGCTATTACTGGCGCAAGTGTCATCCCGTTCCGCCATCAGCCATCCGTACCCGTGGACCGTGACAAGGTCACTGGAGCCAGCCTACTACCATCCGTTCTGGACCAGGACCTTACCCTTCTCCGTCAAGAACCCTCCACGGACTCTGTAAATACCTGTTACCCTTTTGGTCCCTCTGGGACAGCTGCCACGTGTCCAGGGTCTAACTGGAGGTAGCACCTGTGTCCTCCGGGTATTCCATTCTGGTCCTGTTCGAGGGGCCTTACTACGGGTACCCGGGGCTCACTAGTTAAGCCCCCTTTGGAGCCCCCCGGACCGCGGTCTCGAGGTTCCACATTAAAAAATAAAAACGAATGTGAACTTCACCACCTCTGCCTCCACTTCCATTCGTTACAGGCGGATGCCCTCTCGAGGAGTTTCTTTGCGGACTCTCCTGAGTTATCTGATCCTACTGTTATTTTGAAAGAGGGTGTAGTTCTTTCCGCCATCTCGCCCAATTTGAGACTGGCCTTGGAAGGGTGTCAGGAGGATAAACTTGAGCGCTGCCCTATTGGGAAATTGTTTGTCCCAGACCAGTGGAAGAAGAGTGTGATGTCTGAGATTCATTGTTCCGCGTTGGCTGGTCATCCCGTGATTTTTGGTACCAGAGACTTGGTGAGTCGGTCCTTTTGGTGGCCTACTTTGTCTCGTGACGTCAGGGAATTTGTGCAGTCCTGTGGGACTTGCTCTCGCTTCAAGCCTTGCTCTCGCTCTAGTGGTTAATGCCATTACCTGTGCCCAAGAGGCCATGGACCCATATCTCTATGGATTTTATTTCCGACCTCCCTGTTTCTCAGAGAATGACTGTTATCTGGTTAATCTGTGATAGGTTTTCCAAGATGATACATCTTGTGCCATTACCTAAGTTACCTTCCTCCTCCGAATTGGTGCCTTTGTTTCTTCACCACGTGGTTCGGTTACATGGCATTCCGGAGAACATTGTGTCTGACAGAGGAGTCCAGTTTGTTTCCAGATTTTGGAGGACATTTTGTTCTAAACTTGGTGTTCAATTATCTTTCTCCTCTGCATTTCATCCTCAGACCAATGGACAAACCGAGAGAACAAACCAGACCTTGGAGACTTATTTGAGATGTTTTGTGTCTGCTGATCAAGATGACTGGGTCTCTTTTTTGCCTTTGGCTGAGTTTGCTCTTAATAATAGGGCTAGCTCTGCCACCTTGATGTCTCCATTTTTCTGCAATTTTGGGTTTCACCCTCGATTTTCTTCGGGACAGGCGGAGGCTTCTGTCTGTCCGGGTGTTGACTCTCTTGTGGAGCGAATGTAGCAGATTTGGGACCAGGTAGTGGAGAGGTTGTCTTTCTCTCAGGAGAAGGCCCAACGGTTTTCCAACCGGCATAGGACTGATGGTCCTTGGTTTAAAGTGGGGGACTTGGTTTGGTTGTCCTCAAGAAATATCCCTATGAGGGTTGCATCTCCAAAGTTTAAGCCCAGGTTCATTGGACCTTATAAGATCATGGAGATTCTTAATCCTGTTTCCTTCCGTTTGCTTCTTCCAGGGACATTTAAGATCCATAAGTCCTTATTGAAGAGGTTTGTCGAGCCAGTGGTTCCTATGGCTGCGCCTCCTGACCCTGTTTTTTGGGTTTAGGGCAATCTGGAGTATGTGATTGAGAAAATATTGGATTCTCGTTTTTCTAGACAGAAACTCCAGTATTTGGTTAAGTGGAGAGGTTATGGTCAGGAGGACAATTCTTGGGTGTTTGCTTTGGACATCCATGCTAGGAGACTGATCCGTGCCTATCATTGTGCTCATCCTGATCGGCCTGGTTGCACAAGTGAGGGTTCGGTGACCCCTCCTCAAGGGGGGGGTACTGTTATGAATGTGCTAGAGATGGTTTCTGAGCAGAGGCTCCCTCTGGTGGTTACAGACAGTACTGAACCTTTCAGTGAGGAGTGGCAATTAGGATCACGGACTGGTCTGATATAAGGGAGGTTCCCTCCCATGATGGTTGCCGGTGATCAATTGTTCTTGTCTCAATTGTGGTTCCTGGTTCATTTGGAAGTTTGCTGGAGTCTTGCCTACATCTCCTGCTTTCAGATAAGATATTTTTTGCTTTTCTTTTTGTGCTTGCTTTTTGCATTGTTTTCTGCACGTTTGTGGAGGTCAGCCAGGTCCCCTCCTGGGGCCTGAGCTCCTCACAGTTTATTGCAGCCACTGTTATTGTTTCATTGAGTGAGGCCACACATGTCTAGTCAGCACGTGACCACATGTATGCAAATCACCCGCACTAGAGAATCCTGACAGCGTGCAGTGCGCACTGTGATAATTCAGAAGCCTGCAGTCACATAGAATGACTGCAGACTCATCACAAACTTGGATATCCCCTTTAATGCTGCTAACAATAAAAATATGAGAATTTGTCAGTATTACAAAAAAGTTTACATCCAGGTACCTTATAGATGACATTGTCTCTGGAGTCATTCTCTCTCTTTCCTTTATCTTGTCCAGACTCCATGATGACTTTTCTCATCCACAGCTGATCTTTGTAGACTTCCATCTTCTCTGGTCTTCTGTGGCACATCCCCACACAGTGCCCTTAAAAATATCAGTGTCATTATAATGCTGCTGAATAAAAATATGTTCCCT
Organism: Oophaga sylvatica; assembly: GCA_033576555.1. Lineage (NCBI taxonomy): Eukaryota > Metazoa > Chordata > Amphibia > Anura > Dendrobatidae > Oophaga > Oophaga sylvatica. The sequence continues at coordinate 579,890,324 of JARQOD010000003.1, read as the reverse complement.
ATGTTGAGCCCCTGAATAAATAAATGCCCCTCCCTGCATATAATATGACCCCCACACTGTCCCTCTTATGGTACATGCCCTCCACGCTGGCCTCTCCTTTCCATACTGTGCCCCCTCTTTAATTGTCCTCTCAAACTGTGTCCCCCTATAGGGCCCAGTCTCTATACTGTGCCCCCTCATCACATTTCCCCTCTTTGTCTTACTATCCCCTCCTGGCTGTGCCCTTACACTGTCTCCATGCTCACACATTCCCCCGACTCCTGATTCTGTGTCTGCACACATCCCATCACCCTCGCACCACATACTGTGTCTGCACATATCCCATCACCCTCACATTCCCCCTTCGCTCCCCATACTGCGTACGCATACATCCTCACCATTCCGTGTCCGCACCAATCCCCCCACTCACCATAGTGTGTCTGCACCAATCTCCTCACTCACTATTTTCCATCTGCACCCAATTTCTCTTGCTCCCCATATTGTGTCTGCACGTGTTCCTTCCATGCTCCCCAAACTTGTGTCCTCAAATCTTCCCCACCACAGTTGAACTAAATCTCCCCCACAGCCCCCACTAAATCTCCCCCATACTATATCCCCCACCCACACTAAACGTCCTCCACACTAAATCTCCCTCACACTAAATCTACTCTCCAAACATTAAATCTCCCCCACACACTAAATCTCTCATACTCAGTAAATACCCTCACTTTAAATCTTTGGTGTCTTCAGCTCCATTGGAGCAACCGCTAATGCGTACCTCTGTAGCGCCCTGACCTGGTGGTAAGAGCTTCAATTGTAGTCTGAAAGACGTGAGTACAATTGTTCACTGAGAGGCGGCTCAAAGAACAGCTGACTCCGAGTCAGGGTCCTGGGGAGGTGGCAAAATGCAGCCGTCGGGGGTGACACTTCAGACCACTGCATTAGATGGCCCGACGGCGCCCCCCTGCCTGCTGCACCAAGGGCAGATGCCCCACCTGCCTCATAGATATGCCTCTGCATCTCAATGTCTCTGCTACTAAAGACACTTGCCGCACAATCAGTAGACAGTAATATAGACAGAAGGGAAACTGCTAATGGGGGTAATGTGGAGCAATTTTACAGGATTTGAGACAAAATAATTCTTAAGTAATAGGTTTGCAGATTGTCTATTACATTGTCAAACAAGATCAAGTTGCTGTCTACAGGTTGGCTTTCACAGGAGGTTCGCAATGACAGGCACGGGATCTTCAGCGGACCCTAGGTTGTCATGGCAACTTATTGGCACCCCTTATCACGTCACGGGCACTTCGATGGGTGCATATAATGATGTTCCCCCCTGCCTTAGTGATTTACAGTGGCATTTAACAGATTAACAACACCACTCCACCCACGGCTGTTAGAGGCACATGATGGTTGAATAATTCAGCCATCATCTGCTGAGAAAGATGTGAGTTCGGCTTGCGAGCCCACATCAAAGGCAGAGACCCGACATATGACGTCATTGTACATCATATAATCGGAAGGAGTTAACTGTAATCTGAGAGAATAATGAGTTCAGGAGGTGGGGGAGGAGAGGAAGTGGATCATAAGAGGAGAAAGCGGCAGATTTCGCAGATGAAATATGTTACAAAGTTTCTTCTAGTCACTTGTACTATTGCAAAGCTTGAAATGTTGAAAAAGTTGAAAAGTTGAAATGACAGTGATCATTTTAAAAAACAAAAAACATGACTTCTAAAAACAGAGCAGTACCGTTCCACAGGTGCCGTAGTTTGTTGCACTGTAGCCCCATTTACTTCAATGGAACTGAGCTGCACTATCAGCATACCGTATATCAGGGACAGGAAAAAAACAGTCCTATTGTTCTGAACGTGAACAATCCTAATAAGTCTAAGGTGATTGAACATTTGTATAAATAATAGTAGTAGGTACAGTATTCTTTATGATGCTCCAACATTCACCTGCTGAAGCACCTCTTTTTGAAAAAGAATAGGGAGATTATTTCCTTCCTATGTAAGGGTTCTCTCACACTAGCGCATAAAGCGGACGAGTGGAATTGGAGAAAAAATTTTATTATTGCAGTCTGACTAATGTTATTGAATAAGGTAGCTAGAATGAATACAGAGCGCGCATAGGGTCTTATCCGAGATAAAATAAATATTCGTGAGAGGTAATCAAATTCACTCACCTATTATGGTTGTGTGAGACACAACCACTGCTGCAAGCCCCGATGTGATGATCCTTTGCTAGGTGAAGAGAATGGGCCATCAGACTGCGCTGCTCGCCTGTCAGTATAGACTGTCCTGAGGAAGTGGTGTGATCACCACGAAACGCGTAGAAATAAAGTCTATTCTCTATTACATCCGCTTGGACTCCTCTGGTGTACTATCCTGACAGGCGAGCAGCGCAGTCTGATGCCCCATTCACTTCACCTAGCAAAGGATAATGTTATTGAATGAGTCAGTGCTGATTTGGTCGTCGTGGGCCAGTTGAATGGCCACCAAGGTCTCCCGATCTTACCCCATTAGACTTTTTATCTTTGGGGTCATCTGAAGGCAATTGTCTATGCTGTGAAGATACGAGATGTGCAGCATCTGAAACAACAGATACTGGAAGCCTGTGCTAGTATTTCTTCTGCGGTGTTGCTATCAGTGTGTCAAGAGTGGGAGAAGAGGGTTGCATTGACAATCCAACACAATTTGCAGCACTTTGAACACATTTTATAAGTGGTCATAAACTTGTAAATAACTCATGAAAGAATAAAGTTACATTAAAACCAAGCACACCATTGTTTTTTTTGTGAAATTCTCAATAAGTTTGATGTGTCACCCTCTTCCCATTGAAAAAAATAAAATTGGATCCAAAATGTCCGACTTCAAAATGGCCGCCATGGTCACCACCCATCTTGAAAAGTTTTCCCCCTCCCATATACTAATGTGCCACAAGCAGGAAGTTGATATCACCAACCATTCCCATTTTATTTAGGTGTATCCATATAAATGGCCCACGCTGTACTTTATGGATGACTATGGGGTGCATTATACTTTATTGAGATCTATGGAGGTGAATTACATTTTATGGATGACTATGGGCTGTGCATTATACTTTATTGGGGTGCATTATATTTAATAGAAGACTATGGGGGTGCATTACACTTTATGGATGACTATGTGCTGTGCATTTTATTATATGAAGGATATGGGCTGTGTATTATACTAATATAGATGACTATGGCCTGTGCATTATACTACACGGATAATTATGGGCTGTGCAGGATATTATATGGAGGACTACGGGGGGTGCAGTATACTTCTGCTATGGAGACCCATGACTTCTATGTATGCCCCTGGAGAGTATAATAGTTTATTTTTTTCCAAACATTAAAAAACAGTGGCAGAAAAAGGGGACATATGGATGAGGAAATAAGTATTTGATTCACTGCCGATTTGCAAGTTTTCCCATCTACAAAGAATGGAGAGGTCTGTAGTTTTATCATAGGTACACTTCAACTCTGAGAGACAGAATCTAAAAATAAAATAAAACAAGAAAAGCATATTGTATGATTTTTACATAATTAAATTGCTTTTTATTGCATGAAATAAGTATTTGATCATCTACCAACCATCAAGAATTCTGGCTCTCACAGACCTGTTAGTTTTTCTGGAAGAAGTCCCTCTACTCTGCACTCATTACCTGTATTAATTGCATCTGTTTGAACTCGTTATCTGTATAAAAGACACCTATCCACACATTCAATCAATCACACTCCAACCTCTCCACCATGGCCAAGACCAAAGAGCTGTCTAAGGACACCAGGGACAAAATTGTAGACCTGCACAAGGCTGGGTTGGGTTACAGGACAATAGGCAAACTGCTTGGTGAGAAGGCAGCAACTCTTGGCACAATTATTCGAAAATAGAAGAAACACAAGTTGACTGTCAGTTTTCCTCATTCTATAGCTACATGCAGGATCTCGCCTCGCGGGGTAAAGATGATTCTGAGAAAGACCAGAAATCCGCCCAGAACTACACAGAAGGACCTGGTCAATGCCTGAAGAGAGCTAAACCACAGTCTCAAACATTACAGTTAGTAGCACATTACGCCGTCATGGATTACAATCCTGCAGGGTACACAAGGCCCCCCTGCTCTTGCCAGCACATGTCCAGGCCCATTTTAAGTTCACCAATGACCATCTGGATGATCCAGAGGAGGTATCAGAGAAGGTCATGTGGTCAGATGAGACAAAAATAGAACTTTTTGGTATCAACTCCACTCGCCGTGTTTGGAGGAAGAAGAAGGATGAGTATAACCCCAATAACACCATCCAAATTGTGACGCATGGTGGAGGAAACATCATACTTTGGAGGTGCTTTTTTCCAAAGAGAACCGGACGACTGCACCATATTGAAGGGAGTATGGATGGGGTCATATATTGCGAGATTTTGACCATCAATCTCCTTACCTCAAAAAGAGCATTGAATGTCGGTCGTGGCTGGGTCTTCAAGCATGGCAACAGCCCCGAAACCTGAAAGATCTGGAAAAGATCTGTATGGAGAAATGGGCCAAAATCCCTGCTGCAGTGTGTGCAAACTTGGTCAAGAACTACAGGAAATGTCTGACCTCTGTAATTGCAAACAAAGGTTTCTGTACCAAATATTAAGTTCTGTTTTTCTATCAATAAAATTCAAATTAATTATGTAAAAATCATACAATGTGATTTTTTGTTTTTTATTTTTAGATTCTGTCTCTCACAGATGAAGTGTACCTACGATAAAAATTACAGACCTCTCCATCCTCTGTAGGTGGGAAAACTTGCAAAATCTTCAGTGTATCAAATACTTATTCTTCCACTGTATATATACAGTATTTATTCAGGATGTGGGGCCTGGTCCTCTTGCAGCGGGGCCCATCAGACACTGAATTCATGTATATATGTATCTTTCTATCTATCTTTCTATTTATCTCTCTTTCTATCTATCTATCTATCTATCTATCTATCTATCTATCTATCTATCTATATCTTTATGTAAGATTGCTTTATTAGTTTCGCTGATATGAATGAAACCCTAAGACACACACACTGAGGGCAATTTCAATGGATGTCAATCACTTATCAATATGTTTTTGGAGGTTGGGAGAAACATACAGAACTAGAAACAAATACAAAAAAAAGAAAAAAAAACAATAAACTCCATGCAGACATTACCAACAATAGAACAGATCATACACTACTCTGCTAAGTAGACACTTTGATCTAGTTGTTAGAAAACAGAATACAAGGCCTGGCCATTAATGGGTTAAAATGCTGTACCTCTACCCCATAGGGGTAATTTACTTGCATTGTGTTCTATGGGACTGAGTGCAACTTGCCTCATTTGAGGTAACATTACAAGGTTTCGCATCATGTTTCTTCCCCTCCGCAGTCTATGGGAAAACAAGTGACCATTAAAATCTTATACCGTCATGTTTATTGTACAATTATGGTATTGTTTTCTGCTTACTTAAGGCCGCTCCAGTAATAACCGGCATATGTAGGACTGAGACTTAAAAGTCCCTCGGCTAATTTTACCAACTACAAAACAACATTATTGACTCCGCTATTATGTGACAGTCACTTTTATATATATTGATTTTTTTCAATAGCTTTGAATAAGCTTACTTTTAACTTAAAACGACCAACAAGAAGAAAATGAATGCGCGGCTTAGTAATCCGCTCGTCAGTTCATTTAAAGGCAGCAAGAAAAAATATTGCATTAAGTGGCTGCACAGGTACATAGATTAGTCTCTGTAAAGGACGATTTATGCTGTTTGAATACAGTACGGTAATAGGTTGTATTTTTAAGCAAATAAAGAAAACTCTGCCTATGTTAAACTTTTTTTAGACTCCATTTCTCTTACAGAGATTGGTCTTGTCATTGTGGGACATATTTGTTTTCCAATAATTTAAAGGGAACATTTCATGTAAAAAAAACGCTATTGTAACGGGGGCCAGGGTGTCAGTCGTGGCGAGGGGCTTTGGTGTTATTTTTACTCCCTGACGCTCCGCTACATAAACAAAAGATTGTCCAATTTGTGGTGTGATGTGTGTGTCAAATGCTTCTCCCACATGTGGGTCAGGAACCTCTCCAGCATACAGAGCTCCAAACCTTTTCACACACACACAAATGTTATCAAAGTCCTACTTTGCACTGACAAGGACCAATAGTCCGAAACACCGTGTCTGCAAATGGAGATTCTGATTTGGCTTTTATCCTAAGTCATATTACAAGACTCGTTAAAGGGTTGATTGTGACTTGTAGGATCGCTGCTTCCAATAGGTGGCGCTATAGAGTACAAGTCCTCTTTGTTTGAAGAGGCAATTTGCATATTAAATTTCCCAGAGGAGCATTGCACGGCGAATAAGCCTCCTTACCTCGACACGCCAGAGCTGGTATGTCACTCTCCATAAGGAGAGACCTTACCCCTTAGACCCCAGTCCAGAGCCTCTCATCTAGCCAAATCAGATCTCTCCTACTTTGCACTGATGAGGACCAACAGTCCGAAACACCGTGTCTGCAAATGGAGATTCTGATTTGGCTTTTATCCTAAGTCATATTACAAGACTCGTTAAAGGGTTGATTGTGACTTGTAGGATCGCTGCTTCCAATAGGTGGCGCTATAGAGTACAAGTCCTCTTTTTTTGAAGAGGCAATTTGCATATCAAAGTCCTTGCTCATTTTCAATAAAACTTTACTCAACTCGTGCATCTTCATAACAGTTACAGTCCAACAATCTTCAAAAGACATGGGAACTCCTTCTCCTGAGCTCTCCCTGGACTTTCCTTTCAACTCACACTCTGGCACTGTGGTATCCAGTCCCGCAGTTCCCTGGGTAATCAAGCTAGCTGATTCCTGGTGCTCCCCATCCACTTTCCCCATCTTGGGCGAAAATTCATGATGCCACTGAAAATCCTGGTCGGACCGTAGGTCCCGGACGTCAAGAAAGTTACCCCACAGCCTAGCCACTGTTCCTTTCAGGCTGCATGGATCCACACGTGCGCCACGGTCTATCATGTTCAGACTACTACTCCTTACCATCAGCTAACTCCTCACACTAGTCAGCTTCCCATAGGCTAGTTATTCCTATCTTATCAAAATCTAATCTACATCTAACTCTATAGTGCCCCCACTGCACTAACCCGTAACTACACTGACCTAACTCTGACACTAACTGTAACCGTGCCCCTGGCACTGACTGACAGCCGGTTCTAATTCTGAGCTCTAATACTGAGCTGGCTGTCAGTTACAACCACTGTTCACTATATACTCGGAGGTGACTGCAGCTGCACCAGCCCTCCACTATGACTGAAAGCCCTATTGTCACGCACAGTGTGGGAAGACTAACTGCAAAATGAGGGGAAGAGAGGAATGAAGCCGAAATGCTAAGGAAAGGGGGAGTGGAGACTCGTAGGGAAATCAAATAGCACCCTGCCTCCCCTACGATCCCTATATTGGTTACACACCAATCGCCGAGCAGGAACCTAAGCCCTGTATATGCCTAGAGCTAGGCCCTGAATAGGGAAGGGGGAATGAGCACTGGTCAGTCCCAACTGTGTACTTAAAAGAAGAAGGGAGACAAACAAGGGGGAAGCAACTTAGCTTGAGCAGACTCAGAGAGGTAATACCAAACGTCCTCCAACAGCACCAGAGAGGAAGTAAGCCAACTGCGATAGCTCCAAGCCTTCACAAGGGAAAAAGTGAATATCACCAGCAACTCCTGAAGCAGACTGAGAGTCTATAAACACCCAGGTCAAGGTGTGTCAATTAGAGCCGGAGGGAGGTTGCCACTGGGTCTAAAAGTCAGAAGGATTAAGAAGGCATCTGCAACGCCAAACGCAGAGACCTTCTGCAGCCAGATGCAGACCTCACTGTCTGTAGCATCTGACACACCCATGACACCGAGGTTGCCTGGAGGAATAAAGCTCATTTCCCCCTGGCAGCCAGGCTCTCAATGCAGGGCTATGCGCAGATTCAGAACATTATAATCCTGCAGATCAACCCTATATCTGTATGTTAGTGGCGTTATTTTATATGACAGGTTCCCTTTAAGTGGTTGACCCATCTGCATAGAGGTAGAGGCCATGTTGTTCAGATCACACTTTTTGCATATACCTGACCATGTATTATATGAGCTTTTAAGTGTTTTTAAATTCTTGTTGGAGAGTCTTATGTCATTTTGGATTTTTTGCAAATGAACAAGGATAACCATTTTATTCTAGGCGTGCACACTATTGTTTGCATGTTCTTTTCAAAGCTAAGCTTAAACCTTGACCCAAGTACACATGGGAGATGGACAGAAAAGATAATCCTAGTAAAGGATCTGAAAAGTATTGTCTTGTAGTAAGACTGTCCAGGAACCACCGGTGTTTACAAATAAATCACGTATTCGAGATTCAAAATGCAAACGTATAAAAAAACAATTAGACAAATAAAATTTACAGCTCTTGTTTATAGCGACGGCTCCACCTGAATACTGCAAACTACGAAAGAAGTCTCAAAAGTGTAGAAAACAGGATTAAGTCTAAGTATTTACTCCATAACCTAAACGAGAACGCCATTTGCAACAATTACAGATACAAATGTACTCGGATGTGTCATCCGAAACCAGATGAGGAAATCGGCAATTCAATGGATTTTGGCCAGTACGAAGAGTGAAAAATGAATTTGTAAATCACAGGATAATAGATGATTGGGTGTACTTTACTTAGCCGAGATACTAAAGAAATGAGTTAATGTATTGTTTTTGGACAATGCTATCTAAGAAAATAAGAAACACATTAAAAAACATTTACTCGCCCTTATGTTTTCACCTTTCAAACAGTTTAATTCCGCCAGTAGAGCAAATTAGTCAATTGAATCATCAAATGTAGATCTGGGACATTATATGTAACAGTCATTGTCAAAATTTAATTCTGCCAAGTGAATGAGTGTTTAGCAAAGAACAAGTCTCCAGTCATTTGTTTGTAGGCTTGAGTTCTTCAGCAAGGAGCTCCTTAAAGGAAACATGTCATGCTATATACAGCATGATGTCTGATCTGCAGGCTGCATGATATAGAGCAGGAGGAGCTGAAGGAATGATATATAATTTAGTGGAAAAAGATTCCATATAGCTTGGAATTTGGTAATGTAAATTTGACCCTGTGATTAGTTCTGGAGTCCAGTGGGAGGGTCTACTCAATGACTGACAGGTATCTGCTTTTGCAAGAGAACTATAATGTAGAGGTTAGTTAATCTAATCATTACAAATCAAATTTGTATCCAATTTTTTTGAGGAATTTGCTGAACTCAGGAATTCGAACAGTAATTTGAGTGAAGCAGGGCAGATTTCCCCATAAAGCTTTGAAGCTATCACATCACATATAGCGCAGCCGATCAGAAAAGTGTTACGTTTTTGCAAAATCCACTTGCAGAACCCTGCATCCAGGCAAAACCCACTTGCTTTCCAGTGTCCTGTCTACCTAGTGCTTCTAGTACTCACTCAATTCCTGCTTTCTGGTGACCTGTATGACTGCGGCCTCCAGTGCTTCTAGCCCTTGTTTCCGGTGTGCCTTACCTGCCTGCTGCATCAACACCCATTATCCTGTGTGCCCACCGGACCAGGGGTTAAAGGATCCACCTCATAATGTGAGCCCTTAACAACCAGATTATTCAAAGCCTATATAAAAGCCGAGGCAAGGACTGCAGCAGCCATTTTTAGGTGAGTCTCAATAGTTAGAGGACATCATAGCTCACAGCTTTGCCATAGAGAAAGGGAGAGAAAGACATAAAGCACCGATCAACTGTACAGATAGTGTGTGATTAAAAAAAGAATAATCTAGACTTAATTGATAAGAAGAGAGAGATAGGAAGATCATTTTGTGTGTGAGGCAAGGCCAGCTAGGAACACATAGCCAGCAGCTGCTGCTTACTTCATCATTATAGTTATAGCTGTAATTCAATCACACATATACATCTTTTAAGACGACTTGAAGGCTTTGATGAATCAATTCACAGCAAATTCAATTTCGTAACAAAATTTGGCAAAGTTGGGAAATTCAATTTTCAACAGATTCGCTCATCTCTACTTTAATGTCTATTTGTTCTCACTCTAGTGTTAGAAGTCCCATGTGCAACTCTACCCAGATATCAGCTTATGCAAGAAGACTGCCGTTCACTGTGTAGGACCACCCACTGGACTCCCAAACCCAGAATGATCACGGTTTTAAATCAAGAAAGTATAGGTTCTACTGAATCTTTTTCCATAAACATACAGTGGATATAAAACATCTGCTCACCCTGTTAAAATATCAGGTTTTCGTCATGTAACTAATGTTTGGCGTGATCGCCCTTTACCTGAAATATTGCATACAATATTTTATATACAATTAATCAAAATCAGTGGATTGTGTAGGATTATAGTCAGGTAAATGCATACTAAAATATACCAAAAAGGTGATAATGATCATCATATTCAAATGTAGGCTAAAACACAGTGTTAAAGGGGATTTCCGGGACTTTGTAAAAAAAAAAAAATGTGTCCTGAACACTAACAGACAGGTAGTTGCTTTGTTCAGCTGCCTCTAACTGTCAGTCACGTCGACAGAGCGGCGGTTTCTTTTCCACCCTGCTCTGCCGGCGTCATGTTGATTGACAGCCGGTTCCCCCAGTTAGACAGCAAAGATACGGCTGTCAATCAGATTGACGTCGTCAGTCATGCCTTGTTGATAGAGCAAGGCGGAAAAGAAGGCACCACTTGATGTCTGCTGAGGCACAAGGCACAACATGCACGTAGGTAGTGTGGTACACCAAAGGGGGTCTTGCTGGATGGGAGATATATTTCTCCCAGCAGACTAAAGTTTGGTCAGGATTTTCCTGACCACAAGGACCTGTGATGAGGTCATAGTCACGTGAGCAGATCAGCTGATGTGTACCTCACCTGTGGGTGTGGACTAGGCCTACTTAACAAGGAGCTGTTGTAGTAGGTGGTTGTGGAAGGAAGGAGTTTGGGCTGGAGTCAGCCTGGAAGAAGTGATTTCTGTTACAGTGTGTCAGTGTGCACCAGGAAGCGAGTACCAGACCAACCGGAATGGCATCTGGCGGTCCCTGCTGGCCGGCAGCCGCTTAGTTAAGCCCGTCCCAACAAGGGTGAGTCTGGGAACAGTGGTTCTCCAAACTGGAGTATGTTATGTTCTATTTTTGTTTTTTTATCTGGATTGTTGAACCCGTTAATAAAACCACTGAACTTTGAATTGAATGCCTGCGTGTTTGCCTCATTACTGCGGCCCGGCCCCTGCCTACCAGAGCGGATCCCTACAGTAGTAAGTACCTACCTTTTAGTATTTAGACACATTTTTTATTTTTACAAAATCCCAGATATATTCTTTTTAACTGAAACAGATACTGCTATGTAGGAGGTTTAAAACTGGACAAGAAACAGCCAAACTTTACTATAAAGGCAAGGCTGAGCGCAGCAACAAGATACAAGGTAGTTACACTGCATCAGTAAGGTCATCCCCAGATAAAGATTTCAAAGCAGGCTGGGGTGACAAGATGTGTTGTACAACCTCTTTTGAAGAATCAGCAAGAAATGGGCAATGTTGAGGACCGTGTATGCAGATGTCAGTAAAGGAAACAATTGAGCAGATTAAAAAAAACATCATGCTTACTGCCTTTCAAAATCAGAAGATGTCCAGCAGTGCCATCTGCTCAGAACTGTCAGAAATCAGTGGGACCTAACTACATCTACAGTATATACTGTTCATAAAGGTCTGGCCAAATGTGTCTTCATGGATGAATTGTGTTAAAAAATCCATATCGTCAACATGGAAAAAAGGGCCCAAGCTACTCAACTATGCACAAAAACTGAGGAGCAGACAAATGGCAGCAGGTGCTCTAGACTGATGAGTCAAACTTTGAAAAAATCTTCTGAACATTAAAATTCCAACACCAAAAAGGATTTCTCGTCGAATTATGGAAATCACAAGATAGTTAGACGTGATAATGATATGCAAATTGTGAAAAAAATTAAAACAGTATTTTCAAAACATATTAATTTATTCAGTATGGAGTATGAGCACCACACAAAGAAATCCCCGAACTTACAGCCTTGGATGCTATCAGTAAGGCAATGGTTGTCTGGGGAATGTTCTGCCGCACTGAACTCACTTGTGCAAATCATTCAGATACGCAGTTGGTAGCTTCCTAATTTAATTATAATGTGTCAGATGTACTTGATGGGAGACAAGTCCAGAGATGAAGGTGGCAATGGCAGCACATTTAGGTCACATAGGCTGCCCACGGTAGTGTAACAAGCGGGCACTGGGTGGTAGTCATGACCGAGTCCATTTACAGCAACAGTTCATAAACACCCCAGCCCCATGCACATAAAAAAAGACAGGAACAGTCCAGACCTATAGCACAGTCAGTTACCTTCTCTTCTCGCTTCACTGCCGTCACTGATGATGAGGATCCAGTAAAACATATAGGCATGGTTATAATCCAACAGGGAAAACTTTTTAATGAAGAAGTAAAGAAGGTAGCATTTCCTGAGCTGTCCCTATTCAAGGATGCTGCTCTGTTGGCAGCAGCAGCAGAAGCATCAGCTCCCAATTGGCTCCTGGCAGCTAACAGTCTCTTGGAGGGCACCTCCTCAGTCCTAGTGCCTGTTCCTACTGCCCGACAGTCCTAGCAGCCTGTAGTCCCCAGCCGGGGGTCCTTTCCGTCCCAGATGGGACACACACACTCCCCAGATGGGGAGTCATTTTGCAGGGCTCTGGCAGTGCTCCTCCTGTTCCTCCTTGCACAAAGGCAGAGGTAGCGGTCCTGCTGCGGGGTTGTTGCCCTCATATGGCCCCCTCCATGTATCCTGGTGTACTGGCCTGTCTCCTGGTTGCGCCTCCAGCCTCTGGACACTACGCTGACAGACACAGCAAACCTTCTTGCCACAGCTCGCATTGATGTGCCATCCTGGATGAGCTGCACTACCTGAGCCACTTGTGTGGGTTGTAGAGTCCATCTCATGCTACCACGAGTGTGAAAGCACAACCAACTTTCAAAAGTGACCAAAACATCAGCCAGAAAGCATTGGTACTGAGATGTGGTCTGTGGTCCCCACCTGCAGAACCACTCCTTTATTGAGTGTGTCTTGATAATTGCCAATAATTTCCATCTGTTGTTTATTCCATTTGCATAACAGCATGTGAAATTGATTGTCAATCAGTGTTGCTTCCTAAGTGGACAGTTTGATTTCACAGCAGTTTGATTTACTTGGAGTTATATTCTGCTGTTTAAGTGTTCCCTTTATTTTTTGAGCAGTGTATAAATATTCATCAGGTTTATCATGGGCTTAATGTGGATGGGTACAAAAACTAAATTTCACCTACCAAAAATTCTACACACTATATATTGTCTGTAGAATTTTTGGTAGGTGAAATTTATTTTTTTTGTACCCATTTGCTTTAAGCCCATGAGAAACCTGATGAATATTTATACCGAGTGGTTTACTCTCTGTAGGAAATGAAGTAGAAAACAATATTTTCTTTATTTCTCCCTTTCTAGCTGACAGAGTGAGACTGGTGGTGACGTCTTGGTAGTTCTGGTAGCAGGGGTCCCTGGTGAGTATTCTTGGTGCATTTTAACTTGAACGTTTGGTCACCTGATACATGACCCCTAACCTCACTGGTTCCTTTCCGAAAAGGTTTGCCATCGAGGGATTTCAGGATTGTGGCATGAAGACAGCTACTTTTAGAAGTGGATCACAGTAATACTTTATGTCCATATATTTTTCTTGACACTTTCACTAAAATATTTAACCTTCAACAGCAGAGGTGAGAAATAGATGATATTACATTTTTGTATGAAATCAGAGACGATGGTTGGCAAGAAGAACATATAAGAAGCTCAACTCATAAACACAGGAGTAGAAAGAGGGATATTACACCTCCATTGTAATTTTGGTATGTATACTATAAGATTGAGTTATATATCATTTTTTATTTGAAATAAATGATAACCAAGTACTACTACCATTTATTAAAAGGAGCTTTCATCACTCCAGTCCTGACATGACTGTTTTAGTAGATATTTGCGTTTTTCATGTAATACAATTTCTGGAGCATCTTTTCTTAGGACTCTACATTGTGCCTTACCTCTATTATCCTTCCTAGAAATCTAGGAATAATTTGACAGCTAGATGTTTCTATCCCCTTCTCTAAGGGGCGTGGTCCTACACAGTCTCACACAGTCAGCACTGATTGGACAGTGTCTCAGTGTACAGGGACACGCCCCCAAGGGGTTACACACATTGTTTTCATTTATTCATGAAGTTCCAGAAGGAATAACAGAGGAATTCCACAACATAGAGTTATGAGAATAATAATAATATATTAGGAGACTTGAAATGTCTTCCTTAGGCCGCAGTCACACTAGTGAAAAATACGGACGAGTGCAATGCGAGAAAAAATCGCATTGCACCCGGACCAATGTTAATCTATGGGGCAGCTCTCATCAGCCGATGCAAGTCTATGGGTGCGAGAAAACATCGGATTACACACGGACCATCAGTGTGACTTGTGAGAAATACGCACCTGTGTCCTTTTGAAAAGACAGCAATTCATCCCTGGCTATACTGTAAAATCACACTGACAGGTTTAATAAAGAATGGAAAGAATAGATATATACACATAGAATACATACATATAATATATATAATATATATATATACATGTCATTGTGACACATATATATACATATATTTATAGTTCATACACGTCTACATAGTATAATAGCCGCTAATTCAATTGCCGGTTTCTGTAAAATCATTACAGAACCCGACATGAAATGACACATGGTTTACATACAGTAAACCATTTCATTTCATGTAGTTTGATATATGGTTTTGATTAACAATTACATGAGTGTATGTGTGCAAAATTTCATACATGTAGGTGTTAAATGTGTAAATTCGTTGAAAAAAAATGCGTGGGCTCCCACGGTATTTTCTCCACCCGACAGGGAAAGCCAGTGACTGAAGACAGATAATAATAGCCTAGGGAGGGAGCATTTTTTTTGTGCCCCCCTGGCTACTAACATCTGCCCCCAGCCACCCCAGAAAAGGCACATCTATTATTAGATGCAGCCTTTTCTGGCACTTAGCCCATCTATTCCCATTGCCTTGTAGCGTTGACTAATGTGTTATGTTTTGGTAGCTGAGGAGAAATAGCAAAAGTAGCAATACACCAGAGAGGCTGGAAACTATTGGGTTGCAGGACCCTAAACTAACTGCAACACTAGAAGTAGCTGTGGAGCGTACCTACGGTGATCCTAGACGCCTCGTCACAGCCGGAGAGATAGCTACACCTAAAGGCAGAAATGTTGTGAATATGCTGGAGGCGGCTTCTGAGCTGGGGCACCCTCCGGTGGTTGCTGAGGGTAATGAACTGATTAATGAATGGCCTTCAGCTGGCGCTGAATGGTAGGATATAAGTGGCCTGATTTCCCAGCAGCCTTGCCAGTTATCAATTGTTCTTCTGGTCTTGCTTGAAGCACTGCTAGTTTCCTGCTCTGCTTCAGAAAAGTGTTTGCTGTTTTTTTTTCTCTGTTTGATTTTCTCTGCTGGTTTGCTGCCTGCAGTGGACTGCAGCCTGTCCCCTTTTGGGGGTCTGGCGCTGCAATTGTGCTCGCTTGTGTCTGCACTTTTGCTTTGCTCTTTTATTACTTTTAATTTGCTGAATAGCGTTTTGTTACACCAGAGATCTGATTTAGGTGGAAGAGGTCGTGTGATCTCAGGTTTTTTGGCAGTCAGAAGTGTTGGTATTTTTTAGGGTTTTTGTTGGATTGCAGTCATAATTCTTTCCTGTACTTTTCTGTCTAGACAGATAGGGCCCCAGCGTTTGCTCATTCTATTTTCTGTCTGTGTTCGTGCTTTCTTCTTGTCTAACCGCCATTACATGTTTGGGGGCTTCCTATTTTCTTTGGGGATCTGCTCCGGGGCAGATAGCTTTCATCTTTCTGCCTTTAGGTGTAGTTATCTCTCAGGCTGAGACGAGGCGTCTAGGATCAACGTAGGAACGCTCCACGGCTACCTCTAGTTGTGTGGTTAGTTCAGGTTACTGCAATCCAATAGGTTCCAGCCTCTCTGATGTATTACCGCTTTTGCTATTTTTTGCCATTTCTTCTCAGTTACCGAAACATAACACAGAAAGAAGAAAGCTAACTGCCCGGAACAGAACCCCCAAAGAAATAGGAAGCCACCAAACATGTAATGGCGGTTAGACAAGAAGAAATTACGAACACAGACAGAAAATAGAATGAGCAAACGCTGGGGCCCAATCTGTCTAGATAGAAAGTATAGGAAAGAATTCTGACTGCAACCCAAAAAACCCTGACAAAAATACCAACACTTCTGATTAACAAAAAACCTGAGATCACACGATCTCTACCAACTAAATCAGATCTCTGGTGTAACACACAGCAATTCAGCAAATAAAAAGTGACAAAGGAACAGAGCAAAAGTGCAAACACAAACTGAGCACAATTGCAGCGCCAGGCTCCAAAAGGGGACCAGGCTGAAGTAAACTGCTAGGCAGCAAACCAGCAAGGAAAATCCAACCAGAGGAAAAAAAAACAAAGCAAGTCACTTATCTGAATGGAAGCAGGAATGAAAGCTGCGCTCCAAGCAAGACCTGGAAGAACAATTGATTACCGGCAAGGCTGATGGGAGTTCAGGTCACTTATATCAGACCATTCAGACCCAGCTGAAAGCCATTCAGCAATTGGTTCATTACCCTCAGAAACCACCAGAGGGAGCCCAGCTCCGAAGTCGCCTCTAGTGTGTTCACAACACTAATGGGTTAATAATGGGTTAAGGCCACCTTGCTATTGATAGGTGACATTAAGTTGGGTTAGTAATGGAGAGTTGTCAATTAGACAACTATCCATTATTAATCCTATTGTAGTAAATGGTTAAAAAAACACACACACATTAATTAAAAATTATTTTAATGAAATAAATACACATAGTTTTTGACCATATTTTATGGTACTGGTAATCCTTCCGAATCCCTTGTTCTCCTGTAATAAAATTAAAATAATAAAGCAGCAATATCTATACCTCTCCGGCGCTCAGTCAGGTCCCACACTGCAATCCGCCTGAAAGGGTTAACAGGTTTACAGCAGGGACCGCTGCTAATGCTGCCAGCCATGCTGTAAACCCCTGAATGAATGAGTTAATCTCTTCGGCTGACAGGAGATGAACTGATTAGTGTGGGAAGCTTAATTTATTGTTTCCAATGCTATTCAGTTCACTTCAGGTCAGCCGGGGACTCCCTCTGATGTCACTGATATTAGTGGAAGATTGTGAATGGTTGAAATATTTCTTCTTGGGGCTAAACTGAGAATGATAATTATATACAAGATTATATATTCCCTATAGACAACTCTTCCAACTGTATGAAATATTTATTCACCTAATCACTTTTGGTTCATCAGTGAAGCAATGGCGAAATCCAATTGGATGCTTGTAGAATTAAAAAAAAAATTGTTTGACTCACCAGGTGAGGTGGATCTTTCAAGCCCGAGGTCTTGGTGGGCAGATGGATCAGTGCAGCAGATAGGAGGGGCACACGGGACACGAACAGCCAAGCAACAGGAGACTGCAGGCAGAGTTCAGGATACCGCAGGCAGGCGGAGGATTTCAGGAAACTGCAGAAAGGCAGGTGAAGTGCAGGAAACTGCAGACAGGCAGGTGGTGTGCAGGAAACCACAGGCAGGAGGACATCAGGAAACTGCAAGCAGGCAGGTGGAGTGCAGGACAAGCTGAGTAGCAAGCCAAGGTCCAGCAACACAGAAGTCTTAGTGCAATACCAAAATACAAGGGAGTGTCTCAGTGAGCCTTAAATAGGCTGATGCTCACATGGGATCCCGCCAAGTCATCTGCAAACCCCGAGGTGAGGCACAGCAGAGCCCAACGAACCAGGGAGAGCAAAGAAAGACAAGGATCTGGAACAGGTGCGTAACACAAATCCTATTATTTGTAGAGATACCTACAGGAGACAGCCTCTTCTATAAACATATCTCAATGAATACTGCATTTATGTCACTGCTAGATGGTAAGCAATATGTAATGGTACAGATGATATTTGCATTCTCACCCAACCTATCCAGGTTCCAGAAAGACAAATATTCCTAGTTCTGCAGTGTTACCCCCTTTTACGACCATATTGTAAATAACTCGGCAGACTTTTCAATCAAGATTCTGAAAAAGCTGTGCTACACACCTTGTGTAAGCTGGGAAAGTCAATACTCATCTTTTCTAAAATCACATATAACTAAGAAATAACTTCATGTAGTTGTCTGTTTACTTCTCCCCTGCTGGACAAAATTGGTACTGCACCCATTTAATTGTAAAGAAGCACTACTCCCATCAAAATTTTTAGACTAATAATATATTGCAATCATCATATTGCATATCACTATGTACTTACAATTGCTCATTTTGCCTTTCTACCCAGTAAATTTTTCTCTTTTCCATTAAGCCTATGATATCACATGATTAAAAACTGACTAGCTGAATGCTTCTAACCTATATGTAGAAACAGGAGGTCTCTTTTCCCTGTATGAGTCATAAGTCGCTGCAAAAGTCAATGGCAGGAGTAGAGGGAGCAGATAGGTCAGGAGTTGAAGAGGTGAATGATAAATGTGGGGAAAAGAGACTTCCTGTTTCTATAAGGAGCAGAAAAGTGAGAATTAACTGGGTAGAAAGGGAAAATTAGCAATTGTAAGTGCACAGTGCTACATAATATGATTGCAATACATTAAGAGGATAATAACTTTGATGGGAGGAGGAGGCGTGCTTCTTTAACATATCCTTGTACTGGTAAAATTGTTACTTTTATGTTTGTTGTAACATCTGTAATTAACTTTACACTCTCCCACCATTACAAAATTAAACAAAATTAGTCCAAAAGAAGAATAACATTTAAAATAGGACTTTGGAGCAGCTGCTAACAATGCTCTGTCCACACTACTGTCAGGGCTTCTGTACAAACATGATAAGTGTGATGGATCTGTATTTACTGTAAATGGTCATTAACAAATGTTGATAATTTAAACAAATAGCAAAAGAAGTATCAAGCCACAAACACTAATAATTATAGCATCAAACTACACACACAAATGGCAACATTCAAAAACAATAAAGGACAATCTACAGTCATGGACAAAAGTTTTGAGAATGACACAAATATTAATTTTTACAAAGTCTACTGCTTCACTTTTTCTAATGGCAATTTGCATATATTCCAGAATGTTATAAAGAGTGATCAGCTTAACAACAATTACTTGCAAAGTCAATATTTGGCTAGAAAATGAACTTTATCCCCCAAAACACATTTCAACATCATTGCAGCCCTGCCTTAAAAGGACCAGCTAACCTCTTTTCAGTGATTGCTCCATTAACACGGGTGTGGGTGTTGATGAGGACATGGCTGGAGATCAATCTGTCATGATTAAGTAAGAATGACACCACTGGACACTTTAAAAGGAGGCTGGTGCTTGGCATCATTGTTTCTCTTCTGTTAACCATGGTTATCTCTAAAGAAACACGTGCAGTCATCATTGCAATGCACAAAAATGGCCTAACAGGGAAGAGTATCGCAGCTAGAAAGATTGCACCTCAGTCAACAATCTATCGCATCATCAAGAACTTCAAGGAGAGAGGTTCCATTGTTGCCAAAAAGGCTCCAGGGCGCCCAAGAAAGACCAGCAAGCGCCAGGACCGTCTCTTAAAAGTGTTTCAGCTGCAGGATCGGGCTACCAGCAGTGCAGAGCTTGCTCAGGAATGGCAGCAGGCAGGTGTGAGTGCATCTGCACGCACTGTGAGGCGGAGACTCTTGGAGCATGGCCTGGTCTCAAGGAGGGCAGCAAAGAAGCCACTTCTCTCCAGAAAAAACATCATGGACAGACTGATATTCTGCAAAAGGTACAGGCAGTGGACTGTTGAGGACTGGGGTAAAGTTATTTTCTCTGATGAATCCCCTTTTCGATTGTTTGGGACATCAGGAAAACGCCTCATTCGAAGAAGACAAGGTGAGCGCTACCACCAGTCTTGTCTCATGCCAACTGTTAAGCATCCTGAAACCATTCATGTGTGGGGTTGCTTCTCAGCCAAGGGAATCGGCTCTCTCACAGTCTTTCCTAAAAACACAGCCATGAATAAAGAATGGTACCAGAATGTCCTCCAAGAGCAACATCTCCCAACCCTCCAAGAGCAGTTTGGCGATCAACAATGCCTTTTCCAGCATGATGGAGCACCTTGCCATAAAGCAAAGGTGATAACTAAATGGCTCAGGGAACAAAACATAGAGATTTTGGGTCCATGGCCTGGAAACTCCCCAGATTTTAATCCCATTGAGAACTTGTGGTCAATCATCAAGAGACGGGTGGACAAACAAAAACCTAAAAATTCTGACAAAATGAAAGCATTGATTGTGCAAGAATGGACTGCTATCAGTAAGGATTTGGTCCAGAAGTTGATTGAGAGCATGCCAGGGAGAATTGCAGAGGTCCTTGTAGCAATATGTTATATGCTGAGCCGCCTCTAGGGGTCTCACTACCTGGATGTATTCAGAGGATAGAGAGGAGGTACTCGTTGGTAAGAGCATGAGACAGGAAGCATTCATGTAATGTGGCTGAGAGAACCTGCACACAATTAAAGTAACCCGTTACCACAATCGTGTCAGAGGCATAAACAAGAAGAACAGTCCTGAAGAAGAAGGGTCAACACTGCAAATATTGACTTGCTGCATTAACTCATTCTAACTGTCAATATAAGCTTTTGTTACTCATATGTTTGCAATTATATTTCTGTCTGTGATAAAAACATCTGTCAAACACACACAAAAACCAGAGGGCAGCAGATCATGTGAAAAAGCTCTCCACACTGCCGCACCCCCCTACATCTCCTCCCTCATTTCTATCTATCGGCCTAACCGACTGCTGCGCTCTGCAAACGACTTTCGACTAACCTCTGTACTAATCCGTACCTCCCACTCCCGACTCCAAGACTTCTCCCGCGCTGCGCCAATCCTCTGGAATGCTCTACCCCAAAAAATTAGGACTATCCACAATTTGCATGGTTTCAGGCGCTCCCTCAAAACACATCTGTTCAGAGCGGCCTATCACATTCACTAATCAAAGTCATTCTCTGTGTAAGTGTGTGTGTGTGTGTAGCCCATTCACTATCTCCATCCATCCCTCACTCCCTCAAGATGGCTGGACCATCATTGTAAATGCACCATTGTATATACACACCTGTACTTTGTATCTCCCCCACCTCATTGTAGATTGTAAGCTCTCACGAGCAGGGTCGTCTTATTTTGCTTTAATTATTGTATTGTTAACATTGTTACTTATGACTTGTGTTTTGAAACTGTTAAACTGTAAAGCACTGTGGAATATGATGGCGCTATATAAATAAAGATTATTATTATTATTATTAATATAATATTTGTGTCATTCTCAAAACTTTTGGCCATGACTGTATAACAAAATGAAGCCTCTTCAGACACCAAAGACAAACATAAATGGCGATACCGATGCTGTCCATGCGGTTCCTATGCATGTCTCCATTTTCGCAGGAGTACATGTTAATGCTGTGTACGTATCTACCTACGTAGATTAGCTGCTACTGGTATTTCCAACTAGAGGTGCAGATTTCACCCAGCAGTAAGGCGCAGTACTACAAGATCACTATACTTTCCCTATGATGTGACATCACTGAGTGCAATATTCTTGTCCATGCTAATATTGCGCAGTACTGTGTGTAATATTCCTGTACTGTGACATCACTATGTTTATTATCTCTGTACTGTGAGATCACTGTGTGTAGTACTGCTATAATATGACATCAGTGTATTTTATCCCTATGCTGTATGTTATATCTATACTGTGACATCATTGGTTTATTTTCCTGTACTGTGACATCACTGTGTTTATTATCCCTATACTGTGACATCACTTGTGTTTATTAATCCCTGTGACTGACATGTGTTTATTATCCCTATACGTGTAACCATCTAACACTGTGTTTATTATCCCTATACTGTGACATCACTGTGTTTATTATCCCTGTACTGTGACATCACTGTGTTTATTATCCTATACTGTGACATCACTGTGTTTATTATCACTGTACTGTGACATCATGTTTTATTATCCCTATACTGTGACATCCTGTGTTTATTATCCCTGTACTGTGACATCATTGTGTTTATTATCCCTATACTGTGACATCATGTGTTTATTATCACTGTACTGTGACATCAGTGTGTTTATTATCCCTATACTGTGACATCACTGTGTTTATTTATCCCTGTTACTTGACGACTCACTGTGTTTATTATCCCTGTACTGTGACATCACTGTGTTTATTATCCCTGTACTGTGACATCACTGTGTTATTATCCCTGTACTGTGACATCACTTGTTATTATCTCTGTACTGTGACATCACTGTGTTTATATCCTGTACTGTGACATCACTGTGTTTATTATCCCTGTACTGTGACATCACGTGTTTATTATCTCGTACTGTACATCACTGTGTTTATTATCCTTACTGTGACATCACTGTGTTTATTATCTCTGTACTGTGACATCACTGTGTTTATTTACCCTGTACTGTGACATCACTGTGTTATTATCCCTGTACTGTGACATCACTGTGTTTATTATCCGTATGTGACATCCTGTGTTTATTATCAACTGTGACTGTACATCAACTGTGTTTATTATCCCTGTAATTGACATCACTGTGTTTATTATCCCTATAATGTGACATCACTGTGTTTATTATCCCTATACTGTGACATCACTGGTTTATTATCCCTGTACTGTACATCACTGTGTTTATTATCCTATACTGTGACATCACTGTGTTTATTATCCCTTACTTGACATCGCTGTGTTTATTAATCACTGTACTGTGACATCACTGATGTTATTATCCCTGTACTGGACATCACTGTGTTTATATCCCTTACTGTGACATCACTGTGTTTATTATCCTGTACTGTGACATCACTGTTTGTATTATCCCTGTACTGTACATCACTGTGTTTATTATCCCTTACTGTGACATCACTGTGTTTATTATCCCTGTACTGTGACATCACTGTGTTTATTATCACGTATGTGACATCACTGTGTTTATTATCCCTGTACTGTGACATCATTGTGTTTATTATCCCTGTACTGTGACATCACTGTTTATATTATCCCTGTACTGTGACATCACTGTGTTTATTATCCCTATACTGTGACATCATGTGTTTATTATCCCTGTACTGTGACATCATGTGTTTATTATCACTGTACTGTGACATCACTGTGTTTATTATCACTGTACTGTGACATCACTGTGTTTTATTATCACTTACTGTGACATCACTTTGTTTATTATCACTGTACTGTGACATCACTGTGTTTATTATCACTGTACTGTGACATCACTTTGTTTATTATCACGTACTGTGACATCACTGTGTTTATTATCACTGTACTGTGACATCACTGTGTTTATTATCACTGTACTGTGACATCACTTTGTTTATTACCCTTACTGTGACATCAGTGTGTACATTATCCCTGTACTGTGACATCACTGTGTTTATTATCCCTGTACTGTGACATCACTGTGTTTATTATCCCTGTACTGTGACATCACTGTGTTTATTATCCTGTACTGTGACATCACTGTGTTTATTATCACTGTACTGTGATATCACTTGTTTATTATCCCTATACTGTGACATCACTGTGTTTATTATCATGTACTGTGACATCACTGTGTTTATTATCCTGTACTGTGATATCACTGTGTTTATTATCCCTTACTGTGACATCACTGTGTTTATTATCCCTGTACTGTGACATCACTGTGTTTATTATCCTGTACTGTGACATCACTGTGTTTATTATCCCTGTACTGTGACATCACTTGTTTATTATCACTGTACTGTGATATCACTTTGTTTATTATCCCTATAACTGTGACATCACTGTGTTTATATCCCTGTACTGTGACATCACTGTGTTTATTATCCCTATACTGTGACATCACTTGTTTATTATCCTGTACTGTGACATCGCTGTGTTTATTATCACTGTACTGTGACATCACTGTGTTTATTATCCCTGTACTGTGACATCACTGTGTTTATTATCCCTATACTGTGACATCACTGTGTTATTATCCCTGTACTGTGACATCACTGTTTGTATTATCCCTGTACTGTGACATCACTGTGTTTATTATCCCTGTACTGTGACATCACTGTGTTTATTATCCCTGTACTGTGACATCACTGTGTTTATTATCACTGTATTGTGACATCACTGTGTTTATTATCCCTGTACTGTGACATCATTGTGTTTATTATCCCTGTACTGTGACATCACTGTTTATATTATCCCTGTACTGTGACATCACTGTGTTTATTATCCCTATACTGTGACATCATTGTGTTTATTATCCCTGTACTGTGACATCATTGTGTTTATTATCCTGTACTGTGACATCACTGTTTATATTATCCCTGTACTGTGACATCACTGTGTTTATTATCCCTGTACTGTGACATCACTGTGTTTATTATCACTGTACTGTGATATCACTTTGTTTATTATCCCTATACTGTGACATCACTGTGTTTATTATCAATGTACTGTGACATCACTGTGTTTATTATCACTGTACTGTGATATCACTTTGTTTATTATCCCTATACTGTGACATCACTGTGTTTATTATCCCTGTACTGTGACATCACTGTGTTTATTATCCCTGTACTGTGACATCACTGTGTTTATTATCCCTGTACTGTGACATCACTGTGTTTATTATCACTGTACTGTGAATCACTTGTTTATTATCCCTTACTGTGACATCACTGTGTTTATTATCAATGTACTGTGATAATCAACTTTGTTTATTATCCCTATACTGTGACATCACTGTGTTTATTATCAATGTATTGTGATATCACTTTGTTTATTATCCCTATACTGTGACATCACTGTGTTTATTATCCTATACTGTGACATCACTGTGTTTATTATCCTGTACTGTGACATCACTGTGTTTATTATCTCTGTACTGTGACATCACTTTGTTTATTATCCCTGTACTGTGACATCACAGTGTTTATTATCCCTGAACTGTGACATCACTGTGTTTATTATCACTGTACTGTGACATCACAGTGTTTATTATCCCTATACTGTGACATCACTGTGTTTATTATCCCTGTACTGTGACATCACTGTGTTTATTATCCCTATACTGTGACAACACTTTGTTTATTATCCCTGTACTGTGACATCACAGTGTTTATTATCCCTGTACTGTGACATCACTGTGTTTATTATCACTGTACTGTGACATCACTGTGTTTGTTATCCCTGTACTGTGACATCCCTGTGTTTATTATCTCTGTACTGTGACATCACTGTGTTTATTATCCCTGTACTGTGACATCACTGTGTATTATCCCTGTATTGTGACATCACTGTGTTTATTATCACTGTACTGTGACATCACTGTGTTTATTATCTCTGTACTGTGACAATTCTGTAAAAAGCAAATCAAGACAGTAAAGATTGAGGCAGAGAGACTCATTGCCAGAGAAAGTAAAAATAATTCCAAAATATTATTTAACTACATAAATAGCAAGAAACTAAAAAATGATAGTGTTGGTCCCCTTGAAAATAGTCTGGGTGAAATGGTGGATGAGGATGAGGAAAAAGCCAATATGGTAAATGACTTTTTTTCAACTGTATTTACACAAGAAAATCCCATGACAGATAACATGATCAGTGATAAAAAAAATTTCTCCATTAAATGTCACCTGCTTAACCCAGCAGGAAGTACGGCGGCGTCTAAAAATCACTAAAGTTGACAAATCCCCGGGCCCGGATGGGATACACCCCCGAGTACTGCAGGAATTAAGTACAGTCATAGATAGACCATTATTTTTAATCTTTAAAGATTCCATAATAATGGGGTCTGTACCACAGGACTGACGTATAGCAAATGTGGTGCCAATATTCAAAAAGGGGGCAAAAACTGAACCTGGAAATTATAGGCCAGTGAGCTTAACATCTACTGTGGGTAAAATCCTGGAGGGTTTTTTAAGGGATACTATATTGGAGTATCTGAAGCTGAATAACCTCATGACACAGTATCAGCATGGGTTTACGAGGGACCGTTCTTGTCAGACTAATCTGATAAGCTTTTATGAAGGGGTAAGTTCAGGACTGGACCAAGGGAATGCAGTGGACGTGGTGTTCATGGACTTCTCAAAAGCTTTTGATACAGTGCCACACAAAAGGTTGATACATAAAATGAGAACAATGGGGATAGGGGAAAATATGTGTTAGTGGGTTAAGAACTGGCTCATGGATAGAAAACAAAGGGTGGTTATTAATGGAGCACACTTGGACTGGGTCACGGTTAGCAGTGGGGTACCACAGGGGTCAGTATTGGGGCCGCTTCTCTTTAACATATTTATTAATGACCTTGTAGGGGGCATACAGAGTAGTATTTCAATATTTGCAGATGACACTAAACTCTGCAGGGTAATAAATACAGAGGAGGATAATTTTATATTACAGGAGGATTTATGTAACCTAGAAGCTTGGGCTGATAAATGGCAAATGAGCTTTAATGGGGATAAATGTAAGGTCATGCACTTGGGTAGAACAAATAAGATGTATAATTATGTCCTTAATTGTAAAACACTGGGCAAAACTGTCACTGAAAAAGACCTGGGTGTATGGGTGGACGACAAACTCACATTTAGTGGCCAATGTCAGGCAGCTGCTGCCAAGGCAAATAAAATAATGGGATGCATTAAAAGAGGCATAGATGCTCATGAGGAGAACATAATTTTACCTCTATACAAGTCACTGGTGCGACCACACTTAGAATACTGTGTGCAGTTCTGGTCTCCGGTGTATAAGAAAGACATAGCTGAACTGGAGCGGGTGCAGAGAAGAGCGACCAAGGTTATTAGAGAACTGGGGGGTCTGCAATACCAAGACAGGTTATTACACTTGGGGTTTTTTAGTTTGGAAAAACGAAGGCTTAGGGGTGATCTTATTACAATGTATAAATATATGAGGGGACAGTACAAAGACCTTTCTAATGATCTTTTTACTCTTAGACCTGTGACGGGGACAAGGGGGCATCCTCTACGTCTGGAGGAAAGAAGGTTTAGTCATAATCACAGACGCAGATTCTTTACTGTAAGAGCAGTGAGACTATGGAGCTCTCTGCCGTCTAATGTTGAATGAGTGATTCGCTACTAAAATTTAAGAGGGGACTGGATGCCTTTCTTGAAAAGTATAATATTACAGGCTATATTCACTAGTTTCCTAGATACAGCGTTGATCCAGGGAGCTAGTCTGATTGCCGTATGTGGAGTCGGGAAGGAATTTTTTTTCCCCATGTGAAGCTTACTGTTTGCCACTTGGGTTTTTTTTGCCTTCCTCTGGATCAACATGATAGGGCAGGTTAGGACAGGATATGGGGTGAACTAGATGGACTTAAAGTCTTCCTTCAACCGTAATAACTATGTTACTATGTTACTGCTTATTATCTCTGTACTGTGACACCACTGTGTTTTATTTTCCTGTACTGTGACATCACTGTGTTATTATCACTGTACTGTGACATCACTGCTTATTATCCCTGTACTGTGACATTACTGTGTTTATTATCCCGTACTGTGACATTACTTGTGTATTATCCTGACTTATTCCATATTATTATCCCTGTACTGTGACATCACTGTGTTTATTATCACTGTACTGTGACATCACTGTGTATTATCCCTGTACTGTGACATCACTGTGTTTATTATCTCTGTACTGTGACATCACTGTATTTATTATCCCTGTACTGTGACATCACTGTGTGTATTATCCCTGTAATGTGACATCACTGTGTATTATCCCTGTACTGTGACATCACTGTGTTTATTATCCCTGTACTGTGACATTACTGCTTATTATCTCTGTACTGTGACACTACTGTGTTTATTATCACTGTACTGTGAACATCACTGTGTTTATTATCCCTGTACTGTGACATCACTGTGTATATTATCCCTGTACTGTGACATCACTGTGTTATATTATCCCTGACTGTGACATCACTGTGTTTATTATCACTGTACTGTGAATCACTGTGTGTATTATCCCTGTACTGTGAATCACTGTGTGTATTATCCCTGACTGTGACATCACTGTGTTTATTATCCCTGTACTGTGACATCACTGTTTATTATCCCTGTACTGTGACATCACTGCTTATTATTTCCTGTACTGTGACATACTGTGTTTTATTATCACTGTACTGTGACATCACTGTGTTTATTATCCCTGTACTGTGACATCACTGTGTGTATTATCCCTGTATGTGACATCACTGTGTATTATCCCTGTACTGTGACATCACTGTGTTATTATCCTGTACTGTGACATCACTGTGTTTATTATCCTGTACTGTGACATCACTGTGTTTATTATCCTGTACTGTGACATCACTGTGTTTATTATCCTGTACTGTGACATCACTGTGTTTATTATCCTGTACTGTGACATCACTGTGTTTATTATCCTGTACTGTGACATCACTGTGTTTATTATCCCTGTACTGTGACATCACTGTGTTTATTATCCCTGTACTGTGACATTCTGTGTTTATTATCCCTGTATGTGACATCACTTGTTATTTATCACATCTGTACTGTGACATCACTGTGTTATTATCCCTGTACTGTGACATCACTGTTTATTATCCCTGTACTGTCACATAACTGTGTTTATTATCCTCTGTACTGTGACACTACTGTGTTTATTATCCCTGTACTGTGACATCACTGTGTTTATTATCCTGTACTGTGACATCGCTGTGTTTATTATCCCTGTAATTTGCATCATCACTGCGTTTATTATCCCTGTACAGTGACATACTGTGTTTATTATCCTGTACTGTGACATACTGTGTTTATTATCCCTGTACTGTGACATCACTGTGTTTATTATCCCTGTACTGTGACATCACTGTGTGTATTATCCCGTATGTATTGACATCACTGTTTATTATCCCTGTACTGTGACATCGCTGTGCTTATTATTCCTGTACTGTGACATCCTGTGTTTATTATCCCTGTACTGTGACATCGCTGTGTTTATTATCCCTGTACTGTGAACTGTGTTATCCCTGTACTGTGACATCCTGTTTTATTATCCCTGTACTGTGACATCGCTGTGTTTATTATCCCTGTACTGTGACATCACTGTGTGTATTATCTTTATACTGTGACATGACTGTGTTTATTATCTCTGTACTGTGACATCACTGTGTTTATTATTCCTGTACTGTGACATCGCTGTGTTTATTATCCCTGTACTGTGACATCACTGTGTTTATTATCCCTGTAATGTGACATACTGTGTTTATTATCCTGTACTGTGACATCCTGTGTTTATTTATCCTGTTACTGTGACATCGCTGTGTTTATTATTCCTGTACTGTGACATCACTGTGTTTATTATCTCTGTTAACTGTGACATCACTGGTGTTATATCCTGTACGTGACATCGCTGTGTTTATATTATCCCTGTACTGTGACATCGCTGTGTGTATTATCCCTGTACTGTGACATCACTGTGTACTATTATCTCTGTACTGTGACATCACTGTGTATTATCCCTGTACTGTGACATCACTGTTTTATTATCCTGTACTGTGACATCGCTTGTGGTATTATCTCGTACTGTGACATACTGTGTTTTTATCCCTGTACTGTGACATCACTGTGTTTATTATCCTGTACTGTGACATCACTGTGTTTATTATCCACTGTACTGTGACTCACTGTGTGTATTATCTCTGTAGCTGTGACATGACTGTGTTATATCTTGTACTGTGACATCACTGTGTTATTATCCCTGTACTGTGACATCACTGTGTTTATTTCCCTGTACTGTGACATCACTGTGTTTATCCTGTATGTGACATACTGTTATTATCCCTGTACTGTGACATCACTGTGTTTATTATCCCTGTACTGTGATCCTGTTTATTATCCTGTATTAATCACTTGTTTTTATCTGTACTGTGACATCACTGTGTTTATTATCCCTGTACATTGTGTATTTCCTGTATTGACATCACTGCGTTTATTATCCCTGTACTGTGACATCACTGTGTATATTATCCCTGTACTGTGACATCACTGTTTATATTTATCCCTGTACTGTGGACATCGTGTGCTATTTATTCCTGTACTGTGACATCGCTGTGTTTATTATCCCTGTACTGTGACATCGCTGTGTTTATTATCCCTGTACTGTGACATCGCTGTGTTATATTATCTCCTGTATACTGACTGTGACATCACTGTGTGTATTGTCTCTGTACTGTGACATGACTGTGTTTATTATCCCTGTACTGTGACATCACTGTGTTTATTATCCCTGTACTGATGTACATCGCTGTGTTTATTATCCCTGTACTGTGACATCGCTGTTTTATTATCCCTGTACTGTGACATCCGCTGTGTTTTATTATCCCTGTACTGTGACATCACTGTGTTTATTATCCCTGTACTGTGACATCACTGTGTTTATTATCCCTGTACTGTGACATCACTGTGTTTATTATCCCTTACTGTGACATCACTGTGTTTATTATCCCTGTACTTTGATATTCACTGTGTGTATTATCCCTATACTGTGACATCACTGTGTTTATTATCCCTGTACTGTGACATCACTGTGTTTATTATCCCTGTACTGTGACATCACTGTGTTTATTATCCCTGTACTGTGACATCACTGTGTTTATTATCCCTGTATTGTGACATCACTGTGTGCATTATCCCTGTACTGTGACATTATCTGTGTATCATGCAAATTGTCTCTTCAGAGAGGAAGAAGACTAGACCTTTAGTACCACCTATCGGTTTGGCTTTCCCAGAGGAGCAGGGCTTAAAAGTCTCTTCACCTTGGCATGTCAGGCTTGACATGTCACTCTTTGCTAGGAGAAACATTACCCCTTGGATCCTGGTCAGAAGCCTCTCACCCAGCCAAATCATGTTTCATACTTTGCAATGACAAGGGTCAGCACCCCGAAACACAGTGTCTGCAAACTGAGCTTACGGTTTGACTTTTATGATATGTCGTGTGGCAAGGCTCTTTAAGGCTGGTTTCACACATCCGGCGGGCGAAATGCGTTTTTTTGCCGGATGGTTTCTGATGCTTGGAGAGATCAGAAACCATCTGGCAAAAACAAAAAACGTTACATGCAGCGTTTTTCCCGGACGCCGCAATGTACATTTGCGCCGCATCCGGACAAAACCGCATGCAACGCATTGACATGCGGCGCCATCCGGCGCTAATGCATGTCAATGCGAAAAAAGCCGCATGCGGCGCATCAGATTTTCAGATGCGGCGCTGCGGCAAAATGCCGGGGGCGCCGCAAGGCGCCCGCCAGATGTGTGAAAGAGGCCTAAAGGGTCAAAATTTTACTTTTAGGATTGCCACTTCCATTAGGTGGCGCTAGAGTTCTAGACTTCTTCCTCTCTGAAGACATAATTTGCATATTTAATTTCCCAGAGAAGCACTGTAAGGCTTAAAAGTCTCCTCATCTTGGCATGACAAGCTTGACATGTCACTCTCCGTTTATTATCTCTGTACTGTGACATCACTGGTAGAGTTGAGCGAATTTGTTTGGGTCTCCGCTTACCGAATAAGCTGTAGCAGGAACCTGAACACATGGAGCGCGCCGGCTGATCAGCTGAATAAGCGGGGACCTGAACAAATTCGCTCATTTCTAATCACTGGTACATACAGTGAGGAAAATAAGTATTTGATACACTGCCGATTTTGCAAGTTTTTCCACCTACAAAGAATGGAAAGGTCTGTAATTTTTATCGGAGGTACAATTCACCTGTGAGAGACAGGATCTAAAAAAACATCTAGAAAATAACATTGTATGATTTTTAAATAATTTCATTGCATGAAATAAGTATTTGATCACCTATCAACCAGCAAGAATTCTGCCTCTCACAGACTTGTTAGTCTTTCTTTAAGAAGCCTCCTACTCTGCACTCATTACCTGTATAAAAGACACCTGTCCACACACTCAATCACACTCCAACCTCTCCACCATGGCCAAGACCAAAGAGCTGTCTACGACACCGGGGACAAAATGGTAGACCTGCACAAGGCTGGGATGGCCTTCAGGACAATAGGCAAGCAGTGTGGTGAGAAGGCAACAACATACTTATTTTCCCCACTGTATATTATTTGTGCATTACTGAAGGAAAAATGGCACAATGTGGAGATGAAGGTAATCATGAGCCCTACTGATTCCTTAAGAGGGCAAAAATGATGGGTAACTAATGAGAACAATGTTGAAGTTATTGCACTTGTTGTCAAAACTTGCTCCCACGTTGTAGTAATTCCTTGATTTTACCGCTACGTGTATAGAACCAAATCTCATAAACCCCCTTGTGTAAAACAGCAGAAATCCATGCCGCAGTTTTCTGAACTTGGCACCGTCCGTTTTTAGTGACTAGAAATGGAAAAATAAAAGTATTTAAATGTGTCTCATGGATTATCCCTCTGGAATGTTTCCATAATTATCAGCTATACCAAGAAAACTATGGGAATAGCATTTCTGCCAGAACAGACACTGATTCTTCACATTTTTGCTTCTCCGGTGTCAGCGGCGGGTTCATTAACCCCTTCACACCCCATTCTGATCCCTACCCTGAGGGGTCAAAACATCGTGGTCACATTTGAACTCAAGCACCATGTAATGATGGTTAATATTTACATTCAGCTTTCCCAAGTATTCCCCATAGCTCTGGGTTCTGGCTCATGCCTGAGTGTAAGAACGCCGGCTTCCTCCTTCACTTCTCTTCTTCCATTTGCTGCCAGCATTAATTAGGTCTTATGCCTGGGAAGGTCTAACACGAACCAAAACAAGAGGACCTGAACCTGATCCTTTCCCCATGGCGGGTGCTGGGTTACAGCAACGCTCCCTCTGTCAGCCCGCGTCCTCCACATCATGGCCTCACTGCTCTGTACTCTGCAAACTTAGGAAATGTTTTCATTATTAGAGAAAGCAATTAAGTCGTATAATTGTGACGTCTTCCATAAGTGACCATTGCTGCACTGCCGGAGCCAAACTGTAAACTGTCAGGAACACACGGGGTTAATACAAAAATAAAGCCCCTGGAAAACACATTGTGACTTTACTGACATTATCTCTGTCTGCCGATGTCATCGCTCCGACTTACATCAGATGCAACAGATAGGAATAAATGGCGCTATAATAATCAATAATAATAGGAAGCGTGAGATAATACATCAGAGCCGCGAGAACACGAATCAGTGATTGTATTCACTGATTCCTTATAAGAAACCAAAAGCTGAAAGTGGATGAAAGAATCACAATAAATTATATCTGACCCAACGATCTCTCTGCTGCATAAGACGATAGATAAGTACAGAAAGATAAAGGATATAATATAATACGGGGTATAATGAAGGCCTATGAGAAGTAAACCAGCTCTGTGCTCACACCTATTATTCCACAGGCCAGGAACTGTCAGATAGGGCACTGCGATAATCTATATCTATCTATTTCTATCTATTCATATCTATCTATCTTATCTGTCTATCATTTCTATTATCTATCTATCTATCTATCTATCTATCTATCTATCTATCTATCATCTATCTCTCTATCTCTATATCTACTGTCTATATTATCTATCTATCTATCTTCTATCTTTTATCTATCTATTATCTGTTATATCTATCTATTTTCTCTCTATCATCTTCTATTATCTATCTATATCTATCTATCTATCTATATCTATCTATTATCTATCTATCATCATCTATCATTTATTATCTATCTATATATTACTCTCTCTATCTATCTATCTATTATCTATCTATATCTATCATTATCTTATCTATCTATATCTATCTATTATCTATCTATCATCTATATCTATCTATTATCTATCATCATCAATCTATCATTTATCTATCTATCTATCTGTATCTCTTATTAGCTATCAATCTCTCTATCTATCTATCTAAATCTATCTATTATCTATCTATCATCTATCTATCTATCTATCTATCTATTATCTATCATCATATCTATCATTTATCTATCTATATATCTCTCTATCTATCTCTCTATCTATCTTTATCTATCTATCTATCTATTATCTAATCATTATCTATCATCTATCTATTATCTATCTATATCTATCTATCATCTATCTTATCATCTATATCCATCTATCATCATTATCATTATCTATCTATCTATCTACATCTATCTATCTATCTATTCTATCTTATCTCTATCTATCTACTATCATTCTCTATCTATCTATCTAAATCTATCTATTATCTATCTATCTATTACTATCTATCTATTATCATCTATCTATTATCTATCATCTATCTATCTATCTATCTATCTATCTATCTATATCTATCTATATCTATCTATCATCTATCTAATAACTATTAGCTATGTGTTAGTGTGAACAGTTAAGCAGCTTGAAGATAAAAATCGGAAAGGCTAGTTAAAGGGTATACACGGGACTTAATAAAAAAAATGTACCTAAGCACTAACAGGCAGGTAATTGAAACTTACCTTCCTGTTGTGTCTGGCCCTTCTTCCCCGGCACAGAGCGGTCACGGACGCTACTGCCGAGAATTCTTCATATTACGCTGAATAATATTGGAAATATCTATCACAGACCGCTCCTGCCGGGGCAGAACAGCGCCATGCACAACAGTCAGGTAAGTTGCAATCACCTGCCTCTTAGTACTTAGGTACATTTTTTGTTTTTCCATAAAGTCCCAGAAATACTCTTTAAAGATGACACGTTTATTTGTATTTTAGGGAGAAAAAAATTGTTTTCATGTTTTACATTTTAAAATAAAAAAAAAGAAACTGTGACGATGCAAAAGTTTGGGCACCCCACATGGTTAGTACCTAATAGCACCTACTTTTGAAAGTATCACAGCTTGTAAACTCTTTTGAAGCCAGCCAAAAGTCTTTCACTTCTTGTGTGAGGGATTTTCATCCATTCTTCCTTGGAACATTCTTCCAGGTCTGTGAGATTCCTGGGTTGTTTTCCAT
>JARQOD010000003.1:579789181-579854981 GCA_033576555.1 Oophaga sylvatica | reverse complement strand
AAAAAATAAAAAAATAAATTTTATAAAAATTAATGGAAGGCTTTAAAATACAAATAATCATCAATTAAAAAAAAAAATATATATATATATATGTATATATTTATTTTGGTAATTTTTGAAGGAGTAGATTTTTTTTTAAAATTTTTTTTATTAGTAACTTTTTTTTTTGTAATTGTAAAACAGTGTGAAGATGATTGGAGTTTTGTAGAAAACAGTTTTTTTCCTTTCACTTCCTGTCTCAAAGGTATAGAAGCTGACCTTTGTGGCAGCCTGGTCGCTGAATTATTATGTGTTTTGCTTTTGTCAGTGACACGTTGTGCTCTGGGACATTTTATTCTTTTCCCTCATTTAAAGCCCCTTTTCTGCCCTTTCTGTTAATATCATGTAATTTGGGTATGCGTTTTTGCTGAGCATCATTATATTTTTTATTAGTATTTTTCCCAAAAACGTTATGTTTGATTATTACAGAGCCTTACAAACAGAAAGGGTTTTTCCCCTAGCCCTCTTTTTTTTTTTTTTTTTTCCACCTGCTCATGTCGGGTTTTTTCCCAAAAGAAAGGGGGTAAACATTTGACAATTCCAGGGTTTTTTATTTTTTTTTAATTTTTTTTTTTTAAATTTTTACCCCATTTTTACCCAAAACAGGAAAAAGTTGAGGCTCTCCCTCATGGCTTTGTGAAAACATGATAAACCGCGCTGCGGAAATGTACAAATGCCGCATTTATAGGGCAATGCTTTTGTTAAAAAAGTTGTAAAATGAGGTCTGAAAAAAAGGGGCATTAAATAAAATTTAAAATTTATTGTTTCTTTAATGTATTTACTTTTGGTAAGCCTTTGGCCTGTCAAGAAGGATTTTTTTTTTTAAAAATTTTAATTAAAACACTTAGGATGCAAAGGGTTTCTTTTTTAGTAGAATTTGGATAACCTGCGCGAAATCATGTTTTTTTAAATTCCAAAAGCAAAGTGTCGTTGCATTGCCTAGCGCCCCCCGGCGGCGGTTAAAATGCTTTATTTTATTTTCCTCTTTCAAATTTTTTTTTTATCTTTTTTCACCAAAACCGGTGGGTTTTTGCCTAGTAATATTGCGCGTCCTCTTCTTTTCTTCTTCTTCTTCAACTCCATTTTCTTGTTCTTCCTCTTCTCCTTCTTCTAGTTTTATACTTTGCCTTCTTTTCTACTTCTTTTTCTTGTTCTTCTTATCATTTATTAACTTATCCTTTTGGTTTTCCTTCTTCTTCTTCTCGGCCTTCTCATTCTTCTTTTTCTTCCTTCTTCTTCTTCTCCTTCTTCTCCTTTTCTTCTACCTCTTCTCCTTCTTTTTCCTCTTTTCTTATACTTCGCCTTCTTCTCTCCCTCTTTTTCTTCATCTTCTTTTTCTTGTTCTAATTTTTCTTATCCTTCTTCGTCTCATGCTTCTTCTTATTCTTCCCCCTTTTCTTCTTCTCCTTCTTCTTCTTCTACTCATTCTTCTCCTTCTTCTTCTCCTCATTCTTCTTCTTTTTCTCCTTCTTCTTCACAAAGTATTGCATGGTCCAAAGACCCCAGTAATAAATTGCTATTTTCTAAGTAAACAGCTTCTCCGTCTTGTTCGTCTTCCTCTCCCGTAAATTTGGCATTGATTTGAAGGATATAGGAAAATGTTGATTAATGGCCATGTGGCCGCTTGACAAAGAATTAGTGAGTGAAACATTAACACCTCCAATCTTATAAATGTAGACTTGAAATAAGGTCAGATTCTGGATAATTTTGACATGATCTAAGTCATGTCAGCATTGCTCAGCCATCCTTTTAACGGTTAGGGAATATGAGGACTTCCATTGGGTAGTATCATCTCTGTTTCAGGTGGTCGAGAGAGTGATGTTTCTGGGTCTGTGTCTTCATTCTCTTTCCTTTTCAAGTATAATTGTTAATTTAAGAGTTCTAAAATTACACCTGATACTTTCTCTATATCTTCTAGTTTTATCCAATGAGGGCAATGTATAATTTGCATTTTTAAGGGCCCAGTGTAGCCAAATCTAATAGGCAAGAGTGAATCTGCTTGCTTGCAAAAGTTATCATCCTCTACATTACCAATTCCACATCTATATTCCGAGCACTGCCGCCGACCCCTCTAATTTTAAAACACTGCACAAGTATCCACTTCTAGCCTCTCCGGTAATAGCAGATATGATAGGAAACACTCTGTGCTGTATTATTAGTGTCAGATCAAGTAGGGGTGACAAGGCGTGATTCTGAATTGAAACGCTTTACGTCTCCAGATTAGGATCAGCCAACGATGAAGAACCAGGGTCAACGACTTAGCCATTTTTCCTAATTTTTGTTATTTTTTTGTCTTTTTCTACCGGCATCATTAGATAAAACCACCCATTCCCTTGAAGTGCACAGACCTCTGGCATCCACGCATTGCTTTAAAACATATGAAAGCAGTAGTGTTTGTGCGGAAGTGGATGGGTGGGTTCTCGGAGAGCCTTGTCAAAAACTATAGCTGAGAGTTACCCTGATATTAACCATTCTGTGCTTCTGTTGTGGCCTTATCAGGTGAAAAGGCAAGATACTGCAGGCCTATGTGGTTCTCTTTGATGACTTGGATGAGGCCATGGAAAAAAAATCTGACTGAGTTAATGTTTTTGGCCCAACAGGAAGGAGAAATCAGATAGGGAATAGCTGGAGTTTTATGTTATAAAGTGAATCTATGTGTCGTAGGCTGTGAACTGTATTATCGTCTCTCTGTGACATAACATCAGGATGTTCATTGGGTTTAGTGATTTGGTGTTTACATGGCTGCATTAGCGCAGATCTTGGAAGTCTCTCGCTTAAATAAAAGACTGTTCAAGAAATGGAAGGCTGCCTTTAGTAAGTGAACTATCAGCTGTGTTCATTAGTGCGAGTAATCTTTGATCTAGCAGTGCCGTGCGACACAGCAAGTTCTGATTTTATGTAGCGTGTTCTCATTACTTTCTAAGCAGTCTGTCAAATTATTTACTTAACGAGAAGTGGATGTTTTATGGTTTGCTTACTACTGGCCTGCAAGAACAGCCCGGCGACACATAAGGAGCTATCTAGAACTTCTGAGAGATAGAACTCAGTAAAACTGTGATTGTTCATTTTTTACTACTAAATAATGATTACTAAGAATCTTGAATGATCTATGTATCTGTGGGGTCATTTGTGGAATTAACACGTTTTATGGCAAGGAGTATTGGAGGCCATGTCCAGTTTAATATTACCACCAGTTTTGTCCTTCCTCCATCCATTCTTCTTTTCTCACATCTTCTCCTTTTTTACACTTCCTTTCTTACATCTTCTCCCTCTCTTTTTAGCTGATTGTTTTCTGTTATCTCCTTTTCCTCTTCTTCGTTATTTACATTTTCTTTCTTTTATACTTCCTTCTCTTCTCCCTCCATTTAAATTTCCTCTTCTACTTTTTCTTCCTCATCTTCTTCTCCCTTCTTCTTCTTCTTCTTCCATTTTGACTTCCTTTTCTTTTCCGTCCATCTCATTTTACTTTGCCGCCTTCAATTCTTTTTCCTTTACTTCCTCTTTTTCATAATTTCTTTACTTTGTATCATCTTTTCCTCTTCTTCACTGTATGTTTTCTTCTTCCTTTACCTCATTTTCCTCTTCTTCACTGTCAGTCTTTTTTCATTCTGTTCTACGCTTTCCTCTTTTTTCTCGTTTTTCTCTGCCTCCATCTCATTTTTCTTTCTTTTGACCTTTTTTCATCCCATTTTTTCTGTCTTCTCTTTTCCTTTTCTTCATTTTGTTTTCTTCTTCCTGTTCCTCCTTTATCTCATCCTTCCCATCATCTTCACTCATTATATATGTTTTTTCCTTCTACTACTTCCTTTTCTTCCCCCATTCTTTCATAGCTTTTCTACCTCATTATTATACTTCTTCTTCCTGTTACTACTCTTCCTTGTCCTTTCTTTCTTCTTCTACTTCATTTTCTTCTGTCTATAGCTCCTTTTGCTCTTCTCTTTCCTACTCCTTTTTCTGATCTTCCTTTATCCGTTTTCTTTTATGATACTGTCCAGTGTCGTACAAACATAAAAATACAAAAAAGTTCAGTTCATTTACAACAACTAGTGTTGAGCGAACATGCTGGGATAAGGTGTTATCCGAGCATGCTCGGGTGCTAACTGAGTGTCTTCGGCTTGCTCGAATACTATGTTTGAGTCCTTGTGGCTGCATGTCTCGCGGCTGTTTGGCAGCTGTAACACATGCAGGGATTGGCTAACAAACAGTCAAACTCTGCATCTGTTGTGGCTGTCGAACAGCTGCGAGACATGCATCTGCAGAAACTCGAACGTAGTATTCGAGCACGCCGAAGATACTCTGTTAGCACCTGAGCACGCTCAGATAACACCTTATCCCAGCATGTTCGCTCAACACTAATCATAACTGTAAATTTAGCAGTAACACCACATTTCACAGACTTGAGACTTGACAATCTAAAGGCGCAAACAAAAGTAAGAGGCCGGCGTCACACTGGCGAGTTTGATGCGAGTAAGTCGCATGACTTTCTCGCATCAACACCCGGCACAGCCGCCCGCTCTCGGACCTGAGTGTGCAGCTGCATAGAAATACATGCAGCCGCACACTCGGGTCCGAGAGCGGGCGGCCGTGCCGGGTGTTGATGCGAGAAAGTCGTGCGACTTGCTCGTATCAAACTCGCCAGTGTGACGCCGGCCAGAGTAGAGAAAAAGCCTAGAATGCAGCAGGCCATGTGTTAGCAAAGCCATTGCTAGTGCCTGTCCTATCGAAGTAATGGGTAGTAGTTGTAATACGGGTGAAGCAGAATCTGCTTTCTATATGTTCAAGGCCATAACGTTTTTCAAATATGGAGATAAACTCCAGCAATTTAGCAAATAACTATACTGTTCAGATGGGAAAGTAGCACATGATTTCCTCCATGTCTATACAGCGCGGTGGATTCAGCTCTCGCTCTTTGGCGCCGTGTTCAGCTTTGTCGTTCCGCCACAGACAGAACTCGTCACTTTCCTATTGGACATCTGAAGAGCTAGTTAAAGAGCGCTGGTTGAGTCGTTTCACGGTTCCCCTTTCTGAGAATGTAATTTGACAAGCGTTGTCATCGAGACAGCGCCACTAGGCCTCAGTTACGGGTTAAAGTCTCAGAATTGATGTTAAACTCACATAGAAGTCATTGACTGCTCATTGCACTTTGGGTGATTTAACCCATAATACAGCGTGATGAATCTGCCAGCAAATCCAAAATGGCATTTGTACAGCACTGGCCGTAATGTTCCAGCATCAAGTCTTACGCCTGCCGTAACACACACGCACACGTTCCGCGAACGATGCGGCCACGAAGGAGTTCAACGATAGGCCTACCCCTGCTACATCTGTAGGTAGAACGCGTCCAAACTTTTTGGAGGCTCCAAATGAATTGCACCTTGGCATCCTCGTTGTTGCATCTTGCGAAATGAAATATCGCATTTCGTAATTTTTTTGAATTTGAAAAATGAAAAATTCTAATAGTTTTTTTTATTTTAAAGGATTGTGTTTTTCACCGCAGGATGGTACCTACGGGATATATAATGTATACATGTGTATGTGCCGTACAGACATATGTTTTTTGGGAATCATGCATTAGAATATTTAGTTTTAATTCCCTATAGTTTACATTTTCTCATTTACTAGTAAAATGAAAACAGAGAGAAAGCAGCGGTTCCATACATGTGGTGAGGATTAGATAGCCCATGCTGCATTTCTCGGCTTCTTTGTAGGGGGCTAATGATACACTTAAGACTCCTTGATTGTTGTGGCAGTGGAATATCTGATGGAAGCAATGGCAGATTAAATCACCAGTGATAGAAATTGACACTCAGTGCGGGCCAGGAAGTGATTGACAAGGAAGGCTACAGGAAGTGGAAAAAAAATTTGGGAGCTTAACCTGTTCTTGGCAGAGCTTGCAAAACTTGCACTCCAAGAAAATGAAAACCATTCAAGTCGAGGAGGTTGCCAGAACACAAGCTCCTCTTGTTAGTTTATCTTAATGGGGAATCTTTCAAAAAATGTTTGCGGTCAAAACTATACAGACTCTGAAACTGACATGGCGTTACTTGGGGTTTTCACATAAAGCGTGCGGATCGGTGAAAATACTGGATTAATTGAATCAGTTTATGGAAGAGTAAAAAAAAAAAAGAAATTAAAATAATAATACAAAAGTAAAAAGAAAAAAAGGGTTTGTTTATATGGATAAGAGTTATTTTGTGGTTTGGGTGATTGTTATGGTTAGTGTAGCCTAAATTTGTAATTATATATCGAAGCCAAAAAAGACTTAACTGTGAACGTTTGTTCAGTTGTAACTTGGATTAGTTTGCAAATTCCTTCTTCTCCCCCCCCCCCTTAACAAAAATGCAAAAAAAAAAAAAAAAGTTTGAAGTGATACTTCTACCATAAGGGAAACTTTTCTCAGTAAGTTATCCCTTAATGTGGGGTTATGTGTGAATAAATCGAAACGCATAGTTTGGAAATGGCAGCAGAAAACAGTATTGTGTTTTCTCAATAATTCACTAGGAAATGAGTTTAACATGTGGAAAGGAAAAGACATACATTTGTGTTGTCGTAAGACATGCAGCATGGCCCTCGCTAACGGAAAGAGACGGCTCCAGCTTGTCTCTACTGAGAGACGAAACACTGCTACACATCTGGTGAGAAAGTGCAGCTTCTGACCTATCACTCACTGGACTCCTGGTGCCATGCTAGAACCCATGGCGGAGCTCATTAGTACTTAACATGCGGCTCACCAGTTGTCCCAATGGTAGCAGTCTCTTTTGCATTCCTCAAAAAAAAAAAAAGAATTTCTTTTAAAAAAAAACTTTGAATTTTTAATTGTAAAAACTTTTTGCAATTTTTTAAAACTTTTTGAATTTTTTTCATGCCCGTGTAAGTTTCTTCTTTTCCGTTCCTCAAAAGTAAAAGTTACACTTTTTTTCATTTTTGCAAAGTTTTTGATTTGAATTCTTTTTTTTAACTTTTTGAATTTTTTTTTATACTTGTGTAAGGGCCTGTGCAGATTTGTCAGGTTTTTTTTTTGCTTATTTTTTTCCCTACGTAGATTTGTCAATCCTGAAGTCTCGTGCACACGTCACTCATTTGTGACTTGCAGGTTTCCATCTGCAGCGTGTCGATTCTTTCAGCATTTTTGCTGCGGATTACACCCGTATTAATGAGTGGGGAAAAATCTGCAACAATCTGCACCAAAAACACCTGTAAAAAAAAACATAAAAAAGTGGCAAAAATGCATCAAATGCGTGGCAAAAATGCAACAAGAGACGCAGGAATGGTGCCGAAATTTCTGCACCAAATGCTTAAGGTGTGCACTTGCCCTAAGGGGTGGGGTAACATCAGCACCAAAAATACATGTAAAAAACGCACCGAAAATGTATAAAAAATGCAGAAAAAATGCATCTATTTTATGCTGCATTTTTCCTGCCAAGTATTTGGTGCAGAAATTTCTGCGTCTCTTGGCAGGAAAGATGCAGCCTAAAATAGGCGCGTTTTTGGCATTATTTTGCCTTGTTTTTGATGCAGTTTTTCCTTGCGTTTTTGGTGCAGATTTTTCCCCCGCTCATTAGTATGAGTCAAATCTGCAGCAAAAACCCCTGAAAGAATCTGCAAGTTACAAATCAGCAACGTGTGCGCGAAACTTTAGGATTCTTATTCACTTTGCTGGCATCAGGAAACCCTTGCCGGGAAAGAAAAAAAATCACGACAAATCTGCAACGTGTGCACTATAAGTTTTGAAAACTTTTTGAGTTTTTTTCACTAGGTAGAGGGATAAATACTTAAATAAATCCTTAAAAAAAAAGGTTTGAAACCAAAAATCCTGCAGGACGGTTTTATAAAATAAAGAAAATAACCAGTTCCAGGGACTAGTAGTGTCACATAACAGTGACATATGTGCGGTGAAAGGATTGGGCTGATTGTGAATAGTATAATGGACACTTCTTGTTCATGAATGCAGTAGTGGTGCTCGGCAAATTAACCCTTACACAAGCTCTGCCGAAGCACAGAAGGCTCAATTAAGTTGGGAGACCAGAAAAAAAAAAAGTAAATCTAAAACCCCAACAGTTGGAGAAGGGTTATTAGTGTCTAATGAAAGGGCACAGGTTCCTTTTTAGTTGGGATAATAGCCAGGAAACTGAATTGGTGTTGGGTATTGTGTGGATTGTCAGGATTTTTTTTTTTTAATTTTTCACCTTCTGTCATTAACAGCGTAAGTAAGCTGAGGCCATCGCGATGGAAACACCATGGGTTATTTTTTGTGTGCTAGGTCATTGCTACTTGCTCCAAAAAATTGGAACTGACCCCAATGTGCTGCAGTAAACTGTACAGGGCGAGCAAAA
Source organism: Oophaga sylvatica (assembly GCA_033576555.1). Lineage (NCBI taxonomy): Eukaryota > Metazoa > Chordata > Amphibia > Anura > Dendrobatidae > Oophaga > Oophaga sylvatica. The sequence continues at coordinate 579,846,609 of JARQOD010000003.1, read as the reverse complement.
AAAAAAAGAAAAATAATGATAGAGGTAAAAAAAATAATAATGAAAATTTGTAAAAATGTAAAATTGTAAACTATCGTCCGAGATGCGTTTCGGAAATAGCTCTTGGGCACTTTTAAAAAGAAAATAAAGTTGTAGTGTGAAATGATTAACGCGTTTCGCTAAAAGTATGAATTCATTTATTTTGGGAAGCCCCCTCCCTTCCCACCAACTTCTTTTAAAATGATCACCCGCCCCAATAAAGAAGGGAATGAGGCTTCTCTGTTCTAACTTCTTGAAACCTGAAATGTGTGGTGTTATGTTCTAACTCACTAAAGGGACTGTCCAACTTTAATTGGATGAGTCTGTGAAAACACAGCACAACGTCTGCAGAGACTTATGAGTGGCATTTAATGAGAGAAACAAATGGGATTTTTCTGCAGTTAAGTATGAATTCACACCCACCGCATTTCCTTCACATTAGGCAGGTTTTAGTAAATCAAATCAATATGCTTGGATGCTGTCATCCTCCCTTGGTCGAAAACTCCTCGGTCATTTATTTCTTGATATTCCGTTACTGAAATGCGGCCAAAGTCAGGTCCACCCCCCACCACCACCAGCCTCACCGCCATCCCATCTATTTCTATTTTCCAAGTGTACTGTAGCAATTTGTCCTTTGACACAAAAAGATTGGGTTAGGAAACAAGGGTGGAGGGGGGGGAGGAGATATTAAATTGGACATGGTGTTAGTCCCAACAATTTGAGGTCAATGGGCGCTGATATGGACAAAGCAGTGAAGTCATCTGTTACTTGTGAGACGTGTGTACTGGTCCTTGGCTACGGTGAGGCCCAAGGGAAGCCCAATGGATCTCGAGAAAAAATGCTTTTCGAGAAAGCTGGAATAAGGACCATTTGTTACATTTGACACGTTGGTTCTAAATATAACAATACTTTTCCCAAAGATCGTTAATTTCAACCTATAAATGACTTATGCAAGTTAATAATCTCCTCCACAGCCCGTAGTGTTAAATAACGCGCATACGGGCCACTTTTTTCGGTGATTACCCTCCATACCTTATGGCTTTTGACTGTTCTATCATTATTGGGACCGTCACTCTGCGCTCACCTTATATTTATTCAGTATGAGCCCCCTGCTCCTATCTAAGGGGAGGAAAATTTGGAAGAAGCCTTGTCCTTAGCTGAATGCATTCTTTTGGTAATGTAATTTCTTTAGGCTATTTGTCTTTACAAGTGAATCAATGTTCATGTTTCCTCAGACCTCACTATAATTACTCCCAGCAATTACTGCATCCAGAACCCTTTCTCCAGTCCAAAACACATTTGTTCCCATTTATTAGGCTGTAAGCAGTAACTAATTTACATTGTTTTAGAGAGGGGTGCAGGGGGGCTGCTTGGTGCTTGGGTAATTTATTGCATGTGCTGGAGGTAAAACAAAGTTGACCACTTGGAAAAAAATTACGAAATATTTATATATATATAATAAAATATATAATAATATATATATTATAATATATATCATACAAACAAATATTTTACAAATAAAATATATATATAATATATTAAATAATATGTATAAAAAAATATATAATAAATATTGAATACAAAAAAAAACATTAATATAAATTAAATAAATATAAAATAAATAATAAATATATATACAAATAATATTAAAATTAAATAATGTAAATATATATAATAAATATATAACTAATATATATGTATATACAGTATATAATTATATAGACATTTATATAATAAAATTAAATAAAAATATAAAATATAAATAATATATAAATAAATAATATATATAGATAATATATATCAAAAAATAAAAAATATAATGAAATTTATATATATATTATATAATATATACATATATATATTATATATATAATATATATAAAATTATTATATATCTTTTTATTTTGCATATATATTTATGCATATAAATTGTATATAAATATATATGCAAGGGCGTAACTACAATAGGTGAGGAGGTTGCAATCGTGCCTGGGCTCTGAAGCCTAAGGGGCCCAAAAAGTCTATTTGGCCTATATGAAAAGACCAATACGTGCAATTTTTGGGGGCCCTGTTGGAGCTTTTGCATCAGGGCCCATTATTATTATTATTATTATTACACATTTATATAGCGCCATTTATTCCATGGCGCTTTACATATTTGCATCAGGGCCATGAGCTTCAAATTGCACATATATATATAATATATATTAGAAGTTAAAAGTAATATTTAAAAAATAGAATTAAAAAAAGGCAAAATGATCGACTGTGAAATGAAACATTTACTAGTTCTTATATTTATATATTTATTTAATGAATTTGTTACTTTTAATATGAAGTTGCAGAGTCGGTGCGCTCACGCGTTTCGCGTCTCCTATTTTCGACTCCCGAACCTACAGGACGAGTGACCCTGTTTTAAAGGCAATGGTCCCAATTTCTCCCTCTAAGCTGGAAACTTTTGTTAATGCTCTGAATAAAACATTTGTCAGCAGTCTGGGCTGAACGTGAAAGCGCTCCACTGAGGAAACAATGCCTTTACTGTTCCCTTCTCATCATAGCAGATTTCGTTATCAAGTTAGAGGTGGGGGGGGGGGTGAAAAAAGGCTTGTTTAGTGGAAAATAATGATCATAAATAGAGCTGTAGAGTGCGGCTCTAAGGAAGCGGTGACAGTGCGCGCTATCAGGACCTGCAGTTTTAAGGAAATATGAGTGTTCTGATCCAGGGATGCAGTAATTATCTTTTTTTCTGAAGAATGTACAATGGTGCTAGGATGATGAATTGATCACAGATTGGAACCGTGGTATAACTGTCATGTTACAGAGATAAGAGGGTGCTCAGGGATTGCTCATTCTTTCTGCTAGTTCACAGCCAGCTAGTTTATTAGCACAAATCCCAAATGTTTAGTAAACTCATTAGGTTCCATCTAATGCTAATTTATCACCATAGATGGAAACATAGCGGTTGAAGCCAAAGGACTATACAGAATCCTCACGATTTTCAAGGCTTTTTGATCAATCACCTTCTTACCACCGACGGCCTTTTTTTTTTTTTAAAGCTTTTAACAGGCCAATATGATACCGGGGCTTTAATGCAGCAATCTATACAAATCTTCATTGGTTTCTTTCCTGATCATGACCACCTAAGAGGTTAACGTACTAATGCGCAATGATCCATACATGTTTGTGCAAGGATCTCGCTTGGAATTTTGAAAATGTTCTTAGCAAAACGTTTTTATTGAGAATTCTATATCAATCACATACGGTTTATTGTAAGATTTCCGTCAATTTTTTATTTTTTTTCAAATCTAGCTTTTTTTTTTTTAATGCCCGGTCTCCTGACATTTTCGTACATATTCTATAGTGTTTTTGGAAGAGGATAATAACCTTTGCTTGATCTTAGGCAACAGCTGCAAAGATAATGAAATTCTTATGATATTTCACCAGGTAAAATGTGAATTGCAGAAGAAAAGCTATTGAATTTTTATGGTTCTTAATCGCATAAAATGAGATTCATGGGCCATAGGTATAACTATACTCAGTGGAGTTGGGGAAAGCGCAGTTACACCGTTTGGCCACTGTGCAGTGTCATGAGCACTAGTTTATATTTTTCTCTCATTTTTTTGCCTGCTGCAAAAATTACACTGTAAAAACAATGAGGTGTACGATCCAAGATAATGAAATATGACTTTATATTCGTGTTTGTCCTGCTTTGGAGGCATAAAGAATATAGTTTATGACCCACAGTAATTTGGCTGACTTATGTTCCGAGTCTTGACTTACCTTATGATTGCGAACCCTTTTTTATTTTTTGCGGCTTTGCTCACCAGTTGAAATCAGATCTCATCTGCAGCCCAGCGGTATTGATCCGTATTTAACATCAAGGCTCAAAATTGATTGCCATTGATTAACAATAAAAAACTTTCTTGGGCGTCACGGCAGCAAGTCCAATACTCTAAACAGAATTGCTCTGTGTTAGTCCATTGACATAAAGCCGCGTGTGTAAAATATAAATGAGTTTTTCAAAAAAGAGTTCTCGCTGTCACAATGGAAATAAGAGACAGTATATTTTTTTTTTCCTGCATCTGTTTTGCGATAAAACATATAGATTGCATTATGAAATAGCTTCCCTAGCAATATTTTTTGCTATATACTTTCGTTTGACCTTTGATGAATGCTCTAAAATGTATGTAGGGAAGGAAAAATAGTAATCATCTGACCTACCAGCGAGGACAATTTATGAAAACCACTTGTACTCACATAGGATCCCTGGTAGACCTTGTTTGGTCAAGATGTGGTGCAGAGAGTGTAGGAACTCACCAGGCTGGTATCCAAGTCAGAAATGAAAGAAAGGTCCATGATGACTGGGCTCCAGTGCCAATGGGATGGATGCTTTAAAATGTATGTAGGGAAGGAAAAATAGTAATCAGCTCACCTTCCAGCGAGGACAATTCAGTGTGAAAACCACTTTACTCACATAGGATCCCTGGTAGACCTTGTTTGGTTATGATGTGGTGCAGAGAGTGTAGGAACTCACCAGGCTGGTATCCAGGTCAGAAATGAAAGAAAGGTCCATGATGACTGGGCTCCAGTACCAATGGGATGCATGCTCTAAAATGTATGTAGGGAAGGAAAAAGTAGCAATCATCTCACCTTCCAAAGAGGACAATTCAGTGTGAACACCACTTGTACTCACATAGGATACCTGAGAGACCTTGTTTGGTCAAGATGTGGTGCAGAGAGTGTAGGAACTCACCAGGCTGGTATCCAGGTCAGAAATGAAAGAAAGGTCCATGATGACTGGGCTCCAGTGCCAATGGGATGGATGCTTTAAAATGTATGTAGGGAATGAAAAAATAGTAATCAGCTCACCTTCCAGCGAGGACAATTCAGTGTGAAAACCACTTGTACTCACATAGGATCCCTGGTAGACCTTGTTTGGTTATGATGTGGTGCAGAGAGTGTAGGAACTCACCAGGCTGGTATCCAGGTCAGAAATGAAAGAAAGGTCCATGATGACTGGGCTCCAGTACCAATGGGATGCATGCTCTAAAATGTATGTAGGGAAGGAAAAAGTAGCAATCATCTCACCTTCCAAAAAGGACAATTCAGTGTGAACACCACTTGTACTCACATAGGATACCTGAGAGACCTTGTTTGGTCAAGATGTGGTGCAGAGAGTGTAGGAACTCACCAGGCTGGTATCCAGGTCAGAAATGAAAGAAAGGTCCATGATGACTGGGCTCCAGTGCCAATGGGATGAATGCTTTAAAATGTATGTAGGGAAGGAAAAATAGTAATCATCTCACCTTCCAGCGAGGACAATTCAGTGTGAAAACCACTTGTACTTACATAGGATCCCTGGTAGACCTTGTTTGGTTATGATGTGGTGCAGAGAGTGTAGGAACTCACCAGGCTGGTATCCAGGTCAGAAATGAAAGAAAGGTCCATGATGACTGGGCTCCAGTACCAATGGGATGCATGCTCTAAAATGTATGTAGGGAAGGAAAAAGTAGCAATCATCTCACCTTCCAAAGAGGACATTTCAGTGTGAACACCACTTGTACTCACATAGGATACCTGAGAGACCTTGTTTGGTCAAGATGTGGTGCAGAGAGTGTAGGAACTCACCAGGCTGGTATCCAGGTCAGAAATGAAAGAAAGGTCCATGATGACTGGGCTCCAGTGCCAATGGGATTAATGCTTTAAAATGTATGTAGGGAAGGAAAAATAGTAATCATCTCACCTTCCAGCGAGGACAATTCAGTGTGAAAACCACTTGTACTCACATAGGATCCCTGGTAGACCATGTTTGGTTATGATGTGGTGCAGAGAGTGTAGGAACTCACCAGGCTGGTATCCAGGTCAGAAATGAAAGAAAGGTCCATGATGACTGGGCTCAAGTACCAATGGGATGCATGCTCTAAAATGTATGTAGGGAAGGAAAAAGTAGCAATCATCTCACCTTCCAAAGAGGACAATTCAGTGTGAACACCACTTGTACTCACATAGGATACCTGAGAGACCTTGTTTGGTCAAGATGTGGTGCAGAGAGTGTAGGAACTCACCAGGCTGGTATCCAGGTCAGAAATGAAAGAAAGGTCCATGATGACTGGGCTCCAGTGCCAATGGGATGAATGCTTTAAAATGTATGTAGGGAAGGAAAAATAGTAATCATCTCACCTTCCAAAGAGGACAATTCAGTGTGAACACCACTTGTACTCACATAGGATACCTGAGAGACCTTGTTTGGTCAAGATGTGGTGCAGAGAGTGTAGGAACTCACCAGGCTGGTATCCAGGTCAGAAATGAAAGAAAGGTCCATGATGACTGGGCTCCTGTGCCAATGGGATGAATGCTTTAAAATGTATGTAGGGAAGGAAAAATAGTAATCATCTCACCTTCCAGCGAGGACAATTCAGTGTGAAAACCACTTTTACTCACATAGGATCCCTGGTAGACCTTGTTTGGTTATGATGTGGTGCAGAGAGTGTAGGAACTCACCAGGCTGGTATCCAGGTCAGAAATGAAAGAAAGGTCCATGATGACTGGGCTCCAGTACCAATGGGATGCATGCTCTAAAATGTATGTAGGGAAGGAAAAAGTAGCAATCATCTCACCTTCCAAAGAGGACAATTCAGTGTGAACACCACTTGTACTCACATAGGATACCTGAGAGACCTTGTTTGGTCAAGATGTGGTGCAGAGAGTGTAGGAACTCATCAGGCTGGTATCCAGGTCAGAAATGAAAGAAAGGTCCATGATGACTGGGCTCCAGTGCCAATGGGATGCATGCTCTAAAATGTATGTAGGGAAGGAAAAAATAGTAATCAGCTCACCTTCCAGCGAGGACAATTCAGTATGAAAATCATTTGTACTCACATAGGATCCCTGGCAGACCTTGTTTGGTCAAGATGTGGCACAAAGAGTGTAGGAACTCACCAGGCTGATATCAGGTCAGAAATGGAAGAAAGGTCCATGATGACTAGGCTCCAGTACCAATGGGAAAATGTTAAACACAACTTTTATTGTGGAATTAAAAACATGGTGAGAAAAAACAAAAAGATAAAAAAGATTAAGGATCCATAAGGTTACGCGTTTTGGGTTAGCAATCCAAAGAATAAGGGTTGCTAACCGGAAATGCGGAAGCTTATGGATCCTTAACTTTTATTGTGCAATTAAAACCATGGTGACAAAAAGCAAAAAGATAAAATAGATTAAAGATCCATAGGATTAGAGAACCCTTAATCTTTGGATTGCTGACCCGAAACGCGTAAGCTTATGGATACTTAATCTTTTTTTTATCTTTTTGCTTTCTCTCACTATATTATTAATTGCATAATAAAAGTTATGTTATAACATTTTCCCATTGTTGCTGGAACCCATTCCTCATGGATCTTTCTTCCAAAATTTAGGTACCTATTAAAAAAAATAAATCCTATGCTGTAAGCAGCATTTTTTGTATACAATTGTATTGTTGACCACACTTTTCAAAGTTATCAACATCTGTGTTAGTAACCTCACTCGGAGCCACTCAGTTCTGACTCTTTTAGCCGGAGATACAAAGAAGGACCGTCACGCTAATTTTGGATTGTTGGCCTATATGATATATGAATAGAGTTGAAGAAAAAGTATTGCGACCCATGCGGATCAAGTGCGTGTCAAAACGGATACGTTTCTGGTGCACGTTTGAGGATAGTCTATGGAAACATATTAGTCAGGAGAAAGTTGGTCGTACATCACAAATGTGGTGCAAACCAAGCCCAGTATATTTTATATAAAATTTAGCACATTGGACATGGTAGCTTTACTATTGACATGCTTCCATGACAAATATGGTGCAATAATTTGTCCTTTAGAGTAATCTAGAAAGAAATAATGTAGCACTTTGATCAATATGGCATATAAGTCAAGCATAGGCTATAAGTGCCCATAGAACGTCAAAAGCTGTTGGACGAATGTATGTTCAGTCAACGGCTATTACTCTAAATGTATATGCACATGCCGATCAGCTGAGCATGCATGTGTTTTTATAGGGAGGGGGAATTACAAACACAACCCCAAACAAAAAGATTGTGCATGAAAATGCAACATGTACCATCATTCAATATCTATTCATTATGCTTTCCTTATATACCACTATCATATTCCGCAGCTCTTTATAGACATTATCAGCACGGTCCCCGATGGGGCTCACAATCTAAATTCCCTATCAGTATGTCTTTGGAGTGTGGGAGGAAACCGGAGAACCCGGAGGAAACCCACACAAACACGAGGAGAACATACAAACTCCTTGCAGATGTTGTTCTTGGTGGGATTTGAACCAAGGACCCCAGTGATGCAATGCTAACCACTGAGCCTCCGTGCTTCCCGTATATATATTCGTGTATTAAAGGGACAGTCAAGGAAAAACCGGGAATCATAGAATCATAGAATGGTAGAGTTGGAGGGGACCTCCTGGGCCTTCTGGTCCAACCCCCTGCTCAAAGCCCCCAACCACATAAGATAATTATCTGGTCCCATTGGAATGGGCAGGTTTACCTGGTTTTGCTTTTATGTGTTCAGGTACCTTAAGTATAAAGGCTTTTTGAAGAGTTTTACGATAGCCAAAAAGTCCATATTGCCCAAGAGTAGAGATGAACGAATTTGTTCGTATTCGGTTCCGAATACGATCGGACTCGAATATTATTTTTGCAATATTCGTTGAACATAGCCGAACGTCATTAAAGTCAATGGGAGTAGAAATTACTGAATATGTTCAGAACCGATCATATGACAAACATTCGGTATGAATAGTGTTCGAATATGGCATGAATATGTCAAAATCAGATTCGTGGCCAAAATCCGAAAAAATTGGCTCATCTCTACCCAAGAGTGCTGTATCTTCTTCTGTAGGGTGGAAAATATCTGCAACACATGGATCGATCCTCAAGCTCCTTTTCGGTGGTCTATAGCCAAGTCGATACCGACTGTTACCCTACTCTTTGGGATGAAATAGTTAAGCGGAGAAAGTTCTTTCTTTTTTTTTTTCCACTGGTATGATTTAACATTGCCTCCTTGCTAACCTTTAGATGGTTACTCCTAGTTACCAAGCGGTTCACAAACATATTGTCCAAGTTTTCTGGAAACGCTGAAACATCTGAAAGAAATTATCCAATCTTTTACATCCAGAAGTTTACAGTTATATAATGATGGAGAAAACCACAAAGCCCGGGGGATGGCACATTTTAGAGATACTTTTAAAATGAAATTATCCAGCCAAACCTACTAGACAACCCACTCACATTGAAACACAATGAGGACAATCTGGAATTAATTTCTTCGCGATAGCTAAAATCCAATTTGTTATTTTTTTTTTCTATTTTTTCTTTTCTTTCGTTGATTATGAAAAAAAAAATGATGGAATTGAAGTATCGTGTAAGGAAGTTCTGTTTACTCTTCTATGGGAACTTTGCAGAAATCTTCTTCCCTCTCCGGGTGTTTAATCAGACATGACAATCATATACAACAGTAGAAGAGTTTTTCTCTTTTTTTAACTGGAAGCTGATCCCACCAAATCACTAACCATGACCCTCCAGGCCTGATTTCAGTAGAGTGGAACTAAAGAGAGCTTTTAAAATTGCACAAATCACTCACAAACATCTTTTTGCTGGTAAATAAATCCCGGACAAGTGGAGCAGTTCATCGTTGTTGTCTCTGAAATCATGTACTCAGATGTCTTCTATTTTGTTAGACCTGGCAAATGTGCAGTAAAGTGAGACGCATAAAAGAAAAAAAAAAACCTAAAAATCATAATTGAAATAAATTGGTGTCGGTTGTCAGATCCGACTACAACTACCAGTATTGAGAATTTAAAGGGAATGATCCTGATATCTGGTCTTCAGGCAGAATGTTACAGAGCAGGAAACGCTGAGTAGATTGATATATATGTTTGTGGGAAAAGTTTCAAGAAATATTGCATTTTATCCATTGAAATGTCTGGTGTTTGTAGGCCTGTGAGTCCAGTGGGCGGTCCTACTGCTCAGTGATTGGTAGTCTGCCCTGACATAGGACTGCCCACTGGACTAAAATGGAGAAAAAACATCAGGGATTTTAATGAATAAAATAAAAGTTCATAAATCTTTTCCAACAAGATGAAATATCATATATATCATTCTGCTCAGCTTATCCTTCTCTATCCCACAAATCAGATTGCATATATAACATGACAGGTTCCCTTTAAGCATGTCAAATATCAATACTAGATTTAAAGGCATACTACAGACATACTTCGTTATACCTAGCGGAGGATCTATGAGAGAGCTATGCATCACCCCTCAAATTGGAGCTTAAAGGGTTTTCTGCTACATCGATATTGATAACCCATCTATAGGAAAGGCTATGAATTTCAGATCAGAGGGAGGAGATTGCAATACCTAAGAGTGGTCACTAAACAATAGGACCGAGCTGGGCACAATGTTGACATCCAGTTAATGACCGGAGCTGATAGTGGGTGTGACGGATGTTGGAACCCCACCAATCTGATATTGATCTCCTATTCTGAGGATAGGCCATCAATGTAGATGTAATTGAAAATCCCTTTAATCTTGGTTGGTTAGGGATTCCCTATTTACCCTTGATGGTGCTGAGGTTTGTTAGATGTCTGGGGGTGCCCAGGCTAAAGGTACTGCCACACTAAACAATCCCGCTAGCGATCACAATAACGACCATACTAATGCGATCGCTAGCGGGATTGTTTCTATATCGCTAAATGCGGCCACATTTAGCGATATAGTTAACGACGCTATCGCCGTTAGCGATCTTCTTAACGACTTTAGCGGTACAAAAGTACGCTAAATCGCTAAGAAAAGGTGCCACACAGCGATTAGATACTTACCCAGCGGGAGCGCCGACGAGAAAATAGGGTCCGGAACGATTCCAGCGACGAGCGAGATCACAGCAGGAAGCTCGTCGCTGGAAGCTGCCGCACTGAACAACATCGCTAACGGGATCGCTAAATAGTGACGTTTTTTAGCGATCCCGTTAGCGATATTGTTTAGTGTGGCATACCCTTAAGTCATGTATCCTTTAACCTTGTTCCATGAATAATAAAATTAACTTTTTGGGGGCAAATTGTCCCTTCAGAGAAGATGAGGACTAGAACTCTAGAGCTATCTATAGGAAGATTCAATCCTAAAAGTCAATATGGACCTTTTAACGAGCCTTATCACATTACTTAAGATAAAAGCCAAAACCAGAATCTCAATTTGCAATTTTCGGGGTAGGGATCTGATTTTTAGACTGAACTGAGTCTTTGATGGACTTTGATGGTACATATATGTAGGTTTCTTTCCTCTGTCTTATCTTTTGTTTGACTTTTTACACTTTAAAGATACCCACACATATAACAGCAAAATTGGCTGAACCTGACAATGTTGGTGGAACCGGATGACTATCTTATGTGGCCTACCAACTCTCCCATAAAAGATGACTCCCAATACAACATACCAAATTCTTCTTTCGCCTTAGAGAAAGATTGGTCATGTTGAATTTTTTTATTGTGCAGACCTCTTCTCATCCCGATTGTGATGTCTGACTCTTTAGTTCTCAAGACCAAAAGGGTCTGTCAGTGAATTACTCCACACTCCCTGTTGAGAACACATGCAGACACGGCTGAGGTAAGTATATACAGTATGTCTATGGGTTGTTGAGATGAATAGCTGTTGTCTGCCTGAATATTAGAACAATAGCTATTGAAAGTTAATGGTCTCTTTAATGGAATATTCGGCATTACTATTTTAAAACTTTTTGAATTTCAACTATTTTGCTTAATTTTATTTTAAAGTTGGGGCGTCATGGTTCCTACTTGGAAGTTATCAACTGGCTATAAGATTGCAAATCACTTTTGTGTAAGAGAATCTCTTACTGCATTAAATTAGCATGCGGCGTCTTCTGGTACAAAATAAATGGCTCAGCGCTGGGATCAATGTTATGTGTTATGCTACTCGATCAGAAGCTGTTGTTGTAACTCACAGCAAAATGCCCCATTGCTTAGGAAGTCATATATCAGAGCATCAGTGGTGTACTGCTCATCTCGTGTTTATGCATTCTATTGTTGTGTTACCTTGGAAGTGCCATTTCCACCATTAGCGCCTGTTGCAAGGTGATTCAGTCCAGCTGTGTTAAACATAACATTCAATTTAGTTTTACCATCCTTCCTGTCCAGATTAAACTACTGCTGTGTCCTTATTGGATAGATTAAACTCTAATGTAAACACAATTATCTGCAGTGCACTAGTTAGCCTTTCTGTCCAAATGTTCTTTGCAGTCATTACTTGGAACAACTTCTTACACCACCCGATGGGCATGATGGATCAAAGTCTGTTGGTGGCAGCAAAATAGAGAAATGATGGGGGGGGGGGGTTGAGAAGAAGAAAGCAGAGACTGATTTATTGAAAGAACTTTTTGTTGTTGCATGATGTGCTTTTGGACCATACTTTCACCATCTTAAGTGCTTGACTTAACCATGTTCAAGAGCTAATAACTTGATTGTTCAACTTGTATTTTTTATTACCGACAATTGCTGATTATCACCACTCTAATTGACCATTTTGTAACCTTTTTGGCTAGTTAAATGCCAAAAGAGAGAACATATTCAGAGCCAAAGGGGTTTCTCAATGTACCAGGAGCTCTAAGTTTAAGCCGAATTTAAGCTATTGGTCTTGACCAATCTCGGATTTTACCAGGAGCTCCTAATTTAAGCTATTGGTCTTGACCAATCTTGGATTTTACCAGAAGCTCCGAATTTAAGCTTTTGGTCTTGACCAATCTCGGATTTTACCAGGAGCTCTTAGTTTTAGCCATTAGACCAATCTTGGATTTTACCAGGAGCTCTTATTTTAAGCTATTGGTATTGTCCAATCTTGGATCTGGCCAATGTAGTTTCATGACAATTCCCACAAACATGTAAGATAATAAAACTTAAGAACCCCTATAATTGTTATGTACACATAACTAGCCAAACACATGTGACATAGTTTAAGGGCTTAACCTACATTTTTTTTTTGAATTGATAGCCGTGTTTTTGAGGCCTTAAATGTGAAGAACACATTTGCAAATGTTCTCATATTGAATAGCTAGAGTATAAATGGGTAGCATATTTGGGATATGGTTTGGGTCAGTTCCCATCCTCTTGGATGATAGGTTTTCCTTTTTTTCCCAGAGATTTATTAAATAGAAGTGGTTGGAAAAACTGTATAACCTAGATTTTTACAAACTTAATCCTTTAAGAAAATCCTGTGGGTTGTTATTTTGGATGTGGTATGTTTTGATTTTACTATAGAAGGAAATGTAGCCAACTCGTATGAACATCTCAACTACATTTATGAGAATCGATAAATCGGTAAATTTGAAGTGTAGTGATCATAGAAAAGTTATCTCCTATGGATATAAAAGTTTCCCACTTGGGAATAATGTCAGTTGGACTGACAATTTTGGAAGAAATGGCTTATCATCTAATGTGTATGGAGGTGTCCTGACTTTGATGCATCGATGATAGATGTTGGGGTGAAAAAAAGGATTGAACCTTTGAGCTTCAACATTCCTTGATTCTTTTTTTCATAGGTGAGATAAGTCACCACCACAGGTGACACGTTTGTATTACATCCTTGATATGCGCCATAAAACTGGTCATACACCTTAGGTAGCTGTCAGCTGGATCCTTCTCTCTCTCTACATTATGTATAGGAGAAGAGTCGAGAGGCCCCCTATACATTAGTTGGTTGTCTGCTGGATCCTTCTTTCTCTTGATTTCATCCATTTGGGAGAAGTTGGGAGGCCCCAATAAACATTAGTTGGTTGTCAGTTGAATCCTTCTTTCTCTTGATTTCATCTGTTTTGGAGAAGTTGGGAGGCCCCAATACACGTTAGTTGGTTGTTGTTTGGACTTTTCTTTCTCTTGATTTCATCAGTTAGGGAGAAGTTTGGAGGCCTCCATAAACATCGGTTGGTTGTTTGGCAGGATGCTTCTTTCTCCTGTCTTCATCTGTTGTGGAGAAGTCTAGAGGCCCTCATAAACATTAGATTTTCAGCCCATCCTGACTAAATCAGCACATTTGGCCAACTTTAATCTAATGCTTTTGGGGTCTTAAGCATCCAACATGTAGGAACTGACATATGCAAAATAGGTGGATGGGTCCTATATGCCCCTATCTTGTCTAATTCAAAGCAAATATTAAGTGTGTAGACCTTTGCTGCCCATAATGTTGTTTACACCATTAACCTACCCTTCCCTTGTAATAATATCACCTTGTGAGTGTAATGAGTGGAGAGCTGGAAAGACTTGAAAGCATAAAGTGAGAATAATTTGCCTTATCAGATGCAGACACAGCAGGGAATTGAGCCTTATCTCTTCTTGGTGTTAAGACGGCCTGGTCACTTCCTAAACTCTACAGCTTCATTCTCTGTCAAGCCTGATGCATTCCAGATCTCTCCAAACTGAGATTTTATTGGTTACGGCCCCAACATTCTCTCCTTTCTCATCCTTCAACAGGTTCACTTTATGAGCCATAACTACACTAAATAATATCTCGCCTTGCTCTCTCCCCCATTGATTCTGCAGGCTTTAATTGCTTGGAACACAAGCCAGAATCTCACATTCAAGTCAGTCTCCATCACCTTTGACTGCTGTTATTCATTGCTATTAGACAACATCTAACTAAGATATAGGCTTGCTCTTTGACACTGACACTGCTACTGTTCTTGATTGTGTTGTCAATCTGGAGGGCGGGAAAAAAATTATCCTTCAACCCCTGGTAAAATGTTCAATCACTAATCTTCTCAGTAATGCAATGTCGACTCAATTCCGTGCTAAGCTGCCTCCATATTCATACAAGCGCTGAGCCCATATTTATGCTGGCTATAATTTATCCTTGGCCTGCTTCACAACACAGGACATCAGCTTCCTGTCATGACCTATGTCACCATTTGTCTGGCCATGCGGTACGAAGTCCATAAATAAAATGGTCCGTGTCAGTCAAAGATGCAGGATGAAATGCTGCCTGGTTTTAAGAGCTTACAGTCTACTGGTAAATCTAGCATGATTATTATAGATGGAGTGCATCTGAATTTACAGTTCAAATGACTGTATTTCATGGTCGATATGCGAACCACAATGCCTGAACAAATTGTAGATCTCCTGAACCGAACGTACAACTATATACACTGCTCAAAAAATAAAGGGAACACTCAAATAACACATCCTAGATCTGAATGAATGAAATATTCTCATTGAATACTTTGTTCTGTACACAGTTGAATGTACTGACAACAAAATTACACAAAAATAATCGATGGAAATCAAATTTATTAACAAATGGAGGCCTGGATTTGGAGTCACACCCAAAATTAAAGTGGAATGTAATTTCCTTAAAACAAGTCAAAATGATGCTCAGTAGTGTGTGTGGCCTCCACGTGCCTGTATGACCTCCCTACAATGCCTGGGCATGCTCCTGATGAGGCTGCGGATGGTCTCCTGAAGGATCTCCTCCCAGACCTGGACTAAAGCATCCGCCAACTCCTGGACAGTCTGTGGTGCAACGTGACGTTGGTGGATGGAGCAAGACATGATATCCCAGATGTGCTCAATCGGATTCAGGTCTGGGGAATGGGCAGGCCAGTCCATAGCTTCAATGCCTTCATCTTGCAGGAACTGCTGACACACTCCAGCCACATGAGGTCTGGCATTGTCCTGCATTAGGAGGAACCCAGGGCCGACCGCACAAGCATATGGTCTCACAAGGGGTCTGAGGATCTCATCTCGGTACCTAATGGCAGTCAGGTTACCTCTGGCAAGCACATAGAGGGCTGTGCGGCTCTCCAAAGAAATGCCACCCCACACCATTACTGACCCACTGCCAAACCAGTCATGCTGAAGGATGTTGCAGGCGTTTGTCACATGTGCTCAGTGTGAACCTGCTTTCATCTGTGAAGAGCACAGGGCGCCAGTGGCGAATTTGCCAATCCTGGTGTTCTGTGGCAAATGCCAAGCATCCTGCACGGTGTTGGGCTGTGAGCACAACCCCCATCTGTGGACGTCGGGCACTCAGACCATCCTCATGGAGTCAGTTTCTAACCGTTTGTGCAGACACATGCATATTTGTGGCCTGCTGGAGGTCATTTTGCAGGGCTCTGGCAGTGCTCCTCCTGTTCCTTCTTGCACAAAGGCAGAGGTAACAGTACTGTTGCCCTCCTACGGCCCCCTACACATCTCCTGGTGTACTGACCTGTCTCCTGGCAGGGCCTCCAGCCTCTGGACACTACACTGATAGACACAGCAAACCTTCTTGCCACAGCTCGCATTGATGTGCCATCCTGGAAGAGCTGCACTACCTGAGCCACTTGTGTGGGTTGTAGAGTCTGTCTCATGCTACCACGAATGTGAAAGCACAACCAACAGTCAAAAGTGACCAAAACATCAGTCAGAAAGCAGTGGTACTGAGATCTGTGTCTGTGGTCACCACCTGCAGAACCACTCCTTTATTGAGTGTGTCTTGATAATTGCCAATAATTTCCACCTGTTGTCTATTCCTTTTGCACAACAGCATGTAAAATTGATTGTCAATCAGTGTTGCTTCCTAAGTGGACAGGACAGTTTGATTTCACAGAAGTTTGATTTACTTGGAACTATATTCTGTTGTTTAAGTTTTCCCTTTATTTTTTTGAGCAGTGTGTATATGTACAGTGGGGAAAATTAGTATTTGATACACGGACGATTTTGTAAGTTTTCCCACCTACAAAGAATGGAGAGGTCTGTAATTTTTATCATAGGTACACTTCAACTGTGAGAGACAGAAACTTTAAGAGAATCCAGAAAATCACAATGTACAATTTTTACATAATTAATTTGCATTTTTCTGTATGACATAAGTATTTGATACAATAGAAAAAGAGAACTTAATATTTGGTACAGAAACCTTTGTTTGCAATTACAGAGGTCAGATGTTTCCTGTAGTACTTGACCAAGTTTGCACACACTGTAGCGGGATGGTGGCCCTCTCCTCCTTACAGATCTTCTCCAGATCTTTCAGTTATTCCTCCCACTGTATGTATATATATGTGTATATATATGTGTATATGTATATATATATACATATATGTATCCATGAGGCTATAAGTTGAGGTCAGGAGACAGTGATCCTAGGCCTACAGGTGCATTGTAATATCATAGTGTACTAAAACTCTCACTTCTGCTACATCTTGTACATTGTTTCACGCAAACATGTTACTCAGCACGGTATCTGATTAAGCTGTATTGTATCTCAAGCTGATATTTCACTGCTGATATATACAAACGATTAAAAAGCAGCAAATAAACCACCAAAGCAAAGTATTTGGTATCAGTCAAAGTTGGTTTGCAATTTTGACGAAGACTTCAGATTGCAAGCTTTACGGAACAATGGGCGCCGCTCCGAGCCGTCTACGCTGTTGAAGTGAAACAGAACATAATGTCATCAAATACATACAGAAATTTACATGATGATTTTATCGCTACGTTCTTTTTTTGTTTTTACGTCTCACTCCTGGTGGATGACTGATAGCAGCTCGGATGGTTCAGTTCTTAAGCAAATTAGCTTGTCTCTCACTGTATCGTCTTGTTTCGCAGGCATTATTTTACAAGGCCTCATACTAAGGAGGTCATTCCCCCTGCATGATGGCTTGTTGTTCATGAATCTGCTTTGTGCCAATTTGTGTGTGCATGTGCAATCAGAAGTGACTCGGAGTTAGCAAGATGATAATCATCTGGCGGTTGGTATAAAAACTTCCTCAATTCGACCACCATGAATCAGGATGATTCCAAGTGAATGGGATTTTAATCACCTGTCACTGCCTCCAGCACTTTCTCTATATTTATGATAATTTTTTTTGTCTTTTTATTGAAATCAGTGTTGACTGAATCAAGTAATCCTGATTAGCAATCTCACTGTATGCAGTCAAGAGTGAAATGCATTAGAGCGTTATTGGTACACTGAGCATACTGGAATAGGCAAGTGTGGGAAAAAAATCAAGCTGACTCTGTTTGACTTGGTGATAGGTGAGTAGCAGAGTGGTTGGGTATGCCAGCAACCTAATTATCCCAGGAGAGAGAGAAAAAAAAAGTTGCATTGATTTAATGGAACTTCTTTTTCATGTAAATTATAGCTGCCGGCTTGGAAATAATACTAATTGTTGTATATATTTACTAAACTGCTAAATTGGAAGGAAGGCGCCTGTCGTTTGCTCTGTAGATGAAAAATTGCTAAATTTTTAAATTTGATAAAACCACAACTATCAAGATATTTAGATACAATTTGGATGAGTTTTATCAGGCGACTGTTGATCAATAACCAAATTGATTAGAAATATCTGATGATTCCAACAGATAGATCGATCGACTCCAGCCAAATGATTTTTTTGGCCTTACCACTTTATTATCTGTAATTTAATTTTAACCACGTCTGAGTTTCACGAATGTGTGGAATCCTTTTTTTTTTTTGGAACAGACAGAACATAATAGTCTATGGCCCTTTTCAAGATCTGCGGAATATGTTGGCGCTATGTAAATATAATTATTATTACGGTAATTATTTCATATGTTTGATTCACATTTCTGACGGAGTCATGGAATCACGGTGTTTGGACCAAACACAGACATTCAAGTGAAGGGGTTGATAAATTATTTATTTATTATGCGTTGCTTATATGTCGCGCCATCATGTTCTTGGTCCAACATATTTCGGCGCCACCATAGACCTAGAGATGATTGCTTTGAGAAATTGCAGCAGGAACACAAGGAATATCTTCCCTTCTAGATAAGATGCAACTGCAGATGTTCCATTACACGTCCATCAATGCAAACAGTGACCTTAGTTATTTTCACAAGGAGCCACACATGCTACGATGTGCATATATCACAATGATTTACAGAAGACAACCCATATTTAGCGCAGGTCAGATGATCAATAATAATTGGAATTACCACACACCAACTGCCAGCAGGGTGGAAATCATTACAACAGGGAAGACAAAGGCTTCTGTTTTATAGCTTCCTGTTCAGAAGATTAAGATAACAGGACCTGTGAAGAAGCTTTGATTATCCAGACCTCCTTGGAAACCTTACAAGTTGTCATATTCCTGAAGCACAATTAAGCCATTAAACCCCAAGCAGGGTTCTTGATTGATGAATTTCTTTGACGCTCAATCCTTACTTTGTTGATTTTGACATTTCAAATTTTAGATTATGAAATAATTAAAAAAAAAAGTAGAAAAATGGCCACAGACTGGAAGATAATCTACCAATGCGCCTAACATTAAGGGACCTAGAATAATATTTTTTCAATTTTATTAACAAAGCTTGTTCAGTTTTCAAATTTTTGTCAGTTATGATTGTTACAACCCAACCTGACTTAGATTTAGGGACAAAAGGATCTAATTGATTGGAAGCTACTGAAACCTCTAATGATCGGTATGAATCATGATCTTAGTTCTGTTAAGAAGGGCCTCAAAAGTGTTTAGGCGTTGCAGCTATTAAAGACAATTTTTGGAAAAGGGTTGTCAGCTCACCCACTTTTGTGAAACTCCTCCTGGGTTTGGAAGGTCTGAGATGGGGCCGCAACATGTAGATGTGTTTCTACAGATCGTAAGGAATGAAAGTGAACAAATTGATTAATAACAAATTTAGTTTTTTCTACATTTACCAAAAAAGTGGGATTTTGGCGCATCCAAAGTTTTGGGGGTTCAAGTCTCATGAATCCGGCAAAAGAGACGCCAGCCGATAGTCATTTTGCTGAATTCTTTAGAGGGTCATGAAGGGGTTTAAAATACAAAAAAAAAATCATACTTACCTGTCTTTGGCACTCTCCTGACTCCATATGTGTCTTTATCGCAGCTTACCTGATCTTTGTTTCCTCTCATGCTGAGGCCAGAGTCACGTTGGAGTCTGGGGAGAACTGAATGTCTTTTCACAGCATTTTCGATTCAGAACAAGTTTTATTTGGACAGACACATAAACAACAGCAGAAGCACTGGCATTGCTCCTGCACCTGTAAAATCAGTAAATTAGGAAGCATAATATGGTAAAATCTTGTACCGGTCAGCCAGATACGGTGGTGTTCAACCCACAAGTAAAGTCTCATAAGTGCATACTATCAAGGTAGAAAATGTCCAGAAAAGGAGCAGCACTCACCAGGGGTATGTGAATAAATAGCACTTTATTGAGGTCATTACATGATAGGAAACATGGAGGAGTGATTGAGAAACAGCTGTTTCGCATAACCTACGCCTCTTCTGGCGCTACCGCATCAGAGCTGGAGTAAGCGTTGGTTATGCGAAACAGCTGTTGCTCAGTCACTTCTACATGTTTCCTATCATGTGGTTACCTCAATAAAGTGCTCTTTATTCACATACCAATGATGATTATCGCTCTTTATTTGTGCAAAATCTAATCTGCCTGATGATTTGAGGAAATCTATCTGAAACAAATTTTCGGGAGATTTTGAAACTGCCCTTAATATTAGATTGTCTTAATGAGAAGTCATGGGGTATATAATCACAAATGTTCACAGAATTTTTTGTGGAAATTTTGGAAAAAAACTCCATTCTAGCCTGGGCATAGATTTCTGCAAATTTCATTAACCTGAAATGGAACAGATGCGGAAATTTCTGCAAAACAATTACCATGTGTGACTATAACCTTATGCAGTTGGTTGATGGTGGACCAATAAATATAACAACTACAGTGCGACCCGATCATTTTCGATCTGCAGAAATCGATTCCTATCATCCTAAACCTTAACAGGCATGCTTATGAGAAGAATGGCATCTCTTAGCAAGAAAACCAAACTTTGAATTTCCTGTATGAACCCATTGAAAGGGAATTACAAATTTTGAAAAATTAAAACAAAATTTTTGTTTCGAAAAATTTTCAAAATTGACCTTATAAGTTGTTGATGTTTTTTTAAGGTTTATTCCCCCTCCTTCATCCTTACCTCTCCTAATAATTGTGTTTGTTTATTTACCTTTGATATAAAACACGTTTGTGATTGACAGATGTAACACTCATGGATCCTAACGACAGTGTTTTGTTATCTTTATGCCTCTTGCTTTGCATGCTTGTTAAAAAGTGGAGTCAGAGTGTCTGAGACAAAACCCTAACAAGTTCTTCCTAATCAGCCTCGGAATGTTTCTGTCAAGCACAAGAAAAATGCTCAGCTCCAACAAAGCTCCACTTCTCCCCTAGAAACACATTTGTTTAAAGATTGGTCTGTCAATTTTTGAATCAACATTTTGCCTTTTTTTTTTTATTTTTTTCTATTTTTTCCTTTCCTTCAGACATCATGCATTTTGTTTTTTTTTCTCCCACCACCCCCCACAAATAAGGGGAAATAATACAAAGCTGCTATTTGTTGTTTGAAGGAAGTAAACTTCGTCAGTTCGACTGTGATGTGTGCGCTTCAAATGTCACTCAGTACAGCTTTCTTGTAATGAAACACTGCACACAGATTTTTCCCTTTAGGCTCCGGGGGATTAGACCCAGTAAATGGGAGAATAAAAAAAATAATAATGAATTAAAAAAATAGAAAAATAAAATAAAAAAAAACATTTTTTTTGTTTGCAGTTGGTGCATCGGAGTGAGAAGCTTAAGAACCACAATTTATTCAAATATTGATATTTCCGCTTGTCAAAAAACAGCCGTCTTGATATTTCCACTGAGCGCCGTTGTCAGAAGAATAGCAACCGATGTGTCAGATAATTCCTAAATGGAGTTCACTGCTGAGAAATCAGTAGGGAACAGCCCCCAAAAATATGTATAAATTCTGGTTGATGTTGAGTAAAGAGGGCAACCAAACGTAAAACAGGGCTAACATTTCCATCATTGTAGGGCTGTGATGTAGCAGGGCCGAACTTGTCATCGAACGCTCAGGCGCTATTTTTGCATTGTAATCACGTCGTAGTACTGAAGGCTTAAAGGGGTTGTCCGTTACTGCACCACCCTTTCTCTATAGGCAGTATGCAGAACAAAATACAAGAAAAAAAATGCAAACTTACCTCCCGGACTGATAGACTTCCACTCTGATGGAATACTGAAAGGCTGCTGCTGATTGGCTGCAGCGGTCACATTATGTAACAGTATCAATTGGATTAGCAGCACCGGTCCGGGAGTCAAGAATGTTTATTTCTTGTGTTTTTTCTTTGCTTTGCAGACTGCTGCTATAAAGACGTGGTTGTCGAGTGGTAGACAGCCCTTTGACGGTGGCGGTAGAGATATGAATGTTGGCCAACTGGCGACCATCTATATGTATGGGGGTGTCCTGACTCTCCTACAATGTCAGTTGTTGAGGGGTAAAAAAAAATTGACTCACTTCCCTCTCCCCATTACGAACACATGCCGGCTCGGCGTTTATAAGGATGCATGTGCTTGAGGGGTCGAGAGTTACAACCGTTGGCCCAATCGACATCTAAGGTCTAAAGTCAACTCTATAACACCATGACGGCAATTTCTCATCAGTCTTACACGGGATGCATGTGCTGAAAACTTTCCAGGCTTCTTGACTGTTATATATATTATATATATATATATATATACCTGTGGTTCGCATTCATTTGCTTCTTCTCCCATCCCCCACCCCATGGAGCTCTCTTTCCCATCACTTAGTAGCCAATCAGAAGGCAGCTGTTTACAAGGCTATGTAAGCATTCTTGGTTCTGCATGTGGTTTGCATTAAGGACCCAGAAAGCTGTGAAGGATGGGGCTAATGATGTAAAACACTAGTGTAAATTCCAGACTGTTGATAGCAGTGACTGAAGCTTCAACAATTTTCTTAGTATCTTCAAAATACCACCATATGTTGGAGTCATTTATGGCTTTAGTTTTTTTTTTGTTGGGGGGGACAACAAATGTGGAATGTATAGCCTCCTTCACAATTAAAGATAATGCAGTTACCATCCTCCCCCTATAATTACTTAGAAACAGTAAATTGTAAGTTTTTTTTTAAAATTGACAGAATGTTGTTAAATGAAATTTTTTTTCGTAGATCTGAAAAATTGGGAAAAATATTTTTGATACTTGACCCTCATTATGTCTAGGCCACTGCAAATTAGGGTCCGGCTGTAAATGTATCCCACAGTAAACAGATCTGTGCTCTTGAGTGCGACAGGGAATGTGTGAATACCAGACTGGTTTTCTCACTATGGCATTGACAAGAATGTATGTAGATGATAGCTCAAGTGCTACATGCGGTAGGCAGAATAATACCGCACTTTATGCTAAGGACACAGACATGGTTTCTGTGTGATCATATGGTTCACAGCTAGACTCCACAGGGCATCCAATAACAGTGAGCAGCCATCTGGGAGTTGCTGAAAGTAATAGTATGGGAAATATTTTAAGTCAGGGCATGCCAGGAGATTCCTTGGGTCCTCTATACGCACACACGGGCTGGTGTAATATGTCACCTTATGCTTATTATAAATATTTTAATATATTGCATATTCATATAGAATATATATATATACACACACACACATACATATATATAAATATAAATAGATATATATAGTTTATGGCCTTCAGCTTGACAAAAAATAAATAAATAAATGCATAATAATAAAAATACCGAAACAGTAACCAAAATGTAAACAAATAAGCATAAATAAGTAAAGCAACCAAACTATATATATATATATATATATATATATATATATATGTATTTTTATTATTTATTTGTTCAATATAATTTGTTTTATTATTTTATAATTTAATTCATTTTTAAAGTATTTTTTTTATATTATGCCCTTATTTATTTTTATTTTGTATTATTTTTTATGGCTTTTTAGTTTTTTTTACCTTTTTGCTTTTTATATATTTTTTTACACATTTAGTTATTTTTTTAGTTTTGTTTTTAAGTATTTTTTTACGGATTTGTATTATTAATTTATGCTTTACTTTTGTTTTTACGTATTTGTTTACTTTGCTTGATTGTTATTTATTTTATGTTATCATTATACTATTATTTACACTGTCATTATGGATATGGGTGTAAGGCCTCTTTCACACTTCAGTCGTGCGACGTGCGCCAAAAAGTGAAAATGGCGGATCCGCCAGAAAAGTGCAAAAACGGATGGCAGCGGATAATTTTTCATGAACTTTTCAACCTGGAAAAAGAATTTTCCACCCGGAAAATGCAGGTACGCATATCTGGCACGGAGGAGAGAGAGAGACCCCGGACTGTGTTGTAAGCATTTTGTATGCTTTTCTATGGAAGCGACGGATCCGCTCAAGACGGATGCCAGTGGATCCGCCGCCCATAGGTAGCCATTATACAAAATGGCGGATGCGGCGGATCCGCCATACTCCGATTTTGGCAGACCAAAAAACGTTGCATTGGACGTTTTCCTAAAACGGCAGACGCCAAATTTTTGGCGAATCCGTCAAAAAACTGACCTAACGGACGACCAGCCGTCAAAATCCGTCACTAATGCAAGTCAATGTGAAAAAAGCGGGTCCGCCAAAAAAAAATGACGGATCCGTTTTTTTACATTTTGACGGATTTTGACTGACGTCGCACGACTGAAGTGTGAAAGAGGCCTAAGAGAGTGTAAAAATGTTGAATATGTTTCCTGGTGATCTTGCTTTGTAATTTTTGGTTTGCGATTCTATGGATGGAGGAAATGCGGGATGTCAGATACAATAGTCTTCATTTTTGCAAGCTGCTTACATCATTATCATCCCTGGACATGGAACATGCTTTTGCATTTGGGTTGATATTCACTATGATGCATAAGGGTTATGTTATGAGTTAAAATCTTGTCCAGATGTGGTAATGTGGGATTTGTCATATAGCTCATTACTCGGTAGGGTAATTCAGTCTTTAGGAAGTCATGAGTTATGCCAAAGTCCGAGCTCAGCCCTGTTAGGTCCACAAGTATTTTTAATACTGATATAATAAATTAATTCTACACTAGATATGGCTGAAGGAGTTGGCCAGGACTTACATATTGATGATTTATCCATACGAGAGTACAGTTGAGCAAAAAGATTTGCAGAACAAGCGGCCATGTCAGTAGTGTGTGATCACTGGACTAAAACCCTAGGAACTTTTTCCTACCTGCCGTCATCGTCGTCTGATTAGTAATCAGAAGATCTGCCGAGGATGAGAGCAGGCAGGAGAGGATTTGAGGTCTCTCGTCCAATGGCCAAGGACTACTAATATGGCCTTTTGAAGCTTTTTGCCCAATACTATAGCATAGTTCAACAATGTCGGATCATTGCGGGTCAACCGGTAATAAGGTGCAGTACCAGGCAGCGGCCACTAAGCAATGTAAGGAGCTGCTGTGTTCTGCCCCTCCACTGCTTATATCCTCCGGCAACCACCAGGACAGATAACAGCTGATCTTTGGGGTACCTGATATTGGACCACCCATCGATCGGATTTTTAAGGTCTGTTGGCCATTAATATGTATGGCTTAGACAAATCCTATTAGAAATAATTAAATGGGTTATCAAGGATAAAAACAAGATGCCTTTTTTTTTCAAACCATAGTCCTTTTCATGGCAAGATAAACAGTGCATTCACTTTAAAGAAGCTGAGCCGCAATACAATGTTTCTGAAAGTAAGGAGCCATGTTTGTATCTAGTCCTATATGACCCTTATCGGAGGTCTACCTACAGTGCAGAAGAAGTCTTTAGTCCGAAGGTTCAGCGCTACATCTCGGATTCAGAATAAATTCTTCTGCTCTCTGGTTTTTAGATTTATATATTCTTCTTGCTAGAATATTTCTCTTAGTTTTCTGACTCTTCCGGAGCAGACACTACAAGATCCTGACATCTTTGGCTCGTTAGAGCATATACTCCAGCTGACTGTAGGCGCTGACGGTTTTCCATGCATGCTTGCTGCCCATTCCTCGTTTACAGCCATTGCTTACTGTCTACGAGAATCTGTCATCTACGCCAAAGCACAGGCCGCTGCACCACTGACAGTAAGGAGGTAAACGCCTGCTGCCTCAATCCCCCCATTAACTTTGTGAAGCGTATTGATTTCTTGTAAAAATAATGATATTGACAGGCTCTCCAGGAGTAATTGTTTCCAGAGTACAAAGGTCACCTCTGAGACTGAAGGGTTTTGGAACTGGGTAGTCAGTGTAAAGTGCTAAGGGATGGATAAAACCCAACAGTAACACGTCCAAGAATGGAAGACTTAAAATTTTAGTACATTGACAAAATACCTTCTGGGAGGATTGGCAGGGTGGCCATGACTTCCATCAATCGAAATGGCGAACAATTCCTCCTAAGGCCATTTCTCGTTATATTATTTGATCGTTTCTTCAAAGGTAGGGTGCTTTATATTCGATGGTGGCTAACACCTTCATGCCCAGTCCGGAGTCCAGGACATGTTATGTGCAGCATTTTTATCACCAATCAGGCAGATATGATTGGAAAAGCTTTTGTTTCGTAGAAAAATCAATGCCAATGGTCTATAAATGTGGATCCTCTAGAATATTTATGCTGCAGTAGTTTGACATCATGTGATTTCAGCCTTCACGTAGTCCTTCTATATAGAGCATTTAGTAATCCAACTTTCTGCAAAAAAACTTGATTTTGTGCTATGAGATAACATATTTCACCAGGAGATACACTTTATAGCTCACTTAAAGGCAACTTGCAAGTTTTTACATATGGAAGTAGTGGTATGGATGCATAAGTGATGTCCTCAAATTATAACTTAGAGGTTAGATGAGCCAGTCATCAGAAGTATAGTGTTGAAGCAGCCATATGCTAATCAGAGTAGAAGTGCATCAAGGGCATGTCATTGCTTATGGAAGTAGCAGTTTCAGTGCAAACACATCCCCAGTGCACTTCCAGTCTGATTTGCATGTGACTCCTGTTCATGAATAGGGCATCATATCACTACAATAAAGGTATCATATGTATCGGGAGACAAATGCCTATGCAACCATTCCAGTACTGCCATTTGCAAAAAAAACATGATGATATATTTCTTTTAAGGCTCTGTTCAAACTGCGATTTATAATCAAAACAACAAATCTGGTGCGTGAGATATACCTACCTGATAGATCCCTTTGACTTATAATGGCAAACATTAGGTTCTTTTGTGGTTTTGGTAAATTTGATGGGAATAATCAACTCTGCCGAGACTGCCAATAGAGGCTCTGAAAGGATACTCTGACAGCAGGGTGAGCAGAGCCATAAAGGGAGTCTGTTAGCACTCGGTGCCCCATGGCATGGTCAATCACTGCTTTATCTCAGTCTCCAGCACCCCCTTCATAGATCCAGAGAAGGTTGGAGATAGATGGATAACAAGCAGGTGGGAAGGTGTAGTTAAAAGTTTGGCTATGCCATGGAGCACTGAGTGCTTCTGCTTGGTTTGAACAATCATTCTGTGCTGACAGAGTCCCTTTAAGGCACCCATACACATTAGTCTAATGGTGTCCGAACCCACCAATATCGATGAGTTTAGTGCATAGTCAACTCTCCCCAAACAGATGATGTTGGAGGAGATAAGGATGAGACATATTTGATTTAGGAGTGCCAATCTTTTACTTCTCTATGAGATAAGCCACCACTAGGCATGTCTGGCAATGGCTTTCTCATAGAGAACAAAAGAGCGCTTGGCAAAATGAGCGCTCTCGTGCATGGAAGTGAGGGGAGAGATAGCTCCCGGTTGAACGATCGGCTGAACCATCAAAAGTCTATGGGGGGGGCTTTAGATTTACTTAGTACAACTTAAGTGATGGGTTGCATTGAATAGATTTTAATCCGTCCACTCAAATTGTTGGTTGTAATTGCTAAAATTGCAATAAAATGGTAAATGCCGTGTTGGTGGAAGCATACTCAGGCGCCAAACGGCCGTCCTCTGCATAGTTGCACCGCTACCACTCTCCTTGAATAAAGGATTTGAATAAGGAATATATATTTTATTTTCACCGGTGAGTGCCGCTAAACTTTTTTCCTTCGGACATATTACTTACTCTTTCCCGTTTGGGACTTTTAACCGAGCACCACCGGGTTTTTGGCTTACACTCATGTCGGATCATAGAGTTCAGTCCTCCACCCCATTTTAATGATAGTGCTGAGTCAATTCATTTCTTTTTTTGCGTGTTTTTTAGAATGTTATTTTATTTTTCAGTCCCTTATTGTGCTGCTTTCCTTTTCTTCCATCATGGAGTGTCATTGTCTTTTGTACCGTAAACTTTGTTAATTCAATTGAGTCGCTTCAATTTTGCAGCATTTGTTGTAATAGAGAATGATAATCTGTGTATTTGCTATACATTATCCTTCCTTGTACCGGCGTCTATGGCTACCTCTGAAGTGAGGGCACAGGGGAGATGATAGTGAGCACTAGCACTCTCGAGAAATCAAGAGCTCCCCGTTGTTCGTGCTTTGTCACGTAGACGAGCAAGTAACTCAGTGAGAGCTGCTGAACAAACAAGCATTAGACAGTCAATAGTGTATCTGCAGACTAATTGCATCGGAGAAATGAACCTCTCTTGTAAATTGCTTGTAGTTTTGACATGAAAAAGATATTCTTCGAAACTGGATAGCCATCTGTTTACCTGTCAATCTATGGTATACACAAACTATATGGCAATCATACAGAAATGAAGAAAAATATAATTATTCTGGATTTTCGCCATATCTACCGCAACAGAACATAATTAGATACCTTCACCTATGAGTAAAATACTCAATGCATTAATATAGATATAGAAAGTTTAATAACAAGTCATATTGTCTTTATATTTTTTGGGGAAATGGGAAAATAACAAATATTAACATCTTTTATGTTTGGTTTTGATCAAATAATAGAGAATTGGCCGTTGGCCGTTGACCATAGCTAGATCTTTTGTTGAGTACCAAGAACAATAACTAAAAGCTGAATTTACTGTGTTATTAATTTAATAATCATCGAGATGAATTTAGTAAATAATTCGCTTATAAATCTTAATAGTATGTTACATTGTTCTCATATTTTAGGGTGCAATGGTAAAATCCCAAATATTCAGGTACAAGTGTCCCATCTATGCTTCCACTGGCTACCAAATGACTCAATAAAACTTGGTCTTCCACCATTGTTCGATTTTTATGGTGAGCGCAAAAGTTTTGGACACACCTTCTCCTTCAATGATTTTTTCTGTATTTTCATGGCTATGAAAATTGTAGAATCACACTGAAGGCATCAAAACTATGAATTAACACATGTGGAATTATACATTACACTTTACAAAAAAGTGTGAAACAACTGAAAATATGTCTTATATTCTAGGTTCTTCAAAGTAGCCACCTTTTGCTTTGATTACTGCTTTGCATGCAGAAAAGGTGAACGGATGGATTCTACATGCCTGGTTCCCACCGTGAAGCATGGAGGAGGTGGTGTGATGTGTGGGGGTGCTTTGCTGGTGACACTGTTGGGGATTTATTCAAAATTGAAGGCATACTGAACCAGCATGGCTACCACAGCATCTTGCAGCAGCATGCTATTCCATCCGGTTTGCGTTTAGTTGGACCATCATTTATTTTTCAACAGGACAATGACCCCAAACACACCTCCAGGCTGTGTAAGGGCTATTTGACCAAGAAGGAGAGTGTTGGGGTGCTATGCCAGATGACCTGGCCTCCACAGTCACCGGACCTGAACCCAATCGAGATGGTTTGGGGTAAGCTGGACCGCTCACCGCTTCAATTTTGAATAAATCCCCAACAGTGTCACCAGCAAAGCACCCCCACACCATCACACCACCTCCTCCATGCTGCTTCACGGTGGGAACTAGGCATGTAGAGTCCATCCGTTCACCTTTTCTGCGTGCAAAGCAGTAATCAAAGCAAAAGGTGGCTACTTGAAGAACATAGAATATAAGACATATTTTCAGTTGTTTCACACTTTTTTGTAAAGTGTAATGTATAATTCCACATGTGTTAATTCATAGTTTTGATGCCTTCAGTGTGATTCTACAATTTTCATAGTCATGAAAATACAGAAAAATCTTTGAATGAGAAGGTGTGTCCAAACTTTTGGTCTGTACTGTATATGATAGTATTTAGCTTAGAAATCTTATTGATGAGTTACATTGAACCTATATTTTTGGGTTCAGTGTTAAAAAACCCTAATGGTCATACATACATGATCCCTCTAAGGTTGGTTTAGACCTAAAAATCCAACTGGCCACCGTATGACCCAATAAAAGTTGGGTCATTTGAACAGTAATACATTTTCATTGAGTGCCAGTATGTTGACCAAAAGGTTGCTTTACCTAATCGGAAATGATGCATTCGATAATAATTGGCTGGTCGAGCAGATCATCTACCACAACTTGAACGTCACGGCCACCACTTACCTGATCTTCTTCAATGAACCTTAAAGGAAATATCGAAGGATTATTTCAAGTCAATTTGACACTTACGCTACAAATATATTCTTCTTTATTGTTTTTCGATCTACATTTGTATTAATTCAGATGTAAAGCTGCTCGTAGACTAACGCTTCTTCTAAGAAGGTTCCACCTCCAACATTGACTGATGGCAAATGCAAAAAGTGCCTAGTAAGGCCATTAATATAGAGAAAAATGAGCTAAATGAACCTCTTGTTCCTTTCTATTTAGAACAAGGCTCGATTTAACTGTAATCCAATAAACATGTTCGGGAAAAAAAAACAGAAAGACGACAAAGGTAACCCTATTGGGAAATAGTGTCCAGTCTTGTAGCACCATCTAATGGGTATTTAGGTGCAAACTAGCAGTGAAGTGTTAAATATTTACACTCAGAATGCCAATAGTAATTGTCCACTTTATCTGAGCTAGCCTAGGGAAATGTCTTACTTGTCTCCTTGTTACTTCAATAAACAGAAGGCTGGAAAATCCCCTCACTATTTCTTAGGGGCTTAGAATTAATAAAGCTTGGCAGTATAAAATATGAGCTTTAGTTGTTTTGAATGATCACTTCTGTGCTAGGCGATATAATATGGCTTTAACTCCATGTGGCCTGTCTATTAAGCAAGACAAGGATGAGCCTTGGAAATAATAAAAAATATTTATGTTTTTCTTTGCGATACTAACAAGGTAACATATCAGGGGAGAAATGGCAGGCGAAGAATAAGGTTAGTGTTTCTTATGAATTCATGGCACAGTTGGATCCCTTTCTGCTCCCATAAACGCCCTAGGATCCTGTTTTCACTGCTGCCATTATTCCACAAATTGTATTTTTTCCCTTTTTGTTTGTGAAATCTTAAGTGTCATAAATGCCTCCATCTCATATATATTTGATGCTTAATATTAGTCTCAGCCCAGGAAAGTGCACTTTACATGTGGCAACATACGATTACCTGAGAGTGTTATTGCAAAGGAAAAAAAAAATCAATATCAATTTATAATTCAAGATTGCAGCCTATCAGGTTTTTTTTTTTATGTCTCTCTATCCAGGCTCATTAATTTTTTATTATGATTGACTGAAACTGAAAGATTTTTAACATGTTTCGCTGTTATTTATTCAACCTTAATAATTAAATAAACCTTAATTGGCTGTATTTTTGAAGCATCTCAAAAGCTATGGCCAGAATGAATTTTGGTGACCATACATTATTAATATATATATATATATAAAAAAAAATTAAAAATATAAAAAAATATACCATGGGCCTTCATAAAAGCGAAGAAAGCTGTAGCAAAATTATCTGTTTTTTTTATCTTAACAAGATGAATAAAAAATATATTATTAAAAAACTAAGGTAGGTTATAATTAAATGAATCGATACGAATAAATATTAAAGTGTTTTGCAAGGAGCGAAATCAATGTGAAGGAGCAGCAGACAGGATAATAGTAAAGAAAGAACAAAAAGTAAATAAAATAATAGTTAAAGAAGAACAAAAAGTAAATAGAATAATAGTAAAAAAAGAACAAAAAGTAAATAGAATAATAGTAAAAGAAGAACAAAAAGTACATAGAATAATAGTAAAAGAAGAACAAAAAGTACATAGAATAATAGTAAAAGAAGAACAAAAAGTACATAGAATAATAGTAACAAAAGAACAAATAGAAAATAGAATAAGAGTAAAGAAAGAACAAATATAAAATAGAATAATAATAAAGTACAAATAGTGCATAGTATACTTGTAAAGATAAAATAAATATCACAAATAAAATATCTAATATTAAATCAAAAATCTTTATAAAAATATAAAAAAATTAAAGGACAGATCTCAGAAACATAAAAACAAAATAAAATGTTTAAAAGTATCTAAATATAAAAAACAGCTGAAAATAAAAGTAAAATGCAGGTAGATGTGGACAGTCATTGCCTTGTCTGGTAAAAGGGGCAAATGAAGATGACCTCACCAAGGATGTTTGTGATTGGTACTTAACGCGCATCTTTAAAAGGTGATTGACAGATGGAAAATTGCACTTTCAAATTTCATCCGTATTCATTTCAGTTGCTCTTTCACATGTCAGTTTCCTGCCATTCGGAGACAGACCATGGCTATATGCATTAGCTGTTACCACACAGAAAAAAAAAAAAGGAAGACAATCCTGTACTTGAGGACTCTGAAGGAAAATCAATCATGTCATAAGTGAGAAGTATGGATAAGTTTGAACTGTGGAGAGTTTCAGCATTTCATTTCTGGTCACTCCATTGTGTTTGTGAAACGCAATGATCTGCTGAGCTTTATTCCCAGCCATGAGAACCCTCAATTAAACCTGTGTTAAAAGTCTAACTCTGGGGACTTTCTTCTTATTCCCCATCACTTGCGATGAATCTGGCAACTTTCTTCTTTTTTTTTCTTTCTTTGTGTAAAGATCAGCACTAGATTTTCTGAATATATTGACATAGTTTAGTTGAATGAAAATTGACCTGCATGCTTCTTGTACTCACATGCTCTTTGAGGTCATTGCGTAGGATGATCTTTCCTGTGCATAGCCCTATTTTTTGGCATAATATCTAAAAAAAACAGGAATGCAGCTGCTGAACATAAAAAATATACCCCTTTTGCATCTAGTAAAGATATTCATGAATCCCGCCTGTCACTAAAATGAAGCGGCAGTTGCCAATCAACTTTTCTGGGGGCCTGTTGCCAATAATGTGTCAACCATGAGGCCTCCAGAGAAAGCCACATAGAATCAAGATGAAGTGCCACTGTGATTCCCATTTCTTTATAGTTGTCAAGATTGGTTCAAGCAGTAATCATTGGGCATTGAGCCCCAATTTCAACAATATGCCATCGATATCTCTCCTAAACTTTTAACCGGGTTGTCCACTACTAGATAACTACAACTTAATTCGTTCAGAACCCTAATTAAAATAAAGCCATGTATTGTCCTGCTCCGTTCCAGCGATGTTGGCACTGCTGTTCCCAGAAGATGATCTAATATAGTTGTGCCACATACACACCACAGCCAATGATCATAAGAAATATACCTCCTTTTCTGGGGGGCTATTGACTATAATGGGTCAACCATGAGGCTTCCAGAGAAAGCCACATAGAATGAAGATGAAGTGTCATTGGGATTCCCTAGCACTTCTGCCACTTCTTCTATTGGTCAACATTGGTCCAACCAGTAATCATTGGGCATTGATCCCAATTCTGAGCAATATGCCATCAATAGCTCTCTAAAATGTTTAAAGGGGTTGTCCACTTCAAGAAACCAACAGCTTAATTAGTTCAGGACCCCAATTAAAATAAAAGCATTTTACAGCTGCGCAGTTCCAGTGATGTCGGCACCGCTGTTCTCAGAGGGTGACATGTCAATGAGTTTCCGCTCGTAGAATATTGATGAGTGGGTACCCCGATGGGATATTCCTTAGCTGTAGTCAAACAGTGACAGTGGGCATCTGACACTACAATGTCATATCATTCTCGTGGACCAGTGGTACCAACAAGGCTGGAACAGTGCTGCAAGAGGTGAGTATCAACTGCTCTTAGTTTAATTGGGGCCTGAATGGATTAAACTGGGGTTGTCCAGTAGTGCCCAACCCCTTCAATATAGTAAATAAATCTGGTGTAATATGCAAGTATGGGCAGCATGTTGGCTCACTGGTTAGTACTGTTGCTTTGCAGCGCTGGGGTCCTGGGTTCAAATCCCATCAAGGACAACATCTGCAAGGCGTTTGTATGTTCTCCCCAAGTTTACGTGAGTGTCCTCCAGATTCTCTGGTTTCCATCCACACTCCAAAGACTAATAGGGAATGTAGATTGTGAGCCCAATGTGGACAGTGATGGTATCTGTAAAGCACTGTGGAATATGATGGTACTTTATAAGCAAAGCATAAAAGTTTTTCCATCTTTCCAACAGATATTTATGTTTCCCATACTATCCAAGTACCAGAACCATGGACTCTACCGTTAAAATGTGAAACATTTCCGATTGACTTTGGGTCAGTGATGTCAAGTGGGAGTGGTCTGTTATACTAGATGGCGATTATTTGAGTTTTGTTCTTGCCATATCTGAATGCAAAAGAAAAGATATTCTATGCCAGCCCATAATGTTCCTATGCTCTGACATACACAGCACCGGCACTGACAGTTTATTTCCATAATTTGCTGCTATTATTGAGAATAAGTATCATTGTGAAAACTGCAGGAGACAGATGTTACAACCATACAATCTTGTTTCTCCTATAGCACGAGCAAAACCATTCCAGTCTGTAATAAATTTAACACAAAAATCAAATACAAAACAAATTTATTCCTCCAGAGTTGATACCCTGGTCATTTTCTTCCTTGTCTTGTATTAAGCTTTAAAATCAACTGTCACTCCCTATCGATTGCTGCTGAATTGTTATCTATATTTCTCAAAAGTACTCCTGACAGTTAATACAGTGTAAATTATAATCTGGGGAAATGCTGCTTGTATTTGGCAGGGAATTGCTTATATATTCTAAGGCTGGTTTATATTCTGATAGGTTGTATGGAGAAGTCTATTCAGCGATGGAGAATCTTTCATTTCAAATTATTTTATCGTTCAGACATTGCTAGGGCGCTGTGAATAGTAAAACTGTCTGGTGTACTTAGTGGACCTAATTAATAGAAACTAAACGAGTATATGCGCATCCAAGTCAAACGTCAGACCCAGATCTACTATGGGATGAGACATATTCAATAAATCTTTGCACTATATGGAGCTTTTCTCGTGAATATAAAGTCATATGTCTGACCAAGATTTGTAGAGAGGTAAAAAAGCAAACAGTTGGCAACTGGAACATGGCGTCATGGCTGAAATAAGGCAATGCATGAATTCGGTAAAAGTAAACATGTTCTTCATGGTACTCTCTAACTAACTAAGCCCTTCTTTCGTATCGTAGGGTACAATTATTTGCTCTTCCATGTTGTAGGGAACAATTATTTGCTCTTCCATGTCATAGGGAACAATTATTTGCTCTTCCATGTCGTACGGAACAATTATTTGCTCTTCCACGTCGTAGGGAACAATTATTTGCTCTTCCACGTCGTAGGGAACAATTATTTGCTCTTCCACGTCGTAGGGACCAATTGTTTGCTCTTCCATGTCGTAGGGAACAATTATTTGCTCTTCCATGTCATAGGGAACAATTATTTGTTCTTCCATGTTGTAGGGAACAATTATTTGCTCTTCCACGTCGTAGGGAACAATTATTTGCTCTTCCATGTTGTAGGGAACAATTATTTGCTCTTCCACGTCGTAGGGAAAAATTATTTGCTCTTCCATGTCGTAGGAACAATTATTTGCTCTTCCATGTCGTAGGGAACAATTATTTGCTCTTCCATGTCATGGGGAACAATTATTTGTTCTTCCATGTCGTAGGGAACAATTATTTGCTCTTCCATGTCATAGGAAACAATTATTTGCTCTTCCATGTCGTAGAGGAAAAATTATTTGTTCTTCCATGTCGTAGGGAACAATCATTTGCTCTTCTATGTCATAGAGCAAAATTATTTACATTGTTTGCGATGTTGAATCCGTGTATGATTCTACTTTCCTCATATCTATGGCTGACTATTCAATTAGATAGTTATTGGCCAAGCTAGTTCATTTGGCTGACAGCTATCTACAAATCAACAGATCTACAAATAAACATGTGTTTGGCATGGGAAGAGAAGAATAGGCAATTCTTGTGGCAGCTTATTTCCAATAGATAGAAAAGACTGGATATATTGCAACCCAACTGTCTGATCCTTTCTTTCTATAGCATCAGATAGCAGATCCTTCTCTCTCCCAACATGTGCCATCAAGGTAGAATTAGGAGACCTTCATACAAATTGAATCGTGGGCCGGACCCACCAAAATCAATGGCTTTGGCCAACATTGATCTATTTATAACCAAGGTAACATTTGGTGGCTCAGTAGTTAACACTGTTGCTTTGTAGTGCTGGGGTTCTGTGTTCAAATCCCATAAAAAAAATAAAAGAAAGGACAACATCTGCAAGGAGATTGTGTGTTCTTGTCATGCTTACATGGGTTTCAGCATTGGCTCTCCATCCCACACTCCAAAGACATACTGATAGGGAATTTAGATTGTGAGCTCCAATGGGGACAGTGATGATGTCTGTAAAGTGTGGAATATGATAACACTGTATAAGCAAAAGTATAATAATAATTTGTCCCAACATCCCAGTTTGAAGACCTCTGAATTGCAATAATGAGTGGTCATTTGTTGATATTATTCAGATTGTTATCTGCCCTCTGGTAAATGAGGATGAAACTTGACAATTGTATTGATTCCCCTTTGACTATGCCCTTGTGATGCTCTAAGCCATCTGAACTCAACTTGTGAGTGAATAGTCAATGATAAAATCAGTAGAAAGATAGAATCAAGAAACGTACTTTGAGGACCAAAACGTGTTCATTTATGGTGGGACATCCAGTGATCTGACGAGGAATGTTATCTGCCTATGTGTTGTATGGTCAAACTAAATTGTACCCATTGTGTAAATCCAGCATTCCAGATAATAGCTGAAATAGAAGATCGGTTCTCATTTCTGATGATTTTGATGGTAAGAATCAAACCCGTAGTGATGTTCTTGTTATCAAAAATATCAGAACCCAAACAGAAGCCTAATGGGTCCCATTATAAATCAATAGTATGAACATCAGCGCCCATAATTCACTAATACTATAGATATATTCTGTGATCAATGATATGTGCCCTTATTGATCCCAGGCCAATTACAGCAGTACCTGTGTTTAACATTAGGGGTGCTGTTTTTAGTAAGGGTATGTACACACATTAAGCATTTGTTGCAGATGTTTTTGCACCATTTCTGAATCTCTTGGCAGGAAAAACGCTGCGTAAGTTCATTTTTTAAGTGTTTTGCTGCTTTTTCATGCTTTTTTTTTTACATACGTTTTTGGGGCAGATTATTGTTATGCGTTTTTGATGCATTTTTTTTACTAGCGTTTTTGGTGTAGATTTTCCCCCATTCATTAGTATGAGTGAAACAATGAAAGAATTGACACGCTGCAGATTTAAATCTGCCAGGAAAAAATAAGCAACGTGTGCACGAGACTTCAGGATTCTCATTCACTTTGCTGGGACCAGGAAATCTTTCAAGTATTGTAAAAAAAAATCTGTGCGGAAAAAAAAAGCAACAAATCTGCAACGTGTGCACGGGCCCTAAAGTATTGACAATCAGGCTTGTCAGTGGTTGGAACAAAAAAGTTACCAGAACTTTTTTGGGTGCAATTTTACTGCATTTTTTTTATATATTTTATTGCGCGGTGCCGTTTGTACTATACTACTCTCCTTACCTAATATTATTATTATTTATCTTGACAGTAACATTTATTCCAGGATGTTGTACAATAAAAAAAGTAAAAAAAAAAACCAAACTTAATCCTGTCAATGCCGTAGTGGAGTCGATGCCTCTCGTAAACGAAACGAGCTAGCAATTAAGTATATTATTAATGCAACCATTTAGGATAACAGGACTCGCACTGTAAATATTTTCTCAGCAAATGTGGTCTGAAGGCCCCTTTTTCTGATTATTGACTTTTACAAAAACCGCATTGGTTAAGCTACGTAACGTTTTAAATGCTACCTTATGTATGAAGATATATTGCAACAATTTCGGAATAAATTAGGTGCCGACCTATAAATCCATGTACAGTAACTTTCAAACTGTCCGGTACGAGGCTAAATTACTTCACTGTTGTTCTACTTTGGCATTTATGGTAATTTGTCAGGCCCATGTGCAGTAATGGATTGACTCATATAACCGGCGCTATAATTGCAGCTGTTAGGTCGACTTTTCTTTTTTTCTTTCTCCCCGCTCTGTCTAAGACTCTCATTCTTGCATGATTTCTTGCCTCGCAGAAGCCATGTGTGTCTTGTTTTGTTTTAATACATGGCTGACCCTCGGCTCTCGGGTTACTTGGGTTCCTGTCACACATTAAGTTCCACCCTCATAAAGCATAGAACAAAAATGCAGTAACAAGGCAGCGATCATTGCTCCATATATGAAGTATAAATGTCACTGTGTAAAAGTTGTCTGTGGCTGCGAAGAAGAAAAAGGTAATTGTTGAAAATCGGATACGTTAAGCCTAGACAATAAAAGGACTCGCAGCTGCACTCCGGGTTGGTTTATGATTACAAGCTCATTATGGCATTCGCTTAAAGGAACAGTTCACGTTCCAGTTGTGAATTCCACTACGTTTCCTATTAATACGGGCATAAGTCTCGAGACGCTGCTCCAAAATGTCATATCAGGCTTGGCTCTTATCAGCATCAGAGGGATACATTAATACAAAAACAGAACTCTATCCCTTTAAGGGGTTGTCGCATCTTCTTACAATGCATAAAATTAATAAGTTATTGTAAATACAAACAGCTTTGCAATTCATCTCTTATCAAAAATCTTCTCTGTTCTCAAGAACGTGGGGATTTTTTTGTTACATTGTTTATTTCTCACTGCTTTAGTTACCGGCGGTCTATCATGGGTCGCCGGTCTCCTAGGCGGGGAGTGCAGCGCTTGTAACCTCTTTTCCATAGAGCTTGCAAGTACGGCTCTAAAAGTTGCCAATTTGCTGAATCTGGTCAGCTTTACAGGGAACCTGTCATCAGTTTTTTAGTGTCTGAACAAATGTCGCCATTTTTTAAAATTGTCTATTGTCTCCTGAGTCCCCCTGTATACCTACCAAAAGTACCTTTAGAGTTACTCCCGCACTGTATGTAAATTGGATGGTCTGGTCCGATGGGCGATATTGTTGCGATGTCTGTGCCTTCTCTCTGCTCCTAATGACCACCCACCAGCTGTGATTGATGTGGATGGTGCGTCCTGCGTCATCCACATAGCCCAACGAATTCAAGCGCCTGAATGGTAGCATCACCAGCTTGCGTAGTCGCACTTGCTCTGCCTCATCGGTTCCTGTGCATAGGAGCCGGAAGGACGTGTTTTGACTTATGCATAGTTATGTTTTATGCCCTTCCCGCAGTAGAGCAAGTACAGCAACTTGTGCCTACCCTAGCCAGCGATTGCCAAGAGATTTCATTGGGCTATGTGGATGACCCAGTATGCATCATTCACATCAATCAAAGCTGGAGGATGGCGATTAGGAGCAGAATGGAGGCACAGACGCCTCAGGAATGACGCCCATCGGACTGGACCATCTGATTTACATACAGCGCTGGAGTAATTCAAAAGGTATATAGGGGGATTCAAGCGAGAATAGACAACTTGACTGTGACAAGTTCCCTTTAATGCCCCTGTGCTCTTCTGATGCTGCAGGGGCAAATATTCTTCTACTAGAAGCACAAGAGAGCAATCATGGAACCAGGAGGCAGAGGAAAAGTGTTCTTCTGAAGATCGAACATGAGACAACCCTTTTATAGGCCCCCAAATACATTCAAACAAGTCAACCCAACAGGAAAATAGAAGAACCAGTCAACTATCTTATGTATAAAGATTCTACTGACTCTTCCACAAGGATGATGTTGGGGAAATGAAGAATTGAGTATTGTGAATACAGGATCATTTTGCCCTTAGAGAAGATAGGCCATTGTCAAAGATGTCTCTCATCAGCATCACTGGTGGACACTGACAGCAGAGGCCCTGGTGAAAGAACAATATATTGACCCTTTCCAGTCCAATAGCTCCTCATAATGCACAATTCCTCCTTCTTTGGAAATGGTAGTGGTCCCTCCCCCCTTGGGTCCCTGTGCGGCTGCTCAGGTTGCACCAATGATATGTCCACCCCTGATCAGCATGCATTCCTCTCCCCACAGAAAGCACATGCACTCTCAGCCAACAGGAATATGCATGAGTATGGTGGGGTTAGAAAGAAAAGGTGGTAGCAAAACATCCGCTATATAAGATGTTTGGGTTCCTTAAGAGGTAAAAGCAAAAAAAAACCCTCAATTTCTTTTGAGACCATGTACATTTATGGTGATGAGGGTTCCTAATTTTGATCGTGAATGTTTTACATGAATCGCAAGAATCAGATTTTACTAATCCAATGTCTTTACACAGTTAGGAATGAAATAAATTAAAATTGAAAAGTGAAAATGTATTTCAAACTGTAGGGTAATATTGAAGAAACATTTAGGAGATGATACCTGTGAATGGCTGGAAATCTGTAGGGTTACCCCCAACCTTTAAGGTTTGTTTTACGCTACCACCCTATCACCTATTCTCTTTGTTTATTATGAGCGTTGTATTCTGTGTTTTCTTATATTATATTAATCTTGAAACAACTTGCTGACACCACGCAGAACACAGCCGCGGGGGTTACCTGAGTGAAATTCTGTTATGTTTTGTGGCAAGGAATTTTACAGAAGAGACAGTTTGGGAATTTTTGCTTAGCAGAAAAAAAAATTCTGCATATTAAACATGAATTGTGATTTTTCCATCTGGTCCTACTGGTTGGGAAGCTGCAGTTGGGCAAGATCTCAGCTGTCAATCAACGATCCCCAACTGTGAGACGCAAGCCTCATGACGAAGCCCACCCCGACTCATTAAACTAAAGCAAACTGTATGAAGTGCGCCGCTGTGAGATTTTAATATTTGGTGCATGTGACAGGATCATTTTAGCGATTTGCAGGATTTATCTCCTCTTAAAAGTACTGCCTGAGGCTACTCTAATTGGTAGGAAAGCAAATTCCCTCTTCTCCTCCTGTCAGTCTTTGTTTTATTTACTGAGAACTGCCGAAACCTATTTACACAATAATGAGGATAAATCACCGTGTTGCTTTCAACACAAAGAAATGTTACGTGAGTCAAAAGCCGGGCAATTAGAACTAAAATACAAGTATTTTTTACGTTGCGAAGCCTTTGTAAAGTGTGTAGTACGAGGCAGTGAAATGGTAGCACCATGGACGTTCCAACTCCGCCAGTTTATTGGGTTATTAGTAGTTGTAACAGGAGATAAATTGGACACTGTCGTCGGAAAACATTGCAAAAAACGGCCAAAATAGAATACTGTAGCTTTAAATGACTGCTGCTTTCTACTTATTTGACTACTACTAATAATTAACAGGTTGATTGAAGTGCAAGCTCTTTAACCAATGGTAATGTTTTATCTTCATCCATCATACCCTGTTGTCCACCATTTCTGGGGGAGTGTTTGATCATTTGCATCCACAATAGTGATACTCGGGCCTTGGCAGATTTTTTTTTTCTTGTTTCTGTTCTGATTGTGTGTTGCTCGGTATACAATAGTGTAATCCACACCTTTTGAGCCTCATTTTTAATTTCCTAATTTTAGCGTATGACTTCTGTTCATTTCGTTTGTGCAAGACCATATGCATAGAGCGAATCCTATAAGATGACCACCCAAAATTGTGTGGAAATTTGTTGATCTGCTCAAAAATAGGACAATAAATGCAAAACATTTAAACTTTTGTAGAAAATGTAGGATCATGTATGATCCTTGTTTTTTTAGGTAGATACTTCATTTCCACAAGTTCTTTATTCTCTATCGGGAAAGATGGCCTGGAACATCTTGAGGGAACTTATGTTCTTCTTAACAAGGTGCCCAAAAAAATGCTCTTCAAAAACCAGAGAACTTCCCTTTAATAATAGCGCTCCTTATTTTTCATGGCCTTGATGGTAGTTGATCATGACTAGATAATGTGTCCATCGTTGATAATATAGAGGACTATGCTGATGAGTATGTTTTAGGACTTTAGACTAGGTCTTTCTGTTCTGTTAGGGTAGTGGAGTTGGGCTTGAAAGGAACCTGTCACTCAATTCATACTACCAAAACCACGAGCAGCATGAATCAGAGCCTGACTGGACTTTTGCAGCCAGATATGTTTTTCTCAGAGTGTTTCAGACAAAAACATACTTGGGAGCAAACGTCCATAGAGTTCATATTACATAGTATGAAGAGTAGACGGGTACTATAAACAGAGAAGTGAATAGTCTCGTGCCACCCAAAACCAACCTCTCCCCACACTGCTCTGGGTGATTGACAATTTGACATGTCTCTCCCATGTGAGTACACATGTAGAGACCACGTGTCAGCTAGAGGAGCGCGGGGAGAAGCCAGTCAATAGCAGCACTGGACAAGTCTCCTCTGTTGTATAGTCCTCTGCCAGCTTTTCAAACTATATTTTCTCTGAAACACCAGAGCATGTCAGAGAAAAGCATACCTGGCTGTAATCGTCCAGCAAAGCTCTGATTCTAGTTGACTGTGGTTTGGGTAGCATTAATCGAATGATAGGTTTCCTTTAAGGTGGCCACACATATTACAAAAATGTTGAGAAAATTTGCCAATTTTGTTGAGTCTGATCTACAATTTAACATACGGTATATAGAGATATCCCAAACAAGAGCGGATAAAGACACAAGAGGCCCCTGTGCAAGAACAATATATGGGCCCTTTACAGTCCAATAGGTCATCATAATGAACAATTCCACCCGAGGTAGAAGTGGACCCCTTACCTCTTGGGACACTGCGTGACTGCACAGGTTGCACAAATGGTATGTTAGCCGCTGCTCTCAATGGCCGAATTTGGGGGAGAGAAGAAACCTTGATAGTATATTTCACCTTACTCAATCCTTTTTCAATCATGATTGAAGAGTTGATACAAGAGGTATCATGAAGCAGCTTACTTTCCTTTCCCCATTCAGAACACATGGACACACGACCAAGTCATGTATGCACGTGTATGGAGGAGTCGAAAAAAATAGCTGTCGAATGGTCAACTTTAACTCATTGTGATATCATCTTGACT
This sequence comes from Oophaga sylvatica, assembly GCA_033576555.1. Taxonomy (NCBI): domain Eukaryota; kingdom Metazoa; phylum Chordata; class Amphibia; order Anura; family Dendrobatidae; genus Oophaga; species Oophaga sylvatica. The sequence continues at coordinate 579,803,428 of JARQOD010000003.1, read as the reverse complement.
TGCCCAAAAACTTCTTCCTCATTGGCCAACCCAATTGTGCTATTACTGTACCTAAATCTCAGAACCATTATTTTTATTGCGCGCTGCTTATATTGCGCCATCATATTCAGCAGCGCTTTACAGACATTATCATCATTGTCCCCATTGGGAGGTTCACAATCTAAATTCCCTATCACCATGTCCTTGGAGAGTGGGAGAAAAATGGAGAACCTGGAGGAAACCCAGGCAAACAAGGGGAGAACATACAAACTCCTTGTAGATGTTGTCCTTGGTTGGATATGAGCCCAGGACCCTAGCGCTGTAAAGCTACCACTGAGCCACCGTGCTGCCCATGACCATATGTGAACCAACTGCCCGTGTACATATCGTTGTCCTATGTGTATATGAACGTAGCATTTTTTCAGCTTTACGATAATGCTATAACATGTTGGATTGCCAGCTGACATTTTTCTTCTTTCGCTTCCATGCTCATGTCCTTCAGGGGTTAATTTACCTTCTGTTGTAGATAGACCTAAATTATATTAGTTAACTTTGACATACCAAGGTGTCCTATATATTACTCCCTCACCTGACCCCCATTGTATCACTTGAAGTAATTAAAGCCTCATTGCTGTCACCGTTGATTGCGGAGTTCGTAATTTTCATATTGTGCACTATTTTGACAGGCAAATTAATGAACGCTCGTTAATGGAGAAGCGAGAGCTGTGAATTGCATTGTTGCTTACCGTATAGGTAATGTATGCAATGGAAAGTGCGTTTGCATATTGGCTCATATGCATGACCTATTTAAATAGACATTCCTATTGCCAATTTTCAGAGAAGACCTCTCACCTAGAGGAGATGTGAAATCCACATAGGCAGATATTTCTTCTTTATCACATTTATCCAGTCTTTTAAGTTCGTGTGACACTGTTTGGATGGAAGATGAGAGGAGTATATTTTTTATATATCTCTAGGGAATAACTTTCTGATGACTCTTTAGAGGTGAATATTGGCATTTATTTAGCCTGAGTGAAAATAAAAAGAACTGATACAAGCGGGAACCTAGAAACTGTGGAGTCAGCAAACAGTGTCTTTTATTTGTTAACTTTCGCTTGCCATCCCTCAAACACTGCTAAATCTAAAGTTAATTTAAAGTTTCTCCAGAGAAATTTGTATCAAATTAAGTGTTTCTCCGCAGTGATGACAGGAGAAAAGAACACATTGGAATTTCTTCTAAATTATAGTCTATTTTTATGGTCTCTTAAGATTTGTCTTTGTGGACCCTATTCTACTGTCTTTTGAAGGCAAATTAATTTAACTAATGACAGCTCGCGCAGAAACATCAATCAAATAGAAGGAGAAGGGGATAAAAAAAACAAGACAACTGTTGAAGACTGCGCTTAGGAAAAAAAAAAGATGAGCGATTGATAACCAGCAGATTATATGAAGAATGAAGATTTCCTCCCTACATGCTTGGTCTCAACATATTCTTATGAATAGCTGTTGGTGGCCATGAATGTCAAGATGACTGACCATAGCGAATGGTGTCCCAGAAAAAAATTAAAGAATGCTTGATATTTTTTTGCTAACTGATAGACCAACCGATTGGTTTTCCCCAAAAGATGATCTGATCATTTATCACCTGACTTGGTCAAATTGACCATATTTTTGGTTCATCTATGGCCAAATTATTGGTGCCAACCAATCAGGCGGTATGTAATTATGGATAAGGATTTACCAATATGCAATATATTTCTTCTTTAATAGACCTTGGACAAAAAAATACTTAACATATTTTAATATTTTTCATTTCACTCCAACATATTTTCGGAGATATACACAGATTGTCATCATTCTCACCTGTTTCGAAATAAAGCTAGTTTTAAAGTCTAGTTTCCGAACATCAGATTTGCCAAACAGATGTGTCCGCCTTTACTTTACAACAAATTTTGTTAAGGACTCCATTTTTCAATAAGTCCAAGATACAAACTTTGTGCATTCTCACGTGGACACATATAACATAAATAACGCCCGACAGAGTAAAGCTGGTCCCCGCACACCACTTAACTTGGGATATCTTGGGACAAGGGGAAAGGTAAGGAAATACTTACTAGGGTCAAGAACGTAGGAATCGGAATGAGCAAAAATAACATTTTTGGAGATTAGGAGTATCTTTTATAAGCCCCAAATTATCTTGTACCACTTAACTTGGGATATCTCAGGCCAAGTGGAAAGGTTAGGCAGTACATATTAGGGTCAAGAACATAGGAGATAGATTGAGCAAAAATAACGTTTTTGAATATTAGGAGTATCTTTTGGAAACCAGAAATTTATCTCATACCACTTAACTTTGGATATCTTGGACAAGGGCATACATAAGGCAGTACAAACTAGGCAGTACAAACTAGGGTCAAGAACATCGGATATGGATTGAGCAAAAATATAATTTTTGGATATTAAGAGTACCTTCTATAAACCCAAAACTTGAAAGAACACAAACTGCATGCAGATGTTGCCCTCACTTCAAGATCCATACTTTAAAGACATCCTTTTGTCCTTCCCTAAATGAATGCCAAAGTATACCCAACATCTAGTTGGTATATTGGGTAATTTGTAGTCATTTTAGGTTTTCAGCCAGATCTCTTTCTTAAAAATAAACCAAGCCTAGACTTTATGCAGTGAATTCTAATACTATGGTAGCCAACAATATTTTAAGCCAACAATCTAAGGACAACACGATGGCTCATGGCTTGGTTAGCACTGTTGCCTTGAAAAATATTTAGAGTTGAGAGTCCTCAGTGGTTGATACCTTTTAATGGCTAACTGAAAAGATGGTAACAAATTGCAAGCTTTCGAGACTACTCAGGTCTCTTCATCAGGCTGAACTAATACAAAATCTGAAGAATCACATATTTATACACAAAAACACAGAAAAAATGCAATAGGTAAGACAAGTGACGTGAAGCAGAATAGTCATTATGGCAGAGGGATGAGCATAAATATTGGAACAATTCATAGATAAGGAGAGAAAGTTTTATTACCCTCTGATTGGGGTCTGGTAATGTTTTGTGATGTTTTCACAGGGTATTTGGAGTAAATTCCTTAATTGATGTAATAGGCCATAAAACCATGTGACAGGTTCATTCCAGCATTAAGAGTGTCAAAGTCACCATCAATTTGTATTCGCAAATTCTTCTCTGCCTCTGAGATGTGAATCTGCTTCTTAGTACCAGTATTTTCATATCTGACATGCTATGATCAGGGGAGCAAAAATGTTTTGCCACAGGTAGATCCATTCTTTTTTCTCTTATTGCGTGGCGATGAGAATTCATCCTTGTTCTCAGTTTTTGCCCGGTCTCCCCCACTACAGACCCCCAGTTGGACATTTAGTACATATAATTAGGTACACAACATTAGATGTGATGCAGCTGAAAGTACCTGGTATCTTGTAGTCCTGATGTGAGTTGGGGATCTTTATCTTGTCCGTGGTCATTATAAATGGACAGGTTTTGCATTTCTTCTGATTGCAAGGCAAGGTTCCTGCAGCTGTTGGGGAGGACAGGGAACTTCTGACAATGATGCTTCTTAGATTTGGGGGCTGCCTAAAACACAGTAGTGGGGGGTCTGGAAATATGGATTGTAACCGGGCATCTTTTTGTAGTAAAGGTTGTAGTTTCCGTGCAGCTCCCCTTAGCACCTCCAGATTTGGATTGTAGGTGACCACTAAAGGCACCCGGTTATTTTCTTCTTTAGCTTTGTAATGTAGCAGGTGATCCCTTGATATTCTGGTGGCTCTTGTAATTTGGTTTTCAATTGTTCTTGGATGGTAGCCCTAAGAAGCATCATTGTCAGAAGTTCCCTGTCCTCCCCAACAGCTGCAGGAACCTTGCCTTGCAATCAGAAGAAATGCAAAACCTGTCCATTTATAATGACCACGGACAAGATAAAGATCCCCAACTCACATCAGGACTACAAGATACCAGGTACTTTCAGCTGCATCACATCTAATGTTGTGTACCTAATTATATGTACTAAATGTCCAACTGGGGGTCTGTATGTGGGGGAGACCGGGCAAAAACTGAGAACAAGGATGAATTCTCATCGCCACGCAATAAGAGAAAAAAGAATGGATCTACCTGTGGCAAAACATTTTTGCTCCCCTGATCATAGCATGTCAGATATGAAAATACTGGTACTAAGAAGCAGATTCACATCTCAGAGGCAGAGAAGAATTTGCGAATACAAATTGATGGTGACCTTTGACACTCTTAATGCTGGAATGAACCTGTCACATGGTTTTATGGCCTATTACATCAATTAAGGAATTTACTCCAAATACCCTGTGAAAACATCACAAAACATTACCAGACCCCAATCAGAGGGTAATAAAACTTTCTCTCCTTATCTTATGAATTGTTCCAATATTTATGCTCATCCCTCTGCCATAATGACTATTCTGCTTCACGTCACTTGTCTTACCTATTGCATTTTTTCTGTGTTTTTGTGTATAAATATGTGATTCTTCAGATTTTGTATTAGTTCAGCCTGATGAAGAGACCTGAGTAGTCTCGAAAGCTTGCAATTTGTTACCATCTTTTCAGTTAGCCATTAAAAGGTATCAACCACTGAGGACTCTCAACTCTAAATATTTTTCTATCTACTGGCTAACACGGTACGAAGATATACATCTTTACTGCCTCTGCTTGCTGGGATCTGACTACTATTCAACTTTTCCTTTAAATGGTACAATCTCTACAACCTCTGCTTGCTGGGATCTGACTACTATTCAACTTTTCCTTTAAATGGTATATAACTGGCTGCTGAATGTTTGCTAAATTAATTTGTTGCATTGTATTCAATACTTACTGCTGTATAGCCATGCTGGGGCCAGTAGAGATGCTATCAGGTGTAAGGTGTTACCAGCATATGGATGCAGCCAGGCCCTGTGCCTTTGATTGTCTATCCTCCCCTGGTGTGCTGGGCAGCTGCTAATTTATCCCAAAGCAGCTACCATAACTCCTCCCACCTGATCCTCTACTCAGTCCTATATATTCAGTAGCAGTCTAAGGGGGGCACGCGTGTGGGGTCAGGCACGCAACTGCAGCAGAAGTACCACTGCAGCAAAAGTACAGAGAAGCTGCAGTTATTTCAACGGCAGTTAGTCACGGCAGGAGTCAGGACCCCACACTATGTCTCTTTTGGGTATGTCTGCTGAGTAAGCACTTCTAATTACTTGTACCTGGCTTTTCTAATTACCCATCTTAAGGTACTGCCACACTAAACAATCCCGCTAGCGATCACGATAACGACGCATACTAATGCGATCGCTAGCGGGATTGTTTCTATATCGCTAAATGCGGCCACATTTAGCGATATAGTTAACGACGCTATCGCCGTTAGCGATCTTCTTAACGACTTTAGCGGTACAAAAGTACCGCTAAATCGCTAAGAAAAGGTGCCACACAGCGATTAGATACTCACCCAGCGGGAGCGCCAGCGATGAAATAGGGTCCGGAGCGATTCCAGCGACGAGCGAGATCACAGCAGGAAGCTCGTCGCTGGAAGCTGCCGCACTGAACAATATCGCTAACGGGATCGCTAAATAGTGACGTTTTTTAGCGATCCCGTTAGCGATATTGTTTAGTGTGGCATACCCTTTACTCTTTCACCATGTTTATATATGCCTTCACAGTGTTTGCTCCTTTAATCCCTCTCTCTCCTTCGCTATCCCCAAACCCCAGCACCCTCTAATCAAATAATCATCTCCCCTTACCTCCTTCCTCCCCACCTATCCTCCTCTGCTGACCTGCTCCTCAACCTCAAATCTGTCCTAATAAAACACAAAACAAGCTTCCCTCTCTCCTTCTCCCACCTGCTCTCCCTTTCTCTGCTCCTCCTCACTGCTGGTGACATATCTCCCAATCCTGGACCTCCACAGTTCATACCCACCATTAGTACTCCTTCCTACCGCTCCCTATCTAATAGGAACTACCGCAATCTTTCCAACGTAAAACCTGTGCCATTGACACCCACCCCCCTGCTCCCTCTCTCTGGAGCACTCTGGAATGCCCGCTCCATCTGCAATAAGCTTCATGTGATTCATGACCTCTTTCTCTCTCGCAATCTTGCTTTCCTCGCCCTCACAGAAACATGGCTGACACCCTCTGACACCGCCTCCCCTGCTGCGCTGTGTTACGGTGGCCTCCAATTCACCCACACTCCTCGCCCTGGAAACAGACATGGTGGAGGAGTGGGTGTTCTCCTTTCCTCTAACTGCAACTTTAACACAATCCCACCTCTTCCCTCCCTAATCCTCCCTTCCTTTGAAGTCCACTCTGTCCGCATCTACTCTCCCTCCAACCTCCAAGTGGCCGTCATATACCGACCTCCAGGCCCGACCACTGCCTTCATCGACCAATTCACTACCTGGCTTCTTCACTTTCTCTCCACTGACATCCCCACCATCATCATGGGTGACTTCAACATCCCCACTGATACCCTTCAGTCAGCAGCCTCCAAACTTCTGTCCCTTACTTCATCCTTTGGACTTACTCAGTGGTCCTCCTCAGCCACCCACACGGATGGTCATACATTAGACTTGGTCTTCACCCGCCTCTGCTCTCTATCTAACTTCACCACCTCCCCTCTCCCTCTATCCGACCACCATCTACTCACTTTCTCATCCCTGTCCTCCTCTCCTGTCTCCCATGTCCAGCAACACGTGCACCCCCGCAGACACCTTGCACACCTAGACATCCACACACTCTCTGACTCTATTCTTTCACTGGCATCAATATCCTCACTCCACGATACAGACAGTGCCACTGCTTTCTACAATGCCACTCTCACATTGGCTATTGACACGGTCGCCCCTCTCGTTCATGGCAGAGTGCGACGTACCAACAGACAACCCTGGCACAATAACACCACTAAAAAGCTCCGGCAAGTGTCCAGGATTACAGAGCGGCGCTGGAAAAAAACAAATTCGCAAGACGACTTCACTGCATTCAAACAAGCAACACTCTCTTTCAAATCTGCCCTCACCTCTGCTAAACAGGCCTACTTCACAACCCTCGTATCTTCCCTATCCTACAACCCCAAACAGTTATTCAAAACTTTTAACTCCCTCCTCCGCCCACCACTGCCCCCTCCTACCTCCCTCATCTCTGCTGAGGACTTTGCCACACACTTCAAAAATAAGATCGACCAAACAAGGCAAGTCTTCATTGTTCAACCACCTCAACCACTTTGTATACCAGACCAATGCCCTAACCCCATAACCTCCCTCTCCAATATAACTGAAGGGGAGCTTAATTGTCTTCTCTCCAAATCGCACCTCACAACCTGTGCACTTGACCCCATCCCAACCCACCTCCTCCCCAACCTCACCACCACTATTATTCCATCCCTAACCCACCTCTTCAACCTATCACTAACTTCCGGTACCTTCCCTTCTGCTTTCAAGCATGCCACAATCACGCCTATCCTTAAAAAGCCAACCCTCGACCCAACCGCTATGTCCAGCTATCGCCCAATATCGCTGCTCCCATTCGCTTCCAAACTCCTGGAGCTGCATGTCCACGCTGAGCTTTCCTACCACTTCTCTTCTAACTTGCTCTTTGACACTCTACAATCTGGTTTCCGCCCCCATCACTCCACTGAGACAGCCCTGACCAAAATTACTAATGACCTACTTACAGCCAAAGCAAACGGACAATACTCTATACTCCTGCTTCTTGACCTGTCCTCTGCTTTTGACACAGTTGACCACTGCCTTCTACTACAGATTCTTTCCTCCTTTGGCGTCAAAGACCTCGCCCTATCTTGGATCTCCTCATACCTTTCCAACCGCACATTCAGCGTCTCCCACTCCCACACTACCTCCTCGTCCCACCCTCTCTCTGTTGGAGTTCCCCAAGGCTCTGTTCTAGGACCCCTACTCTTCTCAATCTATACACTTGGCCTGGGGCAACTCATAAAGTCCCACGGATTCCAGTACCACCTTTACGCTGATGACACTCAGATCTACCTCTCTGGCCCAGACATCACTTCTCTGCTATCCAGAATCCCGGAGTGTCTATCAGCCATATCCTCCTTCTTCTCCTCCCGCTTCCTCAAACTCAATGTGGACAAATCTGAACTCATAATCTTTCCCCCATCCCACAGATCTTCCTTACCTGACCTATCTACCACAATTAACGACATCACGCTTTCCCCCGTACCAGAAGTCCGCTGCCTCGGAGTAACCCTTGACTCTGCCCTGTCCTTCAAACCGCACATCCAAGCTCTTTCTACCTCCTGTCGCCTTCAGCTCAAAAATATTTCAAGAATCCGTCCTTTCCTCAACCCTCAATCTACTAAAATGATTGTGCACGCCCTCATCATCTCCCGCCTCGACTACTGCAACACCCTTTTCTCTGGCCTCCCTGCTAACACCCTCGCACCTCTCCAGTCCATCCTTAACTCTGCTGCACGACTAATTCACCTCTCTCCTCGCTACTCCTCCGCTTCTCCCCTCTGCAAATCTCTTCACTGGCTCCCATTCCCTCAGCGTATCCAGTTCAAATTACTAATACTGACCTACAAGGCCATCTATAATCTGTCTCCTCCATATATCTCTGAACTAATCTCCCGATATCTTCCCTCACGTAATCTCCGATCCTCCCAAGACATCCTTCTCTCCTCCACACTTATTCGCTCCTCACCCAACCGCCTCCAAGACTTCTCCCGAATATCCCCCATCCTCTGGAATTCTTTGCCCCAACACATCCGACTATCAAACTCATTCACATCCTTCAGACGGAACCTGAAAACCCATCTCTTCAGGAAAGCCTACAGCCTGCAATGACCCTGCTGCCTCCTCACCACTACCGGAGTTATTGCCTCAACCAACACCGGAACTGCTGCAACCCCCTGACCTACTGTCTCCTGCCTCACAATCCTGTAGAATGTAAGCCCGAAAGGGCAGGGTCCTCTCCCCTCTGTATCAGTCTGTCATTGTTAGTTTGTTTACTGTAAGTGATACCTGTAATTTGTATGTAACCCCTTCTCATGTACAGCACCATGGAATCAATGGTGCTATAGAAATAAATATTAATATAATAATAATAATAATACTGTATCACTGTTGCCTTGTCATTCTTGCTTCGAATCCAGCTAGGGGCAACACTTTAACAAAGTTTGCTTGCATGGGGTTTCTCTAAATATTCCTGTTTTTTCCGGCACTCTAAAGTCATACTGATAAGAAATTTAGCTCCACTAGGAATAATGAGTGATGACAACATCGGTAAAATGTTGATGCTCAACAAGCAACAGAAAGAACTTCTACGAGGAAACTGAATCAAGTCAAGTTTTCTATATACAGACATTCTTGTGGTCAAAATACCCCAGGCATCCCATAGAACATAGACTATGGTCCATCTAGATCTCATTAGTCATTTTATTTTTTATGTGTGATATTATTCCCATATCTTGCAAAGACATTTTAAATGCAGCCAGCGTCTGCATTGAAAATGTTTTGCTAGATGATACCGGCATCCTTGCCAGTGAATTATTTAGGAGGTGCGAGGTATACTTATTGGCAGATATCCATGTTACTTTTGATTTCCGTCAAGCGGTGACTTTATTGACGTTGACGCGGATTTATGAATGATGAAGTAGGGCGCCATTTGCTATCAGTAGCACTCACGATGTAGCTCTTAATAAAAGATTAAGCAGGGAGGAGAAGGCTGTGTGCATTTCTGACGTGCTACTGATAAGGGGCCACGATTCAAGACTGCGAGGAAGCGGGAGTCTACGACAATGACAGATGCTAAGTGTGACACAATAACGCACATGTTGCTCCCTACAGTGTGACGTTTAGCCATGTGGAAAATCTGTCTGACTAACTTTTTTTTTTCCCTTTTGCCTTAATGCCACACTTTATCATGTGATGGGACATTAATAGATCTGGTGTACGGATAAGAGGCTGGCGTTGTTTCAGTGCTGGGCCTCAGTAGAGGCTGCCGGATGAGGAGTGTTGGGAGTACAGCAGGCAGCAAGCTGTCATTTTGAGAAATGAGTAGAATAAGGGGATGGGACCAGCTTGGCAGATGTGCAAGAGGAACACAGAGCATATTGATCAATTAAATATGCAAATACCTCCGCAAGTAAAGACAGAGATGAATATACTGACATAAACATTAAACTACATATTAATGATTCCATCAAGTGCCCATCCCATCAGCACAGTTTTAAATAAATGTTACTAGACCCAAAGTCGTTTTTACCATGTCATTAATGACTCGGATACATTGGAAGTAGGGGTTTGGTGGGGGGTATTACAATTTTTTTTTCCCTTTCCATGATATCGTACACGGCTCTTTAAAATGGTATATACTGCCTTAGGGGTAGGAGCTATCAGTTCAAAGAACAAGGGGACAATTCAGGTTACAGCCAAACAATGCTTTACCGATTTTCAATTGTTTTTTGAATTCTTTTTTTTTTTTGTGAGTCCTTTATGCTCCTTTTCTACATCATTTCCTTTCTCAGCCTCGGCAAAGAAAGAGTGATTGTTCCAAAACAGACTTTGTAGCTCTTTTTGCTATTACTCTTTTGCCCAATTGTTAACCTTGTAAACTCAGAGTTTGGATAAGATTTCATTCCCCGGCGCTGTAGAATAGGACCGCTTGGAATCACTACCTTTTGTCCATGACTTTTACTCTGTGAAAGGCACCTAATTATGACTTAGCTCTTCAGACTAATGAAATTATCGTCTTGTTCTCTTGCTTCTGTACTGTTGTCAAGACTTTGAAACATGATAGTTTAATTACTGACACCTACTGTAGCTCATTTTATGCATGCAGAGTTAGAAAATGCTTGTCTCAGAGAGCCCAACAGGAGCTCTGAGATTTGCCCTTTTGGCTAGATATGTAAAGTCCTCTTTTCATATGAAAATTTAATACAGCATCAGGTCAACCGGGCATTCCTTTCCGCTCAGCATCCGGACTTTTAGTAATTTATAACAGAATAATATGAAATTTCTTCTTAATAAAAGGCCATAGAATACAAGATCTTTTTTCTTTTTTTTCGAGTGCACGTATAAAATGTGATACGTTATCTAGAAAAAAAGACCAAAAAAAAAATAATACCTGTGTAACCCAGAAAGGCTGCTTTACAATACAGTGAGACAAGTAAGATGTCATTTACAGAAGGGGGCGGAAAATATTCAGACTTTGACATTTGGACTGTTTTTCTACTACGATAACATCAAAACTTGTAGTTCTTGATAATAAATAGGAGAATGTCAGCTGTCAGTCAGGACTTTAAAGACGGCACAGCGGGGGCAGGATTCGGTGACAAGCGGCGCTGATCACAACGTTTTTGAGGATTTATTGCTGCATTGTATAATGACTTTTGTTGTCTTTCCCCTTTTAGCGTGTTTACCTACATCCCGCCGTCCGCTTCTGATCGCTCTAGCTGTAAATAATCAAAAAATTGAAAAAATATATATTTTAAAAAATTCGATCTTCTCAGGGTCAGTGTAATGGCTTTTGGTCTTCCGAACAGGTGATGATGTTCTCGATGTTCTTGTCTGTTTTCAGCTTTTCATCTACAATATGTTTTTACCTGATAAACACCAATGGATATCAGTAATACGCTGTCACTTTCGGAAAGTAATGTAATTTTTTTTTTCTTTTCAAAGCAACGGTTGAATGAAACCAAATGTGTTGTATCTTATCGATGCATCAAAATAGTGATAAGAGTGTTATATTTCCATCTCCTTTCACCATCAGCCGAAGCTTCTTTTCTTTTTTTTTTCCTTCCCAGAGTTATATCAATTTCAGGTTGTATCAAGTGAGACCAGAGATATCTGGCTGGCAATTAAGTTGGCTTTGCTTCCCTTTGATGGTTGATTAGTCAGATTGATGGAGAAGGCTCATATGTGGCATTGTCAAAACTTGGCTACAAGGCTCTTTTCCTCGGTATGAAGGACAAGCAATGGAAAAAAAAGAAAAAAGCAGCCCGTGGTGGTAGGAGTGGGGGCAAGCGTTCCTATCTGTTTGAGACTATGCTCCTCATTTAATGGTTGGTTCTCCTCCTGCCAAGTTCACGCCGGGCTAAAGGTGGCAACATGGCTGGGTGTGTCACCGGGACTCGGGAGTTCACGCTGCGGGGAGGCTGGAGCAAGAGATGGCATTTTTCTCATTCTCTAAGACAACAAAAGAGAATGCTTAAGAAGAATAGCAGCAGGAGGAAAATACAAAGACAAAGAGATAGGCAAGGTCACCATAGCTAATAGGCTGAGCAGTGAAGTGCCTGAGGCAAGGCACACTTCTGTTCTTCCTTTACAACTCCTTCAAACTACATACTCTTTCCCTGTCAACCACGCATGCTTAAAAAGGGGCCGAGAGAGGAATTGCAAAACGGGTGCTCTAATGCCATCGACTTTTCTGCATACTAAAAAAAAAGAAAAGAAAGAAAAGCTCATTGCATAATCCCACTTATTCCTCTTCCCGTCTCATGGCCGGATCGCGGCATTGATTACAGTAGGACCAAGCCATAATCGTATGATGGGCAATGTGTGGACGATAGCAGAGCTGTCAGGTTACGTATTGTTGCTTGGCTTCATTCAGACGCTCTTTTAATGTGCATTCAAGTAGAATAAGTGAATCTTCCAGCACCAGCTGAGCTCAGACTCGTTTTTGCATGGTGACTGTTACGAGCACCAACTCCACCTGACATCAGGCAGCCAGCTTGGATTTTTTTTTTTTGGCAGAGCCGAAGACCATGCACATGCTCTTTCATTTCAATGGAAACTAAGGGCTATTCTTCTTCTTCCTCCTCTTCTTTTTTTTTATTGTGACTTTATCATAATAATCTTTGTATCTTCTTGATCATGTCCTGTGTTTTTTGGACAAGTTTGAAATTGCATGCGTCAGGACTTTGCTAATTAAAGTCATACTTTCAAAAATGCCATAATAACTGTTAATTAGCTTGATGCTATTTTCAGCATAATTTGCTAATTAGTAGAAAACCTGTACAGCATTTCTTCCTAATTACAGTATGGCTCCACAAGCCGCATCTGTGACTTGACTCCAAATGATGCCATTACAAAGTCCCACATTACGGATTCTTTCAAAACAGTTAATTACCTCTCCTGATATTGACAAACTCTAAAGTCAGCTGGATTTTTAACCAATATGTGCACAGAAATAATCTGTGTCACGTCCTTGTCTGTGTCAGTTAGAAAAGCAATCAAAAGTATCTTCTTAATTTGCCGAACAGTTCATTGAATTTTAATCACAAATGATCCCCCCCTTTCATTTTTGTTTTAAAAAATGTTTATTTTTGTGTCTTCTTTTTTCTAAATTTGTTTATAATTGAATGATTGATACCCTTGGTATCGGTGACACAATAACAATGAGACTTTTGAATTAGGCCGGTGAATAAAATTTTAATTTTTGTTTTAATTGACCGGAACCCATCGAGAAATTCTTGTTTTCAAAACATAGAAACAACTCGAGATAAAATAATTATCAAAGCGCAGGAAACGAGCAGGGAAAGTCAGTGGCGTTACACGTTATTTGTAGAGTCATTACTGTTACAACTTAAGAAGAGATCACTTGCCTGTAAGTGATAAGGCCAATTTAGTGCCTAGCCAGTGGAGCTGCTTAGCAAGAATAAATCTTATTATCAACTTAGCATAAGAAAGCTTTGGGCGCCTGCCCAGACTGATGAGTAGAAGAAGACCAGATGGGAAGTAAACCAATCAATAGGTAGCTGATCTCTCCCCACAGGTGGACCTCTAACCGTTGACCCGTAGAGTTCTGACCAGTCACTGGTAACACTTTTTGGTTGATTGGCATTAACCTTGTCCCTAATCAGTTCTGCCTTTTCTATTCTTCCTGCCCAGGGAGTGACTAGAACGAGTCTGACAACTCAGTCCTTAGTGCTCCGTTGTGACTAATTAATGCAGCCATTTTAGAAACCCCTTCATTTATGAATTTTGAAAGGCATTATTAAATTAATTAAATGATGAAGAGTTATTCATTATGAAATCAGGAGGTTTACATGGATGGCAGCGGTTATGAATTAAACATCTAAAGTTCGTGGAAGGAAATCTTCCAGACAGTTCAGATTAAACTCTTATTTTCTATCCACAAAATCTTTACTTTACCTCAAGACGAGGGTTGACTGAACTATAAGTGGGCATTTTTTTTTTTTAAGTTTGTGGTTGTGTTATTTTTTTGCACATCTACATTTTTGTGATTATTGACGTAGTGG
>JARQOD010000003.1:579696681-579784181 GCA_033576555.1 Oophaga sylvatica | reverse complement strand
ATAATTAACAGATAGGCTATGCTTAATCTTTTCTCACAAAACTATATATCAATATGAATGACTAGAGTCAGAGACAAGTAATCGGCACAGCTGCAATGTAACGGGAGTTAAAAAAGTACCTTCCCAGAGATCTTGGGTGTCAACCCAGAAAGTACAGACACAGTCTATATCAAAATGTAGAAATAAGGGTGGCATTCACAGTCCCAATAAAATATCCTTTATTCGGAATCACATAAAAAACAGAGGCAGGAGAGTCTTATGTGACGACACATCGGACGACGGCCGTTTCGCGCTAGTATGCACTTCTATGGGTCCGCCTACTCAGCTTCCCCCTGCTCTATAACATGGTGCCTGTGGATTAGAATGCATTTTCATGGTGATAGGTTCCCTTTAAAGTGCAAAGAAATCAAGATGTCTTGTATCTGATTATTTTGGCTTTCTATGGATCACACATGGCTAAAAGTTACATGGAAAATGTACCCATACACATAAGAGCAAAGATGGCTGGATCTGCTTATGTATATGTCTTTTGTGGCCTTTTCACACTCTCACAATAGATGATGTCTAACCCATAACCATAGCCCACCCCCTACACACTTTAGAAAGCTGTCGGCAGATCGATGTTTCAACCGATCATTTGGATGTCAGCTCTTTTGCCCAACTCTCCTATACACAGGAGCAGTTGCTCTGCCGAACGTTCCTGTGTTCTCTACGAGAGAAACTGAGCCAGACATGTTTGATGTAGGGTTATCTCTTAGAGAACAGAAGGACAGCATACCAGTTCATTATCTTGCCCAATGTCATCAGTAGGGGGAGAGTCGGGAGCCCCCATACACACTAGACTGTTGGCCGAAATCGTTGACAAAGTCTAATGTGTATGGGGGACTTATCTCCTGTATATGGACAACTTTGGTCTAGTGAAGAACACAGATTAAGTAGACTGCAACCAACTTAGAATCATAGAATCATAGAATGGTAGAGTTGGAAGGGACCTCCTGGGTCATCTGGTCCAACCCCCTGCTCAAAGCAGGATTCTCTAAATCATCCCAGACAGATGTCTATCCAGCCTCTGTTTGAAGACTTCCATTGAAGGAGAACTCACCACCTCTTGTGGCAGCCTGTTCCACTCATTGATCACCCTAACTGTCAAAAAGTTTTTCTAATATCTAATCTGTGTCTCCTCCCATTCAGTTTCATCCATTGCTTCTAGTCTTTCCTTGCGCAAATGAGAATAAAGATGATCTTTCTACAATGTGACAGCCCTTGAGATATTGTAGACAGCTATTAAGTCTCCTCTCAGTCTTCTTTTTTGCAAGCTAAACATTCCAAATACTGCAACCGTTCTCATAGGACATGGTTTGCAGACCGGTCACCATTCTGGTGGCTCTTCTCTGAACTTGCTCCAGTTTGTTGATGTCTTTTTTAAAATGTGGTGCCCAAAACTGGACACAGTATTCCAGATGAGGTCTGACCAAAGAGGAGTAGAGGACAATAATGACCTCACGTGATCTAGACTGTATGCTTCTGTTGATACATCCTAGAATTGCATTTGCCTTTTTTGCTGCTGCATAACACTGTTGACTCATGTTAAGTCTGTGATCAATTAGTATACCCAAGTCTTTTCACATGTGCTGTTACTTAGCCCTATTCCTCCCATTTTGTATATGCTTTTTTCATTTTTATTGCCCAGATGTAGTACTTTGCATTTTTCCCTGTTAAAATCCATTCTGTTAGTTGCTGCCCACTTCTCCAGTTTATGTATATCTTTTTGAATCCTCTCTCTCTCTTCTCTAGTATTAGCTACCCCTCCTAGCTTTGTGTCATCAGCAAATTTGATCAGTTTACCCTCAATTCCTTCATCTAAATCATTGATAAAGATGTTGAACAATACAGGGCCCAAAACAGAGCCTTGTGGTACCCCACTTGAGACATTCTTCCAACTGGATGTGCAGCCATTTACAACCACTCTTTGGGTCCGATCACTAAGCCAGTTATGAATCCACCTAACAGTTGCCTTGTCCATTCCATACTTAGTCATTTTTTCAATAAGGATTGTGTGAGATACTTTGTCAAATGCTTTGCTGAAGTCAAGATATACTATATCTACAGCATTTTCCTGATCCACCCAGTCAGTGATTCTGTCATAGAAGGAAATTAAGTTAGTCTGACATGACTTATTAGTTACAAACCCATGCTGACTCTGTTTAATCACTTCATTCTTATCCAGGTACTTGCATACATGTTCTTTAATAATTTGTTCAAAGATCTTTCCTGGTATAGAAGTCAGACTCACCGGCCTGTAGTTCCCTGGGTCCACCTTCTTCCCCTTTTTGAAGATAGGAACAACATTTGCTCTTCTCCAGTCTTCTGGGACTTCTCCTGTTCTCCAAGAATTTTCAAAGATTATGGACAGTGGTTCAAGAATTTCTTCTGCTATCTCCTTCAGTACCCTGGGGTGTAATTCATCTGGACCTGGAGACTTGAATTCATTTAGGTTAGCTAAGTGTTTCCTCACTGTCTTTCTGTTTATAGATATCCTGGATTCTTCTATTCCTTTAATAGGACAGTGAAGATCAGTTGATGTTACATTTCCTTTCTGAGAGAAAACAGATGCAAAATAGGAATTTAAAAGTTCAGCCTTCTCAACATCCTGACTTACCATTTCATCATTTTCATCCTGTAAAAATCCTATAGCATCTTTGACTTTTCTTTTACTTTTGACGTATCCCCAAAATCCTTTTTTGTTGCTTTTGACGTCACTTGCAAGCCTTAATTCATTGTCAGCTTTAGATAATCTGATTTGTGCCCTGCAGGTTCTGCAGACGGCATTATATTCTTCTTTAGATATGCCTCCCTCTTTCCATTTGATAAACATTTCTTTCTTCCTTTTTAGCATGTGTTTAAGTTCTGTGTTCATCCATCCTGGTTTCCTTAAATGCTTCCCATTCTTCCCTCTTTTCGGAATTGTTAACGATTGTGCTTTGAGAATCTCATTTTTCAAGATTTTCCATCCTTCCTGGACATTTTTGTCCTTAAGGATATCCAGCCATTGGATCCCTCCAATTCTCTTTCTGAGTTCCTTAAAATCTGCCTTTCTGAAATCTAACCTTGACGTCTGAGTCTTCACAGGTCTTCCTCCTCTTGTTATCCAAAATTCTAAAATAGCATGGTCACTACCTCCTAGGGTCCCAGCCACTCTTACCTCCTCCACCATTTCCTCCCTGTTTATGAGGATTAGATCCAAGGTAGCAGATCCCCTTGTTTTCTCCATTACCTTTTGGAAGATAAAGTTGTCAGCAAGAGAGGATAAGAATTTCCTGGACCTGTTAGTTTTGCCTGAGAGAGATTCCCAACAAATGTCTGGATAGTTGAAATCTCCCATGACCACTATGTCATATTTTTTGGAGAACTTGGCCATTTGATGCATAAAGAGTTCATCCATATCTTCAGCTTGCACAGGCGGCCTGTAGTAAATGCCTACAATGGTGTCCTTTCCATTGTTCTGTCCTTGTATTCTTACCCAAACAGTTTCCACAGAACTCCCAGTCTCTGAAGCTTCAATCTCTGTGCAGATATACGCTTTTCTAACATACAATGCAACACCTCCTCCTCGTTTATCAAGTCTGTTTCTTGCAAATAAGTTGTAACCTTCTAGCCTTGTATTCCAATCATGTGTATCGTCCCACCAAGTCTCAGTGATTTCAATGACATCATATTTCTTCTCCTGCGTTAGTAGCTCCAGTTCTCCTTGTTTGTTGCCCATGCTTTGTGCATTCGTATAGAAACACTTTAGTTTGTGATTGGTTTCTCTTTCTTCAATATTTTTATTATGTAGATTTTTTTGTCTTTGTTCTTCCCCTTCACTTCTAATAGCAGAGTTCTCAATAGCATTTGTCATGGTGTATGGCTTTTGCTGGCGTTTTGCTTCCCTTCCCACATTGTTCTAGTTTAAAGCTCTCCTGATGAGTGTCACCATAATTCCCCTATCTACCGTCCATTGTTATTGAGGGTCTTCTAGAAAAGCCTATGATTGCCCAAATGACCATTCATAGGAAGAATTGTTAGCCATCATTGCTCAGTGTGTAAATATGGTTAATCACAGACATATTAGTGATGCTTCACTTGAAAATTGTTGATTGCAAGAGCTACAGTAACCTACAATTCATAACTGGTTGACACTACATCCGATTCTGTGGTAAATTATGTAAAGGGTTTCATATGAACAATTTTGCGTACCAAACTCTCGCCATTGTTTCGTCAAGTAAATGAGTGACTTTACATGTTGTCTATCGGCGCTTGTTTAGAGATAGTTCATCTGCCTGGGTAAAAGGAGTCTAAGCGACCATGTACCACGGTGAAGTGAACAATGGTCCCCATGTGAGCACTACCAACCTCTTAACAGAAAGCTCCAAATTCTTTGCAATAGAACATGTTGTAAGCTCCACACTTATTCATAATTTTTACAGTTTCATTGGTTGCATTCATTTTTCTGTGTAGGGTATTAAATTTTGAAATGGTATGCCATGTTAAAGTAAAAATGGGACAGCTGGAATACTTCTATATTCTGGAGTGCTTTTGTTTTCTTGGCAAACCAGCGCATGTTGTGAAATGTGCACATGCCACGATAAAAGAGAACAAAAACTAACCGGCTGACATATTTATAGAATTGATCTTTTGGCTGAATTCTTGAAGATATTCACCGTGAAGCGACCTCAATATATTATATAACCATATTTCAAAAGGTTTATGATGTTAAATTATTTAGAATGTTTTTCAGTTAATGACTTATTCATTTGCATGATTTCCTTTCGACAAAATGTAAAATTGGTTTGTCTCTTGGTAGTAAAGTATTTTACCCAAATAATCATTAAATATGGATCATTGCATATGTTTGTTGGTAAAAAATGAAAAAAAAGATCCATGGGGTTATGACAACAGCGTAATGTAATGTTTTTGGATCCTAGAATACACAATGTAGGTACGTAGGTTGAGTATGGTGTAGGTTCAAACGGTGGAGACTTTGGTTGGGCGCTCTATAAAATATATGGTGCCATGCACTCCATCATGGTGGCCTGCACTCCTGGAATATTATGTAATAGGTGTTAAAGAATATAATATATGATGTAGATTTTATGCTTCCCTACAGCAAAAATAAAGCCTCAATTTTTAGTAAAGTGCATAGGTTCAAGTATTGAGTTCGTTATCAACATGCTGGCGGTGTGCTAAATATTAGAATTGGAGCAAAGTAGAGCAAGCCTGACTTAGCCACCTTTTGTATGTGTATTTGGGTATCCCAATGTGAAAAAAATGATTGGGCATGTCGAACTCCAATGCCCAATCCGTTTGCTTTTCCAGTAGATAGGCCACCACCAGAGGTGACAACCATACACTTACCACCATTTCCCAAAATGAACACATATGCAAGTTCAGCATGCTTATATGGAGATCACGAGAGATAGTTTATGCCCACCTTAAAGTGAAATAGTGTAGACCACTCAAAAAAACTGATTTTAGTAAAGACCTTTACACATTGACATCAAGTTTTAAGCTGGAGGAACCTACAAGTTGGTTGCAACTCCATTCTTCATTATTTTCTGGGGTTTACCCTTTATTCACAATTCTGTGTCATGGTATATCAATGCAAAATTAACTGTTTAATGTCTTATAAAAACTAGATTCTACGTCCATGAATAGAATGAATGCCTTTTGAAAACTATATTATACATCTCTGTAACACTTGTCTTGGTAGAATCAACTCTTAAAGGGAATCTGTCACCCCATTTTAGCCATATCAACTAAAGATATGACTGAATAGTGCGTCCATGAGCAAACTATCGGTATGTAGCTTATATCCAGATACCCCCGTTTTGATAGCAAAATACCTTTGTAAAGTTGGGATTCTTTTCTGTAAATCAGGGCGGTCCGGTCCGGAGGGCGGCATTTTCTCTCTTCTCCCCCCCGCTCCTCGGCATCTTTTGCGTATCGCCATCTGTGAATCGCACAGACGGCGTAGTGTTCCCGCGATTGCGCTATTCAAATTCGCCCCGCGCATGCGCAGTGTGCTTTGCCCACCAGTGAGCAAAGCATAAAATCATTACAGCGCATGCGCAACTCTTGGCCGTCACTTTCCTTGCCCCGGAAGTTGTCCAAGGCAAGCAGTCATTTCCGGGCAAGGAATTAGTTGCGCATGCGCTGTAATGATTTTATGCTTTGCCCACTGTTGGTCAAAACACACTGCGCATGAGCGGGGGGAATTTGAAAAGCGCAATCGCGGGAACACTAAGCCGTCTGTGCGATTCACAGACGGCGATACGCAACAAATGCCGAGGAGCAGGGGAGGAGAAGAGAGAAAACGCCACCCTCCAGACCGGACCGCCCTGATTTACAGAAAAGAATCCGAACTTTACAAAGGTATTTTGCTATCAAAACGGGGGTATCTGGATATAAGCTACATACCGATAGCTTTCTTATGGGACGCACTATTCAGTCATATCTTTAGTTGATATGGCTTAAATGGGGTGACAGATTCCCTTTAAGTGCCTTCTGAACACTAGATTCTACGTCCATGTAACACTTGACTTGGTTATTGTCTTGGTTAATGTCCTCACCCAATAGGTTACTAGATGAGCAGGTGGTTGTGGGATTTCTTGCCATTCTTTGTCAGTCCACCTTGTGTTCTGAAGACAAGGATCATCAGAGCAATGATTTAGCACCATGCTGGTCTGAACACTGATTACTAGCCTGAGCAATGATGCAACATCTGGTCAGCCAGGGGCTAATGATCTAAGGCTTGTTTTTGGATGACTTGGGTATTATCGTCCAAGTAGGAGAGCGTCTCCTACTGAAAATCTCGCAGATAAATATTTTTGGTTATAATGTAAGGCTGCTTTATAAATGAGAAATATTACAAAGAATCATAGAGATTTGACAGCCTCCTGACAAAGTGGGAAGAGAGGAACGGATAAAAATGTCCTTTATATTTACTGGAAACAATGAGTGGTACCAGGTGAAAATATATGTCTGTACTTGTTCAGATTTAAGACCTACAAATTTTCACCTTATTTCAATTTCCTGCATGCACTGAGGAAGTGCAAATAGCTTATTCAGAGGCAGATTAATGCAAAAGATCTGAGGATGAACATAAATCTACAAGCACTGACTTGTACCGTCGCGTAAGTGTAATGATTATCAAACTGAAATCAGGTCTCGGAGTATTCGCTTAACACGGGGAAAATTTGCTTGATGTGAGAGCATTAAAGTCGTCCCCATAATATATCCATAGACTGTGACTAAATTTTATAGTTCATGAAGCATATTAGTATTACACCCTAGGCCGATACATTCAAAAGGTGATTTCCATTTAGAAGCTCATTTTTCATGAAGATAAATATGACATGCATCATAATTTCCCCGAAGTAAATATCCCAAATAATAAAATGCTCAGGAAAGCAAGTTGAAGAATGACGGTAATGTTTTCCATTTGTATGGTAAGTGGTGAACCTTGTGGCTTATCAAGTAACAAATTGAATGTTTAATCTTCTTCCATGCAGATTGAGGATGGCAAAAAGAGCGGCCTATTCACTACAAATTGAGAGTTCTCTGGTGACTCGTGGAAAAATATCAGCTATTTTGTCTTAGGAGACCAATAGAAAAGTGTCAACCGAGCTTAGGCGGAATCGATCAGAGACACGAAGTTATAAAATTGCAATTTGCGTTGAAAGACTTAAGGCTAAATGTTGGCTTGGTTTTGTTAGGCTAAGTATATTGCAAACATTTAGTCTAGATTTACAAGGCAATTTAGATATTGTAGGTTGCAATATTTTTATTTTTTTTTGTTGATGGTGGGTCCCTTTGGTCGGATCAAAAGACGATCTCGGCAGGATATAATCAAATCCCGATGCTGCATGAGATTGGAACCATAGAACAAAGCAATAGGACAATGGACAAGACAATAGTGTAATTGACAGATAGGATAGAAATCACAGCAACTGGCAAAGCATTCCAAGGCTGCTATGGTGCCACTGGAGACAGGGGTTCAAGAGCCAAGTCTTGAATGACCACCAGAGTCTTGGATGACCACCCTTACATATATCTGGGCTGGAGACCCCTCCCCTGAGGAGTGTGGATTTAACCCATGGAAAGTAGATGGGCAAACAAATATCAATCTATGAATGTGGTAGTGATAGTTCACACCTGAAGAGGGAGCTGTTTAATTTTTCTTTATGAGATCCAACTAACTTGAAGCAAATGGGCCCCAATGCAAAAACTCCAATGGGCCCCCATTATAGAAAGTTTTTAACAGTATTGGTCTTTTTAATATAGGCCAAAGAGACTTTTGTGGCTCCTTAGGCTCCAGAGCATGGGGGTGATTGCAACCCCTGCACCTAATGTAGTTACGCCCCTGTATGTACGTTCCTCAGGTAACTGCTCCATTTTTTTTATTGCACCTGGAATTAACAAACGTTAGGAACCGTGAGTTCTCCTAACATGTTTGTATTAGTAAAAACTTACATCCACATAAAATAATAATTCTGGAGCACCTTTTCTTAAAACTCTACATTGTTGTCTGTTAATCCTCCTGGAAATATATACATAAATTGCCAACTGGGCATTACCAGTAGTGGGATGTATGTCCCTGCCCACTCTGACTTTATCCAATCAGTGGTTCCAGTATCAGACTGCGTAAGGACACACCCCTTTGATGAAGGGGGGATGGTAACACCCAGTTGTCAATTAGTTTATACATTTTCAGGTGGTATATCAGAGGAATGGCAGAATGCAAACAAAAAAGACCTATACAGAGAGCTGTTAGACCCTCTTTAACGATGAAATAACCAAAGTAAATCCTTATAATAAGATTTTATTGTGAGCTGCCATAATATTTCTCTGTAGCAGGAGGTACAGGCTTGTGATGCCCGGGCAATCGTGATGTCCTGCTATGCCAATGAAATATATTGTATTTTTCAGCATTAGTTAGAAGAACTTGCATCATCAGACATAGGAAAGACAAAACTTAGTGAGTATATAGGTTGCTAGGCAACAGCAGAAGAACAGAATACACGGAATGCAAAGAGTTCCGCTGAGATACAAATCTTCTCTAGGTGGTTCTGAGGTTTACAGGGTTAAGTGATGATGTTGCAATTCCTGATGATCATGTAAAACTGCAAAAAAGTGCACAGTTGATGTAGCAGAGCAGGATTATTATTTTTTTTAACTGTTTAGGGTCACATTATCATGATTAGTACAATATATTTAGCCATGTAAGCAACACATGCAAACTCAGCTCGGCTACACCTCCAGATGATTCGCTCCGATATGTTGAATGTTTCCATATCTATGTATTAATTTCAGGCTGTAATATCCATATCAGCATTATTACATGGCACCGCCAGCGTTTATACATGATGAGGGGTTTATACATGAGAACATTTTCATTATCTTGTTTCCCGGTGATCTTGTTCGGATTGGTTGGATTCCTGACCTGCAGCTGTGCCTCACAGAGTCAGGATAAATGTTCATGTATTAAAGCGCGACCTAGGCTGTTCTCTGTGTTACGTGGGCAATTAACAAGGCTCCTTCCCCTAGGGAAAATGAAGGCTGTGTAACAATAAGAAGGAAAAATGCAGAGCAAGAGAATTGTGCCCCTTGTAGTGTTATAATATCCCCATATATTAGACATAATCATAAACAGATAACCCGCTATATGTTGCAAATATTATATATATTTATGTAATCAGAAATAAACAGAAACATTATACCCAAATACCGCCATCCCTTGTCATATAATACTTCCGCACCGCTATTCACTGCCCAAATAATACCGCCATACAGCATCCAAATAATTAATATCAATGCAAAATATTGACTATACAATACCTTGCTTAATAACAGTCAAAACACCTAAATTAGGACACCCCAGGAATGTCAGAAAAGGCATCAAAAAGGGGCAAATTGTTCCTGGGATTGTGCTGCTAAAACCAGGACTATTACTATTAATGCAATATTGCCATTCACAGTGAAAATTTTTCTCTGCCCAGTATATCATCCCTTAAAATGGACTTTAGCATCATTTAGCCCACTGGCTGCAGTTTATTAAAAAAAAGAAATAAAAATATAAAATAAAAAAAAAAATACGTTACTCACTCTCCCCAGGTCCAGTGTTGACTCCCTGACGCTGCTCCTGGTATCTGCTATTGTTTCCATTACTGACATCACATAGACAGAGCTGCAGCCAATCACCAAGTTCAGCGGCTCTGCGTGAGCTGTTGCAACACTGCTGACAAGACATCAGCGCTGCAGACAATAACAGACAGCAGAAGCAGCAGCAGAGTCTCAGATCAGGGGGAGGGTGAGTAAGGCATAGTTTGTTCTTTTAAAACAGAGTGCAACCGGGGTACAGTGGTTTTCCAAAACCAGAAAACCCCTTAAAGTCTCCAATTCATCATTTGCATTTTTTAAGTATTGTTTGTTTTTTTTTGCACTGGTGGATTGTGTGTGAAATTCTTCTGCACGATATTTGATGAATCTTGGGCAAATTCACAGATGTTATTTTTTTTTGCTGTTTTGCTACATTTGTGTTTTTTTGGTGTAAAATATCAAACTCCCCTTTCAATAATCATTGAAATGTTGCAATTTACTCTTCAACTGCAAACCACCCTCCAAGAAATGGAGAGGTTTTGTACTCTACTGGGTTACTGTGTTGTATCCAAGTACAACGGCGCCCAAAATTTGTGTCATCTTGAAAAGTCTCCAATGGTGAATTAGCCAGAATCACCTCTATACATTGTCGGGCAAGTCTGAACAATGATGACGAATGAGAAATGGCGCAAACACTATAATGAATTTGGCAAAAATATTAATGACTAAAACCCCAAAAAGTTGCATAAAGAATGATGACTCGTGGCCTATGTATATAATGTCTTTGTTGCTTATAACCTTTTGGAATGTTTTCTTTGTTTTTTTCCTGTGTAGTTCAGTAAATGCTCAAAAATTTAGAACATGGACTGAGCTCTTTTTGCTGTAGTCCAAAGAGTAGCATTGCTAGGTCCAAGGTTATGGTCTTTTTAGACTGTCTTTGGCACAGGAAGTCAATTGACTCCATGTGTTTCCTGCTGTGGAGCATATGGGAGCCACATTGAGTATGCATGGAAATGGTGTACAATAATAAATTATATTGTGGTACCGTGTTAGCCAGAAAAATCGATGTGAATACTTCTCCGTCCAATTATGACAAGAGCATTCTTAAAGTGATACCTTTATTGGCTAACCAGAAAATTATATGTTCGCAAGCTTTCAGAGCGCAAAAGCTCCTTCAATCTTGCCTGAAGAAGGAGCTTTTGCGCTCTGAAAGCTTGCGAACATATAATTTTCTGGTTAGCCAATAAAGGTATCACTTTAAGAATGCTCTTGTCATAATTGGACGGAGAAGTATTCACAGTATGCATGGAAGAAATTCCTAGTACCTGTATGACACATACTGTGTGTGAGCAGGCCTTCACATTCTTCTATGGTCATCTTCAAGTTATAGGACTTAATGACTTTACACTTTGAGTCTTTCATGCAAAGAATTGCATGGAGCTTTTACTTTGTTACTTTGACCACACAGTCCATTTGCGTTTACTACTAATGTCTTTTTATTTCTCTCTTCCTGACTTTGGAAAGTGTGAATCATTAAGGAAATATGTACAAGTCTGTTTAGCTCCATTAACTAAAATGCACAGAAAGCACAATTATGGCTTTGGAGCTGAGATTTCCATGCTCAATGTAAAGGAAATTATGGCAATTAGGGGGCAGTCGGATCCTCTCCTAGCATTGGGCTTAGGACCTTCAAGATTTAACTTTGATGGCGTTGTCTTTCTCGTAGGGTTGGTAGTCACCGTTTTCAACCCTCATTACACGTGTATGCTCTGCTCGGCCAGGTGTAAATGTATTTTTATTGCTGAGAGAGAAATATGGGGCTCCATAAACAATAGATAGCTGTCGGCCAAATGACGAATAGGCTGGTCATTCAGCCGGCCGGTACCTTCCCTGACGTTTCCATACACAGGAACACGCACTTTGAGAGTCGGTGAAAGGCTACTTTGGTGGCGGCTGATCTCGCAGAGATCAAAAGGATCAGTGGTCTGAAATTGGACATGCCGGATCCTGTTCTTCCCCAGCATTATCTATTGTTAGAGAGTTGGGAAACCACTATATACAATAGACTGTCAACCGAGCCTGCCCATCTTGACAAATTTGAACGACGTTGTTCTAATGAGTATGGGGATCTTAAAGTCCCCTATGCACCTTAGTTGGCTGTGTACCGAATCATGATTTGGCTGATTGTTTGTCTGGCAGCAATCTCACCCAACAGTCTTATACACAGGAGCACTTGCTCTCCAGAGCAGTCCTCTGTTTTCTATGATAGAGCCGCTATCAGACATCTCTGCAGCTCTGTCAGCCAAGCCTGTCGATATCGGGAGGGTTGGCCAACATTAGTCTAATCTGTATAGGGGCTTTAATTCTCTGCCAGAAAACCCTAGTGATGGCTTATATCTCAGAAAACAAAGGGATCTTGTGTTGACAAACAGTTTGAAGACCTTTCTATACAATAAATGGTTGACCGCCTACACCAAAACAGTCAGGTTCAGACTACTTTCTCTGACGTGTTCAGAGAGACTTTAGAGGCACATGTGTAGGAAAAGATACAAGGTAGCACCCAATGATTAACCAAAGTGTGGGGGCAAATATAGTTAAAAAACGCACCGATTCCACCATCAGTACAGCAGACATTAATTCTATGATATTGGTGTCTGGTCAATGGGTCTCCCAAATGTCTCCGTCTACAGGCAGTTGACAATGATGCAGCACATTCCTCTGTCCTCAGACTATTTAAGCCTACATATAATCTCCAGATGTCTCAGCAATCATTTACGAGTCAGTAAAGAGTAAACTTTTTCCACCTCTTCTCCCGGATAGTACATCTACACATCTCTTGTTTTCGAGACACCATAGAAGACTTCATTGAAATTCCCAGAGTCCTATGATAAAGCAGCCCTCTTGTGGAAAGAGATTGAATTACCTAATCGTATTCTCTTCTCACTAATCATACAGCAAATAATTCCCAGGCA
Source organism: Oophaga sylvatica (assembly GCA_033576555.1). NCBI lineage: Eukaryota > Metazoa > Chordata > Amphibia > Anura > Dendrobatidae > Oophaga > Oophaga sylvatica. The sequence continues at coordinate 579,771,072 of JARQOD010000003.1, read as the reverse complement.
CTGGAAGCAAAAAAAAAATCATGAATGAGTCGTTGACAGTAGATCCTCAAAGGCGAATATTAAGCGTCTTGTTGCTGCTATATGGGATGATTTGGCAGCCAAACGGGTTAACACGAGAATACAAGAGTCTGGTTTGTGACTGTGTCAGTGTTTTGACACAAATGGAGTTGATATGCCTGTGTTCTCCCTATGCAGCCAGGCTCTTGCGTTTGAGGATGCTGACACGACTTGTATGTGCGGTTGCTACTTATTTGTAGATCTGCTGCTCTCATACAAGTGTAAGCAAGGCTTTGCCAAAACGACTAGTGTCATCGCGCTTTGTAATATCTATCAGCTGTAGGAACCTGCTCGGCAAACACATTTCCGCCTACGATTTTTTTTTTTATTGCTGTCACTTTTCAGGTATACAGTGTGCCAGCTGTGAACATACAAAGCTCCTTTTTGTTTTCACACAGGGGCTTTAAAAAAAAAGGAAGAAATGAAAAACTCTACCTATCGGTAATTGCGGAATCATAAAATGTTTTAATTTCAAGGTTAGCAGTTCCTCTTGCATGCTTAATTCATAATTAGCAGGTTTATAAACCTGCTCCACGCATGTAATTTTACTCTCGCCAAATGTTCCTCATGAATAATTTAAGGCGGCTCTCTATCAAATTATTAATATACCTAATAGCCTTGTTTTCGTAAACAATGCTTCCGAGTTGGATTTAAGTAAAAAACTAGTCTGAGTCACTGCCCGCTTTCCCACCGATGGGAAAAATGTTGACTGGAGCTCTGCACAGAGGGCGTCTTGTGCTCCCGCTGATGTCATAGACCTGACCTGCTTCTTCCTCACAATAGACCCAGGTATCATTAACTGCCCAAACACAATACCCATTCAACCAGGTTCCTTTTACTTCTGCAGCTTTTACGGAACAATGATATTATTTGTATCTGTGTTCGGCAGCGAGCATTTCGCTGGAGATGTAGGACATAAAAGCCTTCTTGTTATGAGCTGTAGTGTGGACCCGGCTTGTTTACTCCTGACACGAAATGGTTCTCGTCACTAGACAGCGCAATAAGCCGTAATATTTCTAGACAGCTTACAAATAACCCAACAACTACATTTTATTTAGGCTCAGAGTCAAGGAGAGGTAGACTCAAGTTGAAGGCCTGGTCTACCGATGGCTAAAATGTCATCAAACAATTTTGACCTCTTAAAACCATTGGGAAATTTAATTTCCCCAATAACCTAAAAATATTCCATCTCGTTGGATGAGGTCTGTTGACGGATCTTTTTTTTTTTCCTAAGAAAAGTCCCCCATAAACAAAGACTAAAAGGAACCTTGTGTACCTGAACATTGTGGTTTTGCTCCGAAACATTGTACGAAAAGATCTAAATTGGTTTTGCGTCCTTTGTGTTGTGTGTGCATGTGTGTACACCAGTTGTGTGTGTGTGATTCCATGTGTATGATTCATTCCAAGGCAGTTTTAGTCTTCATAAAATATTCATTTTGGTTGTGCAGGGCCCTGTAATTGCCATCTCTCACCCTGAATTATTTATATCTTGCACAGACTGACAAAGCTTTGCCATACGGCCTCAGATGAATCAGAAACAGGGATCTCTCCTGCCAACAGCATTATTTCACAAAATATGGCACCGGTGTCATTCTCGGCTGCCTCATCTCTAAATCCACCTTCTCTTGATTTGACATTTTTCTTTACTCCTCCATTGTCTTAGTGAGGCAGAAAGGTTACCTCTTAACTCCAAGTAGCAACCTTTCTTGCTTGCATTATAGTCTCTGTGCTTGAAAGGACTAATGTGTCTTCATTGCCCTTACTTCTTCATGCCTGGTAACAAGACAGAACATGAGCCCACTTTAGTGCTATATATTATACATTAGGCATAAAATGATGCAAATAGTCTTGAACTACTCTTCAACGGACAATATAGATCAGGGTGGATTGAGCTTCTTGTCAAAAGCAAAAGAAAGGAGAAAAAAAAATGAGAAAGAAATGTAGAAGCCTCCAGATGCTGCCAGACACCAGTGGTTGGGTCTAGTGACATCACAATGATGACATCACTTAACATTGGATACAGCCAATTAGCCAGTTTGTTGATTAATTAAATAGTTAAAAGTGGTTTTAGAGACTTTGATTTTTACAGCCTATCCTAGTATAGGTAATCAATATCAGATCGTGGGAGTCCGACATCTGGCAATGCAGATGGTCATCTGATTGAAGGGGGCTGGACCGCCATTGTTTAGTTGGCGTACATTGTGAAGTGGCTACACCTGGCACTGAAGCTCTATGCAACTTGGTTCCATTCACTTACAAAGGTTATCCACTACTTTAACATTGACGATAGGTCATTAATGTCTGATTGGTGGGGTGCAACGCTAGGCAACCCCGACGATCAGCTGATCCCAGTGTCAGCAGAGGTCCGATAGGCTCAATTACGGAACTGCACAACCCAGCTCTGTGGATGGAATTGTGGCCTTGGCGTCTATCCTACTAATTTGAATGGATGTGCAGTACCCTGCCGCGACCACTATAGTGTTGATGGAGCTGCACTGTTCAGCTCTGTAACTGGGCACTTCCGGTCGCCACCAACATCAGAAACAGCTGATCGGCGGTGTTGTCATGTGACATAACTCTACCGATCAGACATTGATGACCTATCCCTAAGGATCAGCCGTCAATATTAAAGTAGGGGAAAATCTCTTTAAATAGGACTAAGCTGTAGTACCACAGTCAGCCACTATAAAAATGTGCAGCACTGTCTCTTAAATCAGCAGATTGACATGGGTGCTACGATGCACCCCCATTAATCTAATATTGTTCCTCCAAAGGATAGGCCATCAATATTAAAGTCCCGGAAATAAACCATTTTAAAGGGAATCTGTAACCAGATTTTTGCTACGTAATCTGAGACCATCATGATAGAGAGGAAGAAAGTCTGATTCCAACGATCTATCACTTACTAGTCTGTGTTTTGCAGTTTCAATAAAATCAGTGTTTTATCAGCAGGAGATTATTACTTCGGGACTAGGTGTCTTGTGCCTTCTGGTCCAAACATGCACTCAGCACTGACTAGCAGCTTTCTGTCAGAATACATTGTACACAGAATGCAGCCAATCAGTGGTGTGGGCGTGGCTTTATACAGCTCAGCATTTGAGCTCTGCTGGAACTACAGCAGACAAAAGCTGTGATTCTATCACAACTGCTGCACCCAGTAAACTAAATGATACATCACTGGAACCAGCGTCTCTGTTCCTACATCATGCTGCTGTCAGATTACAGAGAAAAATCCTGCTGACAGATTCTCTTTAAGTAATCCATATCAGCAGTTCACAATAGTAAACCCTTTTTCTTAACTTAGTAAGTGGATTTATAGCCTCTGTTAACCCCCAGACTCTTGGGTTCTGTTCAGTCATCCAATCAGCTGTCCAATCTCATCCATGTATAGCATTTCAAGCAAGCAAAGGCACATTTTATTAAATCTGTTTCCTCCTATGTGGTATTGGTCCCTTGTAAGCTCAAGGGTCTGGATGGAAACGTGATCTTTGTACCCTTTATGGCCCGGAGAACAGTGTTTCTCTAAGTATCTACTTTACTTTCCCCAAAGCTATGTTCATGCATTGTGCGCAGCATGAAAACTGTGCCGGGTATCCTCTAGAAAGAAGGTTCGCACGATTCAGTTTTTTCACTGCGCACCTCGTTTCGCTCTGGCCTGACATCCACGTTTCTCCATCCACAGTTTCCTAAATGCTGCTATTCACAGATTTCTGCCCTTCCAACATGTGCTTATCTTCCAGCTCACCAATTTAGAGAGGCGCTGACTGGTATTTCCTTATTATGTTATTCAGATCCGAATGTTAGAGCGTCGTCCGTGTAAAAATATTTGAAGCAGCTCCAGGGGCACAATGACGGTTTGTTTCCCCTTTCTGAATAATGATTCAGCTATTTTGGAAAAAAAAAAAAAGAATGAGAAAAACCTTTTCCAAAAAGCAATTTATTCCATTTTTTTTCTTGTGACATTTTATTAATGCTAATAAAAGTTTTGAAATTTTTATTTTTTTTCGCCCCTGGATTTTAATTCACTGTTGTAGTTTTCCATACGTGAGAAAAAGAAGTTTATTGCAAGTTTAACACCTCGCTCTGGTACTAAGCTAAGAGAAAGGATTAATTTATAGTCCTTGGCCCATCATCAGCAAAAGTGGGGGAAGCAGAGAGAAGTCCGCGCTGTATTAAGTCATGGAGAGACGGGACGCACATTTTTCTTGTACTGTATTTGTTGACATTCGGGAGTAATGAAGTTAAAGCTTTGCACACATGTGCCCCTCTCATTAAGCTGCATTACCTGCATTACAACTAATAATTGCCACTGAGAGCCGTGTTCACATTAATCATTTATAATGTTTTAATAAGTTTTTAATCAGAATCTAAAAGGATTCAGAGCCTGTCCGAGATAAGTTAGAAGCATTAATGCCTTGCAAGTTCACGCCAGCCGCTTCGGAAAGACCATGGCTACCTGCGTTTTTATTAGGAAGAATTTTATTCATTTTTTCTTTGGTTCAATCCTTAAAAAAACATAAAACAAAAATATTTTCAGATAAAAGTATATATTATGGCAGAAATTATATAAAATATAAATCATGGGCATGTGTAATATAGAAGCCACGATGGAGCTGCTATGGGGCCAAGTGAGCAGAAGGGACATGGAGGCAAGGGATGGACTTATATTCCAAAGCACAGAAGTGTTTTAGATCCTATGGATAGAAGAAGCTCACCTTAAAGATTAAGTAACACAAATCAAATGTTTCATGGAAATAGGGGCCAGATCAACCTCAGTCCATGGGTAAGGCGATGCACAGGTTGACCACATGCTCAAGGTTTCTCTCCTCTACAGATATTCCAAAGCTTGTGCCCACTGATGGATCCTATGGTGGACTTGTCGGCTTGTCCACCATAGGGAAATGTTGATAGCAGCTGTGTGTAAGGAGATAGACAAGAAAGAAGACGAGCACAGTTAATGCCTAATAGAGTAGCTGCAAACAATCACCACCATGTGCTGGTCAAAGACTATAGAGAAAGTGAAAGCAAAAAGAACTGCAGTAGTAGGAGCCCCAAGAGTGAGGTGCATGTTCCCTTGGGGAAGAGATTGGAGAAGACACCAGGTCAGGTGATAGCTGTGGTGCAGTTAGAAATTATAAAAGGCCCAGGAGGGCAGTGAAGGGAAGGAGTTGGCACCTGAACCTGTTGCAGGACAGACATGCGCAATAGCCATGATTATGAGAGATCAGATGCAAGTGAAGAGCCGACCTGAGTAGTCAGATGTGAATGAAGAGATGAGAAACCAGATTTGGGAGATCCGAGCAGAGTGGGCCGAGCCGACACCAGAGATGAGGGACCAGATCCGAGAGATTGGAGCCGAGTGGGCCTGGCTGAGCCCAAACGCGAGAGACCAGATCCAGAAGAGCCTTGCTGAGTGAGCCAAGCCAGGGCTGAGAGGGAGACCCAGCCGCAGAAAAGGGATGTTCATTTGAGGCATTATTTTCATCGTAGATGTACGGTACAGAGTGGGGACCGGGGCCGGGCTTCTGGGAACAAAGGCGGCCAGTGTGATGATCATACCGTATACCAATTAACTCACATATCTGGGACTTGTGGCCTAGCGGCTAGTATCGTTGACCCCCCATTTGGGCCTGTGTGACAATTTGAACCGGCTAGAGGAAAGACAATGTTGATGGGCCCAGAAGTGAGAGTGACGCATGTTAGGTTGTGGCTTTGGTACTATACAAAACTTATGATAACAGTCCCTTAACTGTAAACATAAAGAATAGTGTATATACATATATATCGGTGTTTAGATACTGTTTAATTGTATTACTGTGTTCTGATTGTGCCATATTATACTGTACTATCATTGTTCACTTTTATCCTTGCTACCGTGCCGATATATTTATCGTATTAGCTAAATAAATAGTTGTGTGTTAAGTACCACTGTCTCCTCATTGTTGCATCCTTGTACCATTTGAAACCTTGTGTCCACTGGTGGATCCTATGGTTGGCTTGTCAACCATAAGGAAATGTTGACATCAGCTATGGAAGAAGAAGGTGTAGAAAGGGGGAAAGAAAAAAGAAATGGAAGAGAGGAGGAGGTAAAGTGATAAGGGGTCAGTAGTGAGCCAGTACGTGGTTGGAGATTTGCGGTGGGCAACGGGTTATAAAGCTACTGACCAAAAGCTCATTTGGCCTACAGCTATCCCTTTTACTTCCCCTACACATGACTGATCAGCCATGTCCCCAAAAGGGCAAGAAGAGTAAGCCACAGCCTAAAAACAACCCCAAAAACTAAAGGATTGGACACATTGAAATCCAATTGCTCAATCCTTCTCTTCCCTGATCTCAGCCATTAGAGAGGTTTGGAAGATCCTCTTCTGCGCACTAAACGGTTTAGAAATCAGCTGTATACCACGATCTTTAGACACTGGTTTATCCCATTGGCATAGACTGTGGACAACCTCACTTCTCCTGATTGCAAGTGGCAAAGTAAAATTTTGGCCATGAATTTTGCAAATATAGCAGTAACCACATTATCCTCCAAGCCTGGTGGTGGGTCATGAATTTTTTTTTACTCCTCTGCTTAGCAGTCTACATATAATCTCCCTAATCTCTCCATATCCTATAAAAAGGGAATAAAACACCTCTCCTTCTCCCCTGGAGCTGGCAACAAGTTACTAGGGCGGTATTTGATGTGAGGCAAGTGATGCTGGCATTTTTCTTAAGGAAGGAACTCCGTGATCAGAGCTGGCAAATAGAGCAGAGTCCAGAGGGAGTGAGAAAGAGGTTTTAATGAGCCCACAGTGAAAGACAAAATACAGACTGATTGACAGGGCGAGTGATCTGCTGGGGAAATAATGTCAGTTCTGCACTACCCATTAGAAATCAAGAAATAGGTAAAGAGGGAATGGGCGTTAGGGGGAGGAAGGAAAATATTGGCCCTTGAAAGAGGAGCCCTTGTGTAAATATTGTGCACTTCACGTTGCTTTTTCTCATGTGCAGTTGACTTCGTTTTAAGAGATAACCTTATCAAAAGCATCCAGGAACGGATACTGAGAACACTACCAGGGAATTGGCAGATAAAAGCAGGAATGGCTGGAGCTTCTTTGCCATTTTTTTAACAGATTTTTTATTTTTAAATTTGCTTCTTGAAAAGTTGGGTGGTTGCTTGGTTCGTAGACGCAGCAAATTTTTTTGCCACCCTTTACAAAATTTGCCGTGCCATTACCGAACCAATTTACCTTTTCGAGAGTCTAGTAAAGCTGTATGACATTCTTTTCATATCAGTTGGTCAAATTTTTGGATAATTAGCACAATGCACAAATGGTGACCCATGCAGATACATATGACCCCCTTCCGCGAGCAAGAAATAGCGTCTATAGAACCAGGTCAAAAAAAGTTATTAAATCCCATCAGATTTCTTTGGCGTGTTGTAATGAGAATCATTGCAAAAGTACAAGATCATGGTATCTATAAATGCCCCTTGACAGCAGCTGCGGAAACAGTGATGAAAAGAGAAGGTGGTGGTGGGGCGGGGGGGAGAGAAAAAGAAGTGGAAGAGAGGAAGGGGGGTAAAGTGATAATGGGGCCGGTAGTGGACCACTACGTGGTTGGAGATAGGCGGCGGGTGAGGGGTTAATTTTCTAAACCTAATAATGTTCAATAGTGAGGTATTTGTCAGGAGATAAAGAAGTGATAGAATCTGGGAAGTAGGTCCCTTGGCGATTGTAGTACAAATATTGTTAATGCGGTGTGGTTACTACAGCGGAGGAAAGTAAAATAGCTTCAGTCCTTCGGAGACGAAATCCGCTACAGTAGAGCAGGAACCATAGACAAAGGCCAGTAATTGTTGAACTGCAAGTCAAACCATGTATATTTCCAAATCCTCTTCCATCCCCATTTACATGCTGGTTATGATGAATACCGCTGGGACAGGTGCATTTTAAATCCTGTTATTTTACGGTGGAGGATCGTGAAACGCGTGGTGTTTTCGGCTTCTATTCTTTTTATACATATTCCTTTTTTCTTTTTTTTTTTGGGCTTTTGTAACAAGAGAGACGGAGAGAAAGTGCTTACAAAGGACATCTGGTTACAGCTGTAAAATTCGATCCCCTTACACCATGCACTTTCCACGATGACGTCATGCGTGTGTTACCGGTATATGAGACCCATAACTCGAAACGGACAAGAATTTAATAAGTCTGGTGTTAAAGCAATTTGTGATGGTATATTTGAAGAATAAATCACACTAATGGAGGAGATTGTACCCCCACCACCACCATCACTACCACCACAACCACCACCACCAGCGCCAACATACAGCATTATAGCACGTGAGCCCAGAAATCGCTAATGGCAGACATAGGAAAAAAAAAGAAAAAAGGGCCTGACATTAAGACCCTAGCATTTTGGAAATCCAATATGTATTGACCTGTGTACTATCTTAGTGCAGAGATCTGGTGTCAGCAGTATGTAGTCTTGTATAGGAACTGCTCATTACAGGTTTTCTGTGGAAAGCGCAGTGTCTCTGAAGCTCCAGGACCCGATCAGCTAGAATTGCTCAGTAATCAATACTCGGAGCGACTGATGGCCTGACTCACACACACAACACAGCTGTGGCCACTGCTCTCAATGACTTCCCAGTAATTAGGAGAGACTGCTTGGAAGCTGTTGAGAGTACTCACTCTCTCCTCAATCATTGGAAAATGCTATAAAGACTTCAATTAACCCCCTCTTTGCAAAAAAAAATGCATTGCATTCTTATTTTAGTACAAAATGCATGAGGATTACTTATCCCATTGGAATGTGATCTTTTTTTTTTAAACAGCGCCACTTTTATGCACAGGCTGTACCTGGAATTGCAGCCGAGTCCCATTCTCTACAAATTGAAAAAAAGATATTATCATAGTTACAAGCTTAATAACAGATTAATTGTAAAGTGCTGCGGAATATGTTGGCGCTATAAGAATCAAATTATTATTATTATTAGATTATAACTACTAACCTACTTAGGGACACTATTCAGATAACCAATATGATAGAGAATGGTGAAAAAAAATTCTGCTTTGGTGTTGTGTGAAGGAGAAATACCGGATACTTAGATATTGAACCGGAACGACGCGTTTTGATCCCATACTTCTCAAGTTGAAAGAATGGATAAAAACGGTGACGTTTTTGGAAAGAATCTTAAAATCCCTCTAAATGACTTTTTTTTTATTTATTAGCAAAGTATTAGTTTATCAGCAACAATCGCTCCATATTTACATAGGGTTATACTGCTCTTGCCCAAAAACCTTATTGCTACCAGTTCTAAGTGTAATATTAACAGTAAATGTTCACCGGGCTGTTATCTGAGCAGTCATGTGATAGTTTATGGATCATTCCACCCTTGAGCTTACATATACATAGCTCTCCCCTTAGGTCATAGTTCAGACTTCTAATAATAAGTGGACTCTTATCTCTTAATATCATTGTTATGTAGAACGCTCACCATGTCCAGTACTTAAAAGGCTCGGCAGGTTGTGTTGATCTTGTAGGGATAAACCACCAGGGATTATTAGTATAGTTAGATTGGCTGTTCCTATATTGTTCCATACACAGCTTCTGCAGTAGGACACTGATGTATTTACTATGGTGTTTAGATATATTGTGTTATTGGTAAAGGCTTCTAACATATAGAGGAGATTTATGGTAACGTAGCATGATATTATAGAGAAAGTACCTTCATGATCTCTTAAAGGGAACCTGCCTTTTGTCTGATCTGACGGCACCATGTTATAGAGCGTGAGAAGCCGAACAGATTGATATATAAGTTTGTGGGAAACAAGTCAATCTAACTTGCACTAATACGTATTTTATGCCAATAAGTCCAGTGGGAGGTTCTAATTACTGAGTAGGACCGCCCACTGGACTCCGGAATTCAAATAAATAAATAACAACTTATACTGAATCAATTCCCACAAAACTATATATCAATCTGCTCAGTTCCTCCTGCTCTATACTATGCTGCCCCTAGAAAGAACGATGTATGTACAATGTGACATGGTCCCTTATGTTAATCTGTGTATGGCCATAAATTGTTCTTACTGATGTGAGGTCAATAGAAGATTCTAATATAAAGTTGCCTTTCAAAACCTAAGGAATATTTTATGATCTAGTCATCAGACGGCTGATAGATGTAATAGGTGGCGCCCATTTATCAAAGGACGGTGTCCCACCTTACATTTGGGTGTCTTTACGACATTTGGAATGTGCATACAACAGATATATATTTATATAATCATTTAATTATTTAAGTATATTAGTTTCCAAGATTTTTAGTGAAAAGTTCTATTATATGAGTGCCCTAAAGATTGGCTGGGAAAACTCCAATTTAGGATTTGGTTGTACGGGCAACAACTCGTCTTCTTCATCTTGGCCCCGATGCTTTGGGTATGTCATGGATGGCATCCATTTGGGAGTGTTGGCTGTCTTTATTGTCTTTGAATGTACATACTATAGATACATACAATTATATAAGTATGTTAGTTTTCAAACTTTTTAGAAAAAAGTTATAGAAATGCCCTAAAGTTGGGGTGGAAAACTCAATATGTATTTGCTTGTACGGGAAACAACTCCTCTTCTTTGTCTTGGCCTTGAAGTTAGCTTTGGATATGTCATGGATGGCGCCCATTTTTCAAAGGACCAAGCATTTGAGTGTGTTGGGTATCTTATTGCATGATATATAGATATATATTAATTTATTTCCAAACTTTTTTAGAAAAAGTTATATAACTGCCCTAAAGTTTGGATGGAAAACTCCAGCATAATATTTGGTTGTACGGGCAACAACTCCTTGTCTTTGTCTTGGCCTTGAAGTTTTGTCATGGATGGCGCAAATTTATCAAAGGACCATGTCCCACCTACCATTTGATTGTGTTGGGTATCTTAATTGCATGATATATATTTATTTATTTCAAAACTTTTTTTGAGAAAAGTTATATAACTGCCCTAAAGTTTGGATGGAAAATTCCAACATAGTATTTGGTTGTACGGGCAACAACTCCTTGTCTTTGTCTTGGCCTTGAAGTTTTGGGTATGTCATGGAAGGCGCCCATTTAACAAAGGACCATGTCCCACCTAGCATTTGAGTGTGTTGGGTATCTTTATGGTCTTTGGGAATGTGCATACGATATATATATATATTTATCAATTTCCAGACTTTATTAGAGAAAAGTTATAGAAATGCCCTAAAGTTTGGATGGAAAATTCCAACATAGTATTTGGTTGTACGGGCAACAACTCCTTGTCTTTGTCTTGGCCTTGAAGTTTTGGGTATGTCATGGAAGGCGCCCATTTAACAAAGGACCATGTCCCACCTAGCATTTGAGTGTGTTGGGTATCTTTATGGTCTTTGGAATGTGCATACGATATATATATATATTTTATCAATTTCCAGACTTTATTAGAGAAAAGTTATATAACTGCCCTAAAGTTTGGATGGAAAATTCCAACATAGTATTTGGTTGTACGGGCAACAACTCCTTGTCTTTGTCTTGGCCTTGAAGTTTGGGTATGTCATGGAAGGCGCCCATTTAACAAAGGACCATGTCCCACCTAGCATTTGAGTGTGTTGGGTATCTTTATGGTCTTTGGAATGTGCATACGATATATATATATATTTTATCAATTTCCAGACTTTATTAGAGAAAAGTTATATAACTGCCCTAAAGTTTGGATGGAAAATTCCAACATAGTATTTGGTTGTACGGGCAACAACTCCTTGTCTTTGTCTTGGCCTTGAAGTTTTGGGTATGTCATGGAAGGCGCCCATTTAACAAAGGACCATGTCCCACCTAGCATTTGAGTGTGTTGGGTATCTTTATGGTCTTTGGAATGTGCATACGATATATATATATATTTTATCAATTTCCAGACTTTATTAGAGAAAAGTTATAGAAATGCCCTAAAGTTTGGATGGAAAATTCCAACATAGTATTTGGTTGTACGGGCAAAACTCCTTGTCTTTGTCTTGGCCTTGAAGTTTTGGGTATGTCATGGAAGGCGCCCATTTAACAAAGGACCCTGTCCCACCTAGCATTTGAGTGTGTTGGGTATCTTTATGGTCTTTGGAATGTGCATACGATATATATATATATTTTATCAATTTCCAGACTTTATTAGAGAAAAGTTATAGAAATGCCCTAAAGTTTGAATGGAAAACTCCAACATAGTATTTGGTTGTACAGACAACAACTCCTCTTCGTAATCTCCTCGAAGCTCCTTCCTCCCCTTAGTCCAGAACTAATAAAACAATCCCCATTGGAACCCTCCTTCCACTTTGTTGCACAATCTAAAGACACCGATTATTTTTCCTTGGACCAGAAGGGGAAAAAAAATCATTATTCCCTGATTAGTGGCTAAGGTTAGATGAGAATAAGCGGTAAAGCAGCGAGGATGACTTGTATTAATTGCCCAACGCTTGCTTCCCAGATAATTCTATCAGCAAAGTTGGCCACTTGGTAAACTCACAGACTTTGATAAAGAGCTGATAAGACCTTTTGTTACATAAAAACATGAGGGACCGAAGCTGTGTCAAGTAAAATGCATCTCATCAGCTTTTCTCTGACATCCCAAATTCATTCCTTATGTAATTGATAATGGCCTTAGCCAATTATTTCACACATTACAATACACAGAGGTCCCTTTTACAGGTTTTGCAGTGCCGTAATTAGCTATGCTAATATCTCCTTTATTGGTCTTAATATTGCTCAACACCTTTTGCCATCCTGGAACCCACAAGAGCCCCATGGCCTGTCAGGACGGCTGATTATTGAGAAGGATAGCTTTAATCAAACATAATTGCAGTTAATTTTTTCTCTCCTGCTCTCTGTTGCCAGCATCTAATGCCACGGACTCCTTGATATTCCATTAAATTACAATTAAACAGCCTCCTTTGTTTCTGATTGTCCTAAACAACACCACAAACTTCTGTAGCCGTTTAGAAGAGAGCTGTTCGGTCGTAATTGCTTCCCAGCTCACAAAGGGCCAATTTACACAATACCCATGTAGAATTTAAACAGCTCATAATCTAATGGATATTACACGGGAGCCTAACACTACAATTAAAATGATTTTCATCAGATAGGGAAGCTTTGGATAATCAGCTTCATAAAAGTAAATATAAATGAACTAATTCATGACTTAAATACACAGACCCCAAACGGACTCCGAAATTACTTTTGGGTGGCCTAAAACCACCTAAGAGCATCGGCATCTGGGTTATGTTCACAGGCGACATTGCTCTGCAGATGGAGTAGCCTTTCTTGTAACATTATATGCATTAGATTTAACACTAGAACTACTGATGGAGTCATTTTGACTCCTTTCGTTTTTTATTTCTCTTCTGTGACTACATTTTTCAGAATTCCGGCTTGAAACTCGGTGACTTTTCCTCAAATATGATGTGAAAAAAGATTTTGTGAGAATAAATAATTTTGGTGAAAAATTTGCGCGTTTTTTTCAAAATTTACCAAGAACTACTGAAGGGAGTCATTTTGACTCCCTACTATATTTTGAGGTCCTTTTGTCACTAAATGTTGCTATAAAGTTTTGTGCATAATTTTTTCACTCTGTCTTATTTACCCTGATGTTCATATAGATGTAGTTCAATTTACATGTCAACTTTTCACATTTTCCTTGTGTTTTACCTGCTTGTATTACTGTGTAATGCTGAACAAAATAGCTTGTTTACTCTAGGCTCTTATCTTATGCTAATTTTGATTCACATATATTGACACATATAAAGAACTATACGCTTGCAGAAGCATGCAGGAACAATAATTTACAGTTTACTCTATCTGATGAGGAGCTAGATGCATTCATTGCGATATTCTATGCTCGTGGAATATCTGGCACGAACCGTCACTCGATTAGCAGTATTTGGTGTAATGACTGGGGAATACCGTTTTGCAAAGCGACAATGTCTAGGACCGCTTTGTTGAAATTATGAGGTTTCTCAGATTTGATGAGAAATCTACTCGATCGGAGAGACTGCAAACGGACAAGTTTGCTCTATTTTCTACTGTGTGGGACAGGTTTATTGAAAATTGTATTGCGTGTTACAAACCTGGCCCATACATAACGGTGGATGAGCAACTTTTCCCAAGCAAAACTAGGTGTCCATTCACGCAGTACATGCCTTCCAAACCAGATAAATATGGCCACAAATATTGGCTAGCTGTTGATAAGGAGAGCAAATATCTGGCAAATGGCTTCCCTTATCTAGGCAAAGATGACACACGCCGTGCTGAGGACCGTTTAGCTGACCATGTGGTAATGAAGTTATTGGACCCGTTTTGAAAAAAGGTCGCAATGTTACAACCGATAATTATTTTACTTCAGTAAAATTAGCTAAACAGCTAAAAAGCAAAGGAACAACCATCGTGGGAACACTGAACAAGATAAGGCGAGAAGTGCCTAAAGAAATAAAATCCATGAAAGAGGAATTGTACAACACTAAAGTGTTTAGAAATGAAGACAATTTTACACTTACAGTATATCAAGGAAAGCCCAACAAAAATGTTGTCATTTTGAGTTCCGTCCATCCAGATGTTGTTGTTGCGTCTGATTCCGCTAAAAAAACTCCAGAAACGGTAAAGTTTTACAGTGAAACAAAATATGGAGTAGATGTAGTGGATCAGATGGCACGAAAATATACCACACGAACATGCACAAGGAGATGGCCTGTTCATGCATTTGAAAATGCCTTAGACTTTGCGGGTATAAATGCATGGATAATATTCAATGAGATAACCCACCAAAAAATGTCACGCAAGGCATTTTTGCAAACGCTTGTGAGAGAGTTGAGTGGTCCTTATGTCACAGATAGGAAAAAGGGTTCCACGTCCCAAGTTTCTACATGCTCAGAAGTGATGGTTCAAACAAAATTTTGCCAGATCAAAGAAAAGTGCAAGAAAAATAGATCTGTCGCAATTGTAAGACTTGTGGTAAGTCTTTGTGTGGGCAATGTACTGCCATAAATCAAAGGCAATGCCTAAAATGCGAAACACCAAATGTTTAGAAGGTGAATTCTGCGCCATATTTTCATTTTTATGCTCCTCCACCTACATTTTCTCTGCTTTTTGTTTTCAGTTGTTGTTTATATGTGTGCACTTGAATAAAAAAAAATGTTTGAAAAACGTCTATTATAACTATTGTTATTTTCTGTAGAAAAATAAGAAAAGCAGAAAAAAAACAATCAAAAGCATTACTGTTGGATCTCACAATAATAATACATTACAAAAAATATAATTATTAATAAATAACCACAAATGAAACTCTAAAAATAAACGAAAACAAGCAAGGAGTCAAAATGACTCCTTTCAGTAGTTCTAGGCGGGGTCACGAGTCCAGTAGTCCTAGTGTTAATTATCATCTGGAAATTAGTTGGAAAAGTCGGTGACATGAGTTAGGGGGTAAATATAGGGGGTGCTAAAATTGCCATAGTACCTAGAACTTGCAGTCTCAAGGGGCATCATAGGGCTGTACTATAAGTGATGCTTCATTTCTGAGGGGCCCCCATTACAGATTTTGCTTTGGAGACCATAAAATTCCTGTTATCCCTTGAAGCGGAATTGCAATAAAGTCTGCTCCAACTTTATCTATACATAGAACATGACTATATTTGGAAACCAAATTAAGGAATATAGTTGAGAGACCCCGTACTGTAGTCCTGGGTGCAGACTGTTAGTGTTTTTTCATTCCTCTTACAGATAGATTGACCCCCATATACATTAGATAGCAGTCGGACAAACGATAGTTCAGCAGAAAGATATTTCCTCTCGACTCACACATACACAGGAACGATCACTACTGCGTTCTCAGTCTTTTCTGGCAGCAGCTTTTGTCCTGCAAAACAAACCAATAAGTCTGATCCTTCTCTCCTCCAACATCATCTGTCCGGAGAGTCAGGAGGCCTCCATACACACTAGACTGTCAGCCAATACCGCTGATATATTTAAGAGTTTTGGTGACTTTAATGTGTATAATGGGTTTAGACTTCTAAGAGAGAAGTAATTGATGTATCAAATTGCCCATTTTCTCCTCTCTTTTTCATAATGATGCTGTGTATGTAGGAAGGGGAGTCATTTGCAACACTTATTATGGGGATGGGGTAAACTTGAGCTCAGGTGTGCCTTTCCTATGTGTCCTGTTGCAGTCGCTGCTGCTCTTGCATTCAGCTCCATGTTGTATACGCTACTTACAGTCAGCTGGAAAGTGAATTTGATAAATACAAGCCCTTCTTTCTAGACAGTGTGACAATGTTTCCATTTCTTGCTACATAGTTTCCCAGCAATGTACTTATTAGAAACAAATGCAGCAGCTTCTGGTACAAGATCCATTCACTGATTATTAAATGCAGCCCTCGCTCGTTTTCATAAACATGGCTGTGAGGCAGAGGCGCGTTCTCTTAGGGAATTAAAAAGACACATGCCCCAACTTGCCATTTTATTATTAGTGGCATCTGCTTCTCCATCAATTACATGCTTCATACAGTCTGGTGAGGGGAGCAATCTCTACATGTAAACAAAGGGCCGCAGTCTGGGAGAGAGAGGTGAGCCGAGGGCTGAGCCGCGCCAAGGTGTTTGGTGGTATGGAGCCGAAAATGAATATTTTAAAGCTCAGATTGAAGGAAGTAAAAAAGGAAAATGGACAGGAAAGAAAAAGATTGAGGTTTTAGAATTATTTGGTCCTATATTATATAGATAGATGATAGGTAGATAGATAATAGATAATAGATAGATAATTGATAGATAGATGATAGCTAGATGATAGGGAGATAGATAGATAATGGATAGATAGATAGATAGATAGATAGATAGATAGATAGATAGATAGATAGATAGATAGATGTAAATGATTCCACATATAAACATGTACAGATATATACATTCATAATCATAGAGCACCGTATAGATACAGACATATGGAGGCACTGGCGGACACAGACAGAAGAGCCCCCTGTGAAAGAACAGTATACGGGGTCCTTTGGAGTACAATAACTTATTATATGGCACAATTTCAACTGTTTTGGAGGGGGTAGTGGCCCCATTACCTTTTGGGCCCTTGTGCAGCTGCATCGGTTGCACCATTGGTATGTCCGCCCCTGCATGCATGAATACACAGAAAGTTATAGAAATATACCTGCACATATACACAAAGAAATACAGATATATTAATAGATGCATACACATACATGGACACAGTATATAAAACATGTACACATAAACATAGATACAAACATACTGTGAACACAGACTCCTAAAATACAAAAAGAATATGATGTATAATATAATGTACACACATACTGTATACACACTCACTGTACATACACACTACACACGCTGTACACACACTGTACACACACCGTACACAGACCGTACACAGACTGTACACACACCGTACTCACTGTACACATACTGTACACATACTTTACACACACTGTACACACATACTGTACACATACTTTACACACACTGTACGCACATACTGTACACGCACTGTACACACACTGTACACACACCGTACACACACTGTACACATACTGTACACATACTTTACACACACTGTATGCACACTTTGCACACACATACTGTACACACATATTGTACACACACACTGTGTACACATACTGTACACACATACAGTATACACACTGTACACACATACTGTACACACACTGTACACATACTGTACACACATACTGTACACACATATTGTACACACATACTGTACACCACACATACTGTACTCACACTGTATACATATACTGTATACACATACTGTACACACACTGTACACATACTGTACACACACACACTGTACACACATATTGTACACACATATTGTACACCACACATACTGTACTCACACTGTACACACATACTGTACACACACATACTGTACACCACACATACTGTACACATACTGTACACACATAATGTACACACACAGTACACACATATTGTACACACACACTGTACATACATACTGTACACATACTGCATACACACCTACTTTACACCCACACTGTACACACATACTATACACACACCATACACACATACTGTACACACACTGTACACATATACTGTACACATATACTGTACACACACTGTACACACATAGTGTACACACACACGTACACAGATACTGTACACACATACTGTACACCACACATACTGTACAGATATACCGTACACTCACATACTGTACACATATACATACACATACTGTACACATATGTACACACATACTGTACATTTATATAAACACACATACAGTACACACATACTATACACACACACATACACAACATACTGTAACACATGCTATACAACACATACACACATACTGTACACACATACTATAACATATACACACATACTGTACACACATACTATACACACCATACACACATACTGTACACACAGTTACACACACACCGTACACAATACTGTACACACATACTATACACCACACATACTGTACAGATATACTACACTCACATACTGTACACATATCGTACACACATATGTACACAACAACACACACATACTGTACATTTATTACACACACATACTGTACAATATACTACACCACATACTGTACACATATACGTACACACATACTGTACACATAACATACACACATACTGTACATTATATAACACACATACTGTACACACATACTGTACACACATACTGTACACACATACGTAACCACATACTGTACAGATATACCGTACACACATACTGTACAGATATACGTACACTCACATACTGTACACATATACGTACACACATACTGTACACATATATCGTACACACATACTGTACATTTATATAAACACACATACTGTACACAAATACCGTACACACACATAGTGCACACATATATAAACACACATATATATGCACATGTAGAGACAGATAGGTATTAACCCTCGCACACCTACACAGGGAGAGACACAGGCATATACACAGAAATATACATGGCCCGATGTGGTGAACTTTGTATCGTTCACTTCTGAAGCCTCTTCTTTGCGTTCACACGTGGTCATAGTCTCACCATTCAGGGTCTAGAGATGCAACGAATCAGGGCCGTATTTCCAGCCTGATTTATTCTATCTACTGTGAAAGATTATGACTCTTTGGGGAAATATATCCAGGGTCAGGGAATTAGTGTACATAATGGTCATTGTGATAATGGGCCAACAGATGCAGCGGCAAACACACTGTACGCAATTACGCGTAATGCACTAATGACAGGTTAGCATTTGCATCACCTTCACCTCCACCCAGTCACAAATCCATGTTTAGGACTAATATAGAGTTTATTGGTGTTGGAGCCAAAGATTTTCTGACACGAGGTTTTTTCTTTTTTTTTTCTTTTTTCCTTTCCTGCTCATAACAAGAGCATTAAATCCTTTGTGTACCGGGGTCTGGGAAAGAGATATGTAAAGGCGGTTGTCAGATATTTTCTAAGAAAAAGCCAATTAAAGGGTAATAGAGCAAAGGATGAGAATTACCATTTGACTTGAAAGAGTGAATCTATTCGACTCCTGTCTCATGCTCCAACAATGGAATTACCACTCAATGAATAAGCATGTCTTAAGCAGGTCTTACAATTAACTATTCCACTGCCAGAGGGTCTTATTGTGATTAAATAAAGTAGCTCGCTGCCATATTACAGGTCAGAATACATGACAGAACAGCAAATTAACAAAAGAACTTAGGTCCCGTAAGCTAATAAGTCTTATAACAATGGACTGATCTGACCACCTGGTGCCGTACGGTAAGATCAACCTTCAAGTAAAGGAGCCGATGCTGACATTTGTGATATTTGACTAATTAATACCCCTACATTAATTTTTATCTAGTAAATGGTTTTATCTAGTAATGTCTATGAAAAGTAGTAACTAGTAATGCCTAGGCAAAAGTAATATGTAGGTAAGCCAAGTCCTAAGTCAAGTGATACCTAGTAATACCTAGGACCAAGTAGTATCCAGTAATGCCTAGGCATAAGTGGTATCTATAATGTCCAGGCTGAAGAAGTACTGTAATTTATAATGCCTAGTCCTTAGGAGTATCTAGTGATATACTAACCCAAGCAATATCTAGTAATGCCTAAGCTCAAGCAGTAATTAGTAATGACTAGGCCTCTAGGGCATCTAGGGATACCCTCAGCCCACTAATATCTAGTGATGCTACGGTTCAAGTAGCAATTAGTACTGCCTAAGTAATATCTAGTAATACCGAGGCCCAAGTAATATCTAGTAATGCCAAGACTCAAGTAGTAATTAGTAATGTCTAGGCAAAAGTAGTATCTAATGCTACCTGGGCCCCAGTAATAGCTAGTAATGCCTACATCTAAGTAGTATCTAATGGTACCCTGACCCCAGTAATAACTAGTAATGCCTACATTTAAGTAGTATCTAATGGTACTAAAGAGCAATATTAATATCTAGTAATGCCTAGACTCAAGTAGTAATTAGTAATGCCTAGGCCTAAGTAGTATGTAGTGATACTGAAGTTCATGTAATATCTAGTAATGCCTAGGCCTAAGTAGTATCTAATGGTACCATGACCCCAGTAATAGCTAGTAATACCTAGGCCTGAGTAGTATCTAATGGTACCATGACCCCAGTAATAGCTAGTAATACCTAGGCCTAAGTAGTATCTAATGATACCCGGACCCCAGTAATAGCTAGTAATACCTAGGCCTAAGTAGTATCTAATGATACTGAAGACCAAGTAATATCTAGTAATGCCTAGGCTCAAGTAGTAATTAGTAATGCCTAGGCCTAAGAAGTATGTAGTGATACTGAAGTTCATGTAATATCTAGTAATGCCTAGGCCTAAGTAGTATCTAATGGTACCATGACCCCAGTAATAGCTAGTAATACCTAGGCCTAAGTAGTATCTAATGATACTGAAGACCAAGTAATATCTAGTAATGATTAGGCTCAAGTAGTAATTAGTAATGTTTAGGCCTATGTAGTATGTAGTGACAATGACACCCAAGTAATATCTGGTAATGCCTAGGCATAACGAGTAATTAGTAATCTCTAGGCCTAAGTTCTATCTAGTGATACCCAGGTTGAAGTAATATTTAGTAATGCCTAGGCCTAATAGTATCTAATGATACCAAGGCACTAACAATCTCTAGCAATGTTTGGGCCGTACTACAAGTTGACCACTGAAACAAGTATTGATAAGGATTCATTTACATCCTAATGGCCAATGCCTAGGCCTAAGGGGTATGCCACACTGAACAATATCGCTAAAAAAGTCACTATTTAGCGATCCCGTTAGCGATGTTGTTCAGTGCGGCATCTGTCAGCGACGAGCTTCCTGCTGTGATCTCACTAGTCGCTGGAATCGTTCCGGACCCTATTTTCTCGTCAGCGCTCCCGCTGGGTAAGTATATATCGCTAAGTGTGGCACCTTTTCTTAGCGATTTAGCGGTACTTTGTACCGCTAAAGTCGTTAAGAAGATCGCTAACGGCGATAGCGTCGTTAACTATATCGCTAAATGTGGCCGCACTTAGCGATATAGAAACAATCCCGCTAGCGATCGCATTAGTATGCGTCGTTATCGTGATCGCTAGCGGGATTGTTTAGTGTGGCAGTACCTTAAGTTCTGTCTAGTGATACCCAGGATCGAGTAATATCTACTAATGCCTAGGCCCAAGTAATATTTTTAATACCGAGGTCCAAGTAATAGCTAGTAATGCCTAGGCCTAAGTAGTGTGTAGTGATAACCAGGCTCAAGTATTAATTAGTAATGCCTAGGCCTAAGTAGTATAGAGTGATTCCAAGCCCATAATGTCTAATAATGTCTACGTATAACTAGTAATTAGTAATCTCTAGGCCTACGTTCTATCTAGTGATATCCAGGTTGAAGGAATATCTAATAAAGCCTAGGCCTAATAGTACATATCTGGTGATACCAAGGCCCCAATATCTAGCAATGTTTGGGCCCTGCTACAATCTAGCACTGAAACAAGTATTGATAAGGATTCATTTGCATCCTAACGACTTTCCCTGATTACAGGCTCCTCTCTCCTTCTGTACTTGTGTGTCCTTGTCTAGCACATGTTTATTGTATCTGTCTATATTTTTCCCTTTTCATATGTAAAGCGCCATGGAATAAATGGCGCTATATAAATGTATAATAATAATAATAATAATTACAGAAGATCATGGACCTGTTTACGAGATAAGTGGATCTTCACAATAGCTTGTAAACGGTGTATAAACCGATTATAAGAGGGTGAATCATGGCCGCAGGCCTAATGTATGGAGAGGTTCATGTCACTTATAAGTGGTTTAAAATGCTTGCAGATTTTTTTTTGTCCTTTCTAAGAGCTGGTAACATGATTTAATCAGATCGCACCATGGCTTGTTCCTTGCATAAGGCAGGGGCTTAAGAGCAGACACATTTGCAGATGAACCGCTTTTACTAGCTTCTCGGAGACATGACATTTGTTCAGCAGATTAGCCAGGTTGTAATGTGTGGCATAATTGCACTGTGCGGATGTCCCAGAAGTGAAAACCTAATTGCTTGACAGGACTATAACTTTGAGGCACGTCCTCACCTTGTTAGGTCCTTTTTCTGATGCAGTTCAAATGAAGTCTGGCCGCAGGTGTGCCTAATTTACCTCGCAACAGAACGCGCGCCGTGTAATTGCAGGGTAGTAGTTAGGAGAAATTGGTGGGTGGAATATCAAGTGACTGTACGCTGATGGCATATGGGTGTTTTTGTGCCATTGTTAGGGCAGATGAGCAGAGGTTTGCTTTGAAATATATTATCGGAAAAATGTACAATATGGAAAAACAGATTTTTGTTCATCGACCGTAACAATTCTGCTCTGAACGCAACGCAGACTCTTTGTAATATTTACATTTTATTAATAATCGTGTTTTTATCCATTTGATATTCTGATCCTTTATCTGAAATTCCCTATCAAAAAATGTCTAACCTATTTTCTTTGAAAATTTTTGTGGTCTTGGAAGTGTCTTAATTGCTGAAAAGTTCTGATATTATAAATAATGTATAACTACTTATTTGGGGGGGGTTCTTAAAAAGGATGCCCAGAATGAGAAAAACAAAGACAGTTTCACGTTTGTCCTTAATAATAATGATTTTTATTTCTATAGCGCCTTTCGATATTTCTGATATTACGACTCTGCTCCATTTATTTTCCGATACCTGACACGGTCATTAGACAAAAAGGGCGCTGTTTATGTAAAAAACAAAAAAGGCTGGTCATCCATTTTTAGCACAATGATATAATATGATGCCAGCAAAATAAAAAAAACATTTTTGGGGAGAAAAAAGTCGTAGTTATAAGAACTCTTAAATGGGTCGTCCACTACTTGGACAACCCCTTCTTCAATAGTTAATTTCCCAGTGTAACCAGTGTAAAATAAAAAATAACAGATGTCTCCCGGCATTGGATCTCCCTTGGCTCATGTGATTGTTATGCCACGTTAGACCTGCTGTACATCAGTGGTCTCTAATGAACGACTTCGCTTACACTTCCTTACAAAGGAAGTGTCAGAACTGGAGCCCATTAGTGGCTGCTGATTGGCTGCTATACTTGCATGTCATGGCAATATCACGTAATCCCTGCGATCCCCGGCGCTGTAATCGCTGCAACAGCGCCCGTACGGGAGGCATCTGTTGTTGTTTTCATTTTATCCTTGGGAATATAGTATTTAAGAAAGGGTTGTCTGAGTAGTGGACCACCAATAAGGAGTCCATACATACAGTTGGCCAAGCCTGATGATTTTGCCCGGACAGACCGAAGACCACCCGACTTTACATTGATAGATGATGTGGGAAGTGAAGGGATCGGGGATCGGTTATGTTAAATTTCAATGCCTGATCTCTTTTTTCATCGGGGTGATAAGCATTTGTGATTTTGAGGGAATCGGAAGCAATTGGCGGTGGGCTCAACTGACATTTTGCTGACAATGTTTCCATCACTGACATCTACATCTCAATTTTATAAAAATTCAACTCTGATCGTTGTGTTTGACATTTTTGTGTTCCGCATCACTTAAGGTTTTCCCTCTCTCTCTTTTCTTAGATTCTTCCTAAAGTTTTTCCTCAAGTGTAATCAGAACTGCCTGAAGAATGCAGGGAATCCGAGAGATATGCGACGATTCCAGGTACTCTGATGGAGACAGCCCGGTGCTGTGACATATGACAACTTTCCTGTAGATGTAAACGTGACGGCAGAATGGTTGGCTGGATGTGTTATGATGACTGATCTGACCAGTTTCGGGCTGGATATGGAGTCAGCCTTTTGATTTGTTGGTATAAACCAACAAATGTCCATTTTCATACTAAAAAAAGAATCCAATCTGCCATCTACTTTCTGTGGGCACCTAAATATTATATTAATGTTTAATCTTCCAAAAAATCATAAGTATCCAAAAAAGGTTTCAATTCAGTTGAGTTCTAATTCACTAACTGTATCTCTCTTGGCATAAAATGAGCCAAAAATGGTCTTGATTCTCATAATTCGATTAGTTGAAAACTTGGTAATTTCACAATCGTGTAGTACACGTTAATTGGTTCATTGGTGTCATTAATGAGTCAGCTGATTGATCGATACAGTTGGATAGAAATAATATTAGTTGATACCAAGACCCTAATTTTCTAATGTAGGTAAAAGTTTACCACAAGATTGAAGATGCCCATACACGTTAGATTATTTTTTAGTCCATACCTGGTGATTTACTGGGAACCAGCCAACCATCAAAAGCGTTTGTGTATATGGAATGTGGGGACTAAATATGTCTCAAGAGTTCCTGATGAGGAAGACAGAAGAATAGAAAGTCCACTCAAGCAGTGCACCTGTATATTCTTCTCAGAGATCATTAAGATCTGTTAGGAAGATTAAGCTCTTTAGTTCTGAAATTAGTACTCCTTAAATGAAGTTTAAGATAAACCTAGAAGACAAAAAAGGTCTATTGAGAGCTGACAAAGGCCAGATACTTGGCTTGTGATAAGGGAACTGACACCCACTGCAGGACCAAAGTATTGTCCATTACCCACCGTTCACAATATACTCAGCTTTCAATCCATATGAGTAATATAATTAAAGAATTACATGACCATTGGCTTTAGACCAATGAAATTAATCCCAAAATGCATCATTGGTACCTCAATGACAAATTGCATGGCATAAATCTAGTTATATGTTCTTGGGATTCTCCTTCATCTATTAGACACTTTTACCTGTCTTACAAACAAGCCAATACTCCTGGAAAAATGTGTATATATATATATATATTGATTCTTCAGTTTTTGTTTTAGTCTTTGCCTGATGAAGAGACCGGAGTAGTCTCGAAAGCTTGCAATTTGTTACCATCTTTTCAGTTAGCCATTAAAAGGTATCAACCACTGAGGACTCTCAAGTCTAAATATTTTTCTATCTACTGGCTAACACGGTATGAAGATACACATCTTTCCTATATGGAAAAATGTGTAAATTATCTCTCACCCAGAAAGAAGAAAACCAATGCATGTCAGTAGAGGGACAGGTTCCTTCTTGCTTGAGGGGAGCTAATGTGCATTTCTAGGTTTAAAACATATTCTTGATATGGAACTTGGAAGCTGATACTAAAAACTGCCGGAGGAGCTGAGAAAAAGGGATGAGAAGAAGGAACAAGACCAATAGCTGGCACTTGAGGGACAGCATTAATCGTTCTGGAGGAGAGCTAATTTGCATTTCTAGTAACGTAACTAGTTCTTGATATAGAACTCTTAGCTTAAAAGTAAAAACTACTGGAGGTGTGGAGACACGGTGGATGAGAAGAAGGGAGAAACCCAATAGGGGGCACTAGAAAAACAGTGTCCTGCCTTCTGTAAGAGAGGTAATTTGTATTTCAAGCTGCATAACATATTATTGATATGCAACTTGGAACCTGATACTAAAAACTGCTGGACGAGCTGAGAAAACATGGGAAGAAGGAAGAAAAACAATAGGTGGCACTTGGGAAACAGTTTTCTTCATTATGGAGGAGATCTCAATTAAATTTTTAGCTGTTCAATATATTCCTGAAAAGGAACTTGGAACCTGATACCAAAAACTTCTGTTTGGGCTGAGAAAAGAGGGATGGGAAGAAGGAAGAAAACCAATAGGTGGCGCCATGAAGACAGTTTTCTTCCTTCTGGAGGAGAGCTAATTTGCATTTTTATCTATGTCACATATACTTGATATGGAACTTGGAACTGAAAAATGAAGAATATTGGAGGTGAGGAAAAAATGGGTTGAGAAGAAGGAATTAATACCGATAATAGGCACTAGGGCAGGGGTGGGCAATTAATTTTGCCAGGGGGCCGCATGAGAAATTGGGATGGTTTTAGAGGGCCGGACTAATATAATTAACTCCGTTCTACCCAATACTGTATATATATATAATATATATATATATACTGTATACTGTATATATACATACCTGCCCATTATCATCATCTTCTCCCCATCATCATCATATGCCTCCCCATTATCAGCAATGCCTGCCCATCATCATCTTCTCCCCATCATCAATGCCTGCCCATTATCATCAATGCCTGCCCATTATCATCATCTTCACCCCATCATCATCAATGCCTCCCCATTATCAGCAATGCCTGCCCATCATCATCTTCTCCCCATCATCAATGCCTGCCCATTATCATCAATACCTGCCCATTATCATCATCTTCTCCCCATCATCATCAATGCCTGTCCATCATCATCATCATCTTCTCCCCATCATCAATGCCTGCCCATTATCATCAATACCTGCCCATTATCATCATCTTCTCCCCATCATCATCAATGCCTGCCCATCATCATCATCATCATCATCTTCTCCCCATCATCAATGCCTGCCCATTATCATCAATGCCTGCCCATTATCATCATCTTCTCCCATCATCATCAATGCCTCCCCATTATCAGCAATGCCTGCCCATCATCACACACATACAGCACATAAGCGCTCTCTCACATATACACACACACACACACACACACACACACACACACACACACACACACACACCACCGCACTACATAGACACAGACACACACAGAGACACGTCTTACCTGTCCAGCGTCCGCGCTCTCTGACACAGCCGGCCGCTGAATGATGACATCATTCAGCGGCCGGCTGTGAGAGGAAGCGCCGGTGGAGCCCGGAGCTGCAGCAGCGGAGGCACGGGAGAGGTAAGTATTGTGCCAGCTGATGCCGGGGCCCTGAGACTGCCGGAGCGCCTCCGCGGGCCGGTCACTGACAGCCGGCGGGCCGGATGCGGCCCGCGGGCCGCCCCTTGCCCGGGTCTGCACTAGGGAGACAACTCTCTTCCTTCTGGAGGAGAGCTAGTTTTCATTTCTTGCTATGTAAGATATTTTTGATATGGAATTTGGAACTTAAAAATCTAAATTACTGGAGGAGTGGAGTGGAGAAAACCAGAGAAGAAGAAGGAAGAAAAACTAGTAGGTGGTACTAGGGAGGTAGTTTTCTTCCTTTTGGAGGAGAGCTATTTTACATTCTCAGCAATATACCATATTCTTGATGTGGGACTCGGAACCTGATACTAAAAACTACTGGAGGAGCTGAGAAAAGGGGACAGAGCTAATATTAGGAATTTGATTTTGTTTGATACCCCCTTTTCTATTATACCCCATGTAGTTAGTATTAATATATTTGTAGGCGTAAAAATCTAAAATAACATGCGCCACAGGTTTACCATTCATATGACATTTAAAAAAAAAAAAAAAAAAACAGACAGCACCCAGAAAACTAGTGTTTACCCATAAGAGCGCCTACAATAAATCACATTTATTGTCCACATCATGCATGGAGACATCTGTTTTACGCTTTAGGTTTTATTCCCTGTCCGTATTCATATATCTTACAGTTAGGACTTCTTTAAAAAAAAAAATATAGAACTAAAAAAAAAATCCCATCCTTCACAACACTTCAGCGAGCCTCCATTTCTCATGGTTCTCAGCTTCAAGTGCCATTGGTAATATTGATCCATGGGAGCCGAGCAGAAGGTCAAGCCGGGGATGACTAAAAGTCTCCTCTTTGTCTTCACGATAACTGCGAGAAGCATCACTCAAAAGATGATTCTGTGGTCAACGCTGGGACTCCTGACCGGTTACTAAATGACAGTGCTGGATCTCTCCAGCTCATTTTCCTTACCTTAATTTCCCATTGCGTTATGCAGCACAATCCTATATTTAGCCTCCGTGAGACCATAATACCGAGGTACCAACCCCATAGAGTTAATATAGAACAAACGTCTTCTTTTTTTTTTTCTTCTTCCACTGAACTGTTATTTTCCCTTGGTGACTGACCTATATATAAATTGACACAGCAAAGACAGTCATGTTTTCTCCCTGGCTTTTTTTTTTCTTCTCTTGCCCGTGTGTTTCATACAGTGTGGAGTGGAGGAGGACTGAAACGCGCTGTGCACTTTAGTATGGAAAGCAGGCATCCTGTATTTTGTACAGCATGTAATTCACTATAGCAACGCTGAACACAGTCTCCTGACCTCTCTCAAATCTTCAGCTTGACTTACGATTCTTGTTTTTTAGTTATTTTTTTATTTCCCTTTCGAC
The DNA here is from genome assembly GCA_033576555.1 of Oophaga sylvatica. NCBI lineage: Eukaryota > Metazoa > Chordata > Amphibia > Anura > Dendrobatidae > Oophaga > Oophaga sylvatica. Next base: position 579,742,352 of record JARQOD010000003.1, on the reverse strand, counting down.
TTTTAATTAGGTACTTGTTCCAGATAAATTCCTTCCTGGCATAAATAGAAAAAAGGCTAAATGGAGAAATAATATCAATGACTTCCGGACTAATCTGCCCTTGTCAAAATGCAATCCACCGTGTAGGCTGGTAAAAGAAAGCATTTTGCAAGCTGTGATGGTCGACATAATGGCCATAGGTGTTGTTCCAGCTGTCAAAATTGTGCCATTCCTTTAATCCAACACCACAGATAATCAGTCCTTCTCCAGTATCAGAAACGAATATTAAGAAAAAAGTTGACCTCAAAGGGCTTGTTAAGAATTTTATTTTACAAAAACAGCGCCACCCTTGTCTACAGGTTGGGTGTGGTATTGCAGCTCTGCCCGATTTACTACAATGGACCTGAGTCGCAATACAAGGCAAAACCTGTAATGGTGGCGTTGTTTATGGAAAAAGATAGCCATGCTTTTGTAATTTTTGGCAACCCCTTTAAAGAAGACCTTGCCATAAATATTTAATTTGATTTTAATTTGGTGTAAATGTCGCTGTTCTCCTGAGTCTGGAGTCATTTTTTTTTTGTTTCTGCGCCTCTCCATTCCTGAGATACGGCCCTCTGTTCTCTGTATATAAATTGAGTGTTTTAGCCAATTGGGTGTGGTCTTTAAGAAGACACCCGCAAATGTCCACGCCTACTTGATTAAAAGACCACATTTACAAACAGGGAAAATGAGGCCATATCTCTCGAACGGAAAGGCGCAGGAACAAAAGAAAAACTACGCTGGATTCAGGAGAACGGCAGCATTTATACTAGGCCAAGATATTACATATATATGATAAGTAAAAGCTCCCCTTTAAGAAAGCTAAAAATAATATATCAATTAAAAATGTGTCGTTGTCACATTAGTGAGTCTTTTAATTGGTAGTTTCTCATTTCTACTAAGTCTTATGCTTCTGGTTCTAAGGATTCGTCCCGGGGCTTCATATTTCCTGTAGCGACCTCAACATTAGCATTTGTGCCCTGCACATGACATATTTGTTGCACTATACACCTTATATGAAGTGGTCGGTGCAGCTATATGATAGCACAGACTATATATAAGCGGGTGTACTTTTTTCTTCCCCTGGTTCACTTACCTAGCAGTTAGTGAGAGTGCATCACATATGGCACCCTCACTAGCCCATATGGCTCGTTCCAGCTTCTGTTTCCCAATCACGTTGCATTCTTCAATGACAGCTTTTCTACAGTGTTGATAAATACAGAGAATGAAAGAAATCTATTAACAAAGTGATTATTTAACTATATTTACTTCAACATAAATTTCTTCAACATGCTATAAAATATTGCTTCACATTACCAAGTAAATTGAATTTTTGCTGCTGTATCTTTAAGTTTTTAAATAACTTTCATAACATATTTTTTGAAGACTATGTATTCCGATTCTAAGGTTTTTAATATGACCTTCATAGACATAATATATTATTAGAGACTAGACCGATTATAATGTTTTTTTTATCTCCTAGAATTTATCAATTTCTCAAAATTTTTGTGCTCCAAGTTAGTAACATTTATGGCATTGTGATTTTTTTTTAGCCTGCCGTAAGAAAAAATTTCCAATTATAAATTAAGAGAGATACTAGTCTTGCAGAGTAACATTTATGGCATTGTGCATGCATTGTAAGATGTTTCAGTTCATTAGAGGCGTATAACACTAGTCTAAAAGGGGTTGTCTGGGACTTTTTATCCTTAGGATAGGCCATCAGTATCTGATTGGTAGGGGTGCAACATTCAACACCGCCATTGAGTAGCTGTTCTCAGTGCCTACCGGAGGTAGTGAATGAGGAGCTGCAACGCAACGTCAACTGACTAGTGGCCGATGACGGATATTGTGCATCCACCAATATTGATTCGAAACAAAGCCCTTCCTGTCACCGCCAGCACAGGGAACAGCTGATCGGTTGGGTTACTGGGTGTCACACCCCCACAGATCAGATATCGATGACCTATCCTAAGGATAGGCTATAAATGAAAAGTCCCGGACAATCATTTTAATGAATTAAGCCCTATATATTCCTTACTTCATCAATAAGTCAATAGGTTATCCATGTAAAAGTTCCCAACAACCGCTTTAACGAATCGGTCCCTCTATATCCCATACTTTATCAATAAGTCCCATTTGTTAAAAATGTAAGTGCCTCAAAGTTTAATCATTAAAGTAAGGAATTGGAAACTAATACAACAATTGGCAATAACTTTCCCATGTAATCTGTAAATCAGTGATTAATCTTCTCAGTACCCTAAGCACCAGTGGATGTTGAAAGACATTTAGAAAGCTTTAGTTCTACACATGGAAGACTTTTTTTTTCAAGCCAAGTCCACTAAAATAATAACATAATGCTTTATATTTTAGATTCCAAGATAAACTGAATTTTTTTTAATGAACAGAGATATATTCATAAATGTAGTATAAATCAACCCAAAAGGTCCATTTTGGCATCTAATTTTAAACATCCTCTAGTATTATGATATTTTGACTTGGCTGTGAAGGTTTAATTTAGACAATGTGAAACCTGAACTATTGTAATCATTCCAGAGTTCTCATATTAACCTGCACTTGTTGTTATCCGAGACCCCAAAGACCGTCCTGGAATTATGTCAACATGTGGAGCCATCTGCAGACCTACAAGATATGTAATTCCCTTGCCTAGTCCCATCTCGGGCCATAGAGCCATTTCCAGGATATATTGTTACATGAAGCCGGTCTAGGTGTTATTGGTTAACAAGGTTGTGATGTGTAAGTGCGCTCCTGCCTTAAGTCGCTCTGCTGTGAAGCAGCTGGAGTATAAGAGGGCCCTATCCATCATTTCTTCTATGGCCGCACTCTGAACCTGAGCGGCAAGAATAGGACCCTTTCAGCCTAATATAAAGAAGGAAATTCCGTTGACATACCAGGGTCAATCACCATCCAAATGAACTTGAGAATGGATACTTTTCATGGGATGAAAACACTTTCGCTATTCATTTTCCATTCAAGCTTTTCATATGCAAAAACATCATTATTGCTTGGTAAATGTAATCATAGAATTGACAGATGTCTTCAGCCTAATAGAAAGGCTTCAGATTCATTTTTGATGGGTAAAATGTTTTGATTTGAAGCTTTTTTTTTTACACATGCATGAGAAGGTTTTTTTTTTAACATTTCTGCATAACACCAGCCTCATTATAAATCATTTTGAATATAGAGCAATACTGTTCACTTTAAGAAAATGAAATATGTGCGGGGGGGTGAAAAAAAAATATTTAGCGGTGTTTATAGCTGATGAAATTGTTGTAGGATTCGAGAGTTAGGTCGTGGCATAGTATGAGGAGCCATGGGGCGATTGTATCGGGCATTTAAAGAGGCACTCCGATAATTTTTTTTATCCTCTTAATATATTGCAGTCATCATATTATACAGCACTGTGTACTTACAATTGCTCCTTTTGCCTTTCTACCCAGTTAATTCTTCTCTTTTCCATTAGGTCTATGACATCACGTGATTAAAAACTGACTAGCTGAATCCTTCTAAGTTCTATGTAGAAACAGGAGGTCAATTTTTCCTGCATGAGTCATCACTGCAAAAGTCCCTGGCAGGGGGAGGAGTGAGCAGCTGGGTTAGGAGTTGAAGAGGGAGATGACTCATGGAGAGAACAGAGACTTCCTGTTTCTACATTACATTAGCCATTAAAAGGTATCAACCACTGAGGACTCTCAATTCTAAATATGTTTCTACATAGAGCATAAAAAAGAAAATTAGCTGGGTAGAAAGGCAAAATGAGCAATTGTAAGTACACAGTGCCATTTAATATGGCGATTGTAATAAAGAAGATAAAAACTTTGATGGGAGTGCTTCTTTAAGTCAAAACTCTGCCCCTTTCTGCTGTCAAATGATCGGTGCTCTCAAGTGTTTGTTTTTGATGGGGTGCAGTGAGAGCCCATCCAGCACTGCTTACGCAGAGCACAGCAGGTGGGATGTGTTTTTCATTGGCTTCTGTGCTCCGTATAGGCAGTGACTAAAATGGCGAAGCTCAATCTTTTCAGTCGCTGCCCATGACACATTAATCTCAACTGCTACGCTCTGCATAGGCAGCGATTATAAGATTGAGATTAGTCATTTTGGTCACTACCTATGTAGAGTGCAAAAGCTAAACTCATCTCGACTGCTGCATTGACCTGGATGACAGAAGATAAACAACTAATAAATGAAGACAATATTGAATCCCCTAATTCAATAATGTCTTCATTCATAACTAACAGCTGCTTTTACATTTTTACACTTAATTCTAAACATAACCAGTAATAGGCTTAGGGTTAGGCCGGGGTCACACTTGTGACTGCAATGCGAGAAACTCGCGCGAGTCTCTCGCCTCAATACCTGGCACTGCCGCCGGCACTCGGGACTTGAGTGTGTACCTACATGTATTTCTATGCAGCTGAATGCTCTGGTCCGAACCGCCGGCGGCAGTGCCGGGTAAAAAACAGGTGAAAGAGCAAATAATAAATACATCAAATTAAAATACATGAGTATGAGGGGTAAGGGGTTCAACACTGGACTGCTAGAAAGGACTTGTCTTGCCCCGGTCACTGGCAACCCGTGTTCCACCACTGGGTCTAAGAGCCATATGTGGTCCTTGGTTGTGTAATATTTGTGTATATCATGGGTGGGGATACCATATAAAAAAATCAAAATTTGGTCTCTATTCTGGTGCTAAAAAATGAGTTCCCTATTCTAATGCTAGGTCCTTATTCCGATGCTAGACACTAGCTCTACAATTTGGTTTTCCATAGCAAAGATTAAACTGAATGTTTTTGGCAAGGGTTGAATTGGTTGGTCATTGTTTCTCCTGCCACCCCATTTTCATGACCATTCATGGTCAATACACCACCCTTCTGCTTGCTAACAGTACAATCGCTCTCGGAAGGGGAGTCCTGCATGGGTTCTTGCCAACGATTTTCAAAAAAGACGAGAAGAACCATGACTAACCCTAATCTTTCCAGTGACCCCATATGAACCCTTGTCTATCTCCCTCCGGTTCTGTTGAGAGGGAATCCAGAGACAGGTTGGTGGGATCAAATGATGACCCAAACCAGCCACAGAAGTTGACTTTGTGGTATGTACAACCTACTTTCACACCATAAAAAAGTAGAGAAGCTTGGAAATGTCATATAATATGATAGGGTCCTCATAGTCTCAAACATTGAAATTGGTATTAATATTTTTTGTGGAATTTTGCCAATTTTTACCAATGTGCAGTAGATGAAGTTAAAATATTTGGTGAACGGTCTACTTAACACTCTGGTGTCTTTCTTCTTTATTTTTCAGGTCGTTGTATCAACAACAGTTAATGTGGATGGCCATGTCTTGGCCGTCTCAGACAACATGTTTGTACACAACAATTCCAAACATGGAAGGCGGGCCCGCCGCCTTGACCCTCAGAAGGTACGGCTCCTTCTTATCTGGAAAATGGTAGGCACACATTTACATGTCCTTTTTTTCCTTTGCAATGCTTTTTTTTTATACATCAAACTTTATTTTGACTACACAACGTTACATCTACTTTTTCCACCTCAATTCATTGATCAACAGCCAGATGGAGATATCACCATTTTCAGCCCAACGAAGACCCAACTTGGAAAACCCCCCAAAATATATATTTTCTAACCACCATTTTAATCCATTTTCCTTTCAGCTCAAATAATTTACAACCAGTTTTTTTTCACCATTTGCCTACTCCAAACTTTTATTTTTTATTTTTTTAAGCATTTAAATTTTTTTTTTTCATGGTTTGGCTTTAGCTTTTTTTGCAGTTTGATATTATTTTCGTCGCTGGTCACGGACACGAGGTACATTCCTAAGTTCATATGAGCGTTTGTAAAAAAAAAAAAAAAAGGAGAGAGAGAAAATGGTTTTGGAAACATATTACCCAATCTCGAAGGAATTTACTATGAGGTCAACTTCCTGTCACTGGGTCCTGCAGAAGGGGAACGGCAGAAGTTTGATGCAAAATTAATTTATGCATGCATTTCGGCATATAGATGTATACGTGCGTGTGTGTATTGGGTGTGAATATTTCCATGCATATTTCTATACATAGGTAGAACATGACATATTACATGCATGAACGGCTGTATAAAGGGGGGGATTTGCAGATGAAATAGCTTCGATTGTTAAGTGTAACTTGATGATTTAGATATCAAAATGGGAGCGCAATTTACAATCTGCTCTGCTGCTCAAAAATAAACTAATTTGTTTTTCTGCAATAATGACTAAGGTAAAAGAGAACAAAATATAATAATTAGAGGTTGCCCTGAGCCCAAGAGTCATTATAGCATATGACGTATTGTTTATCCCTTTCATATGTACTGAAGATAGGTGTATGTTTTGCCTAGCAACCCAGCACTAATGAGGCTCACAATTAAGAAGGTTGGATCCTCTCTCCTAGTCTTCTTCTTCCCCAGGGAGGCAGAACTGGCAACATTATAGGTTCAAGTTAGCAAGCTCAGCCCTGTGGTGCTGGGTTTTGGTAGAGGTCCAAGCTCGTCCTCCTCTCTAATGAGCTATTATGATGTTAGCAAAACACAAGTATTTATTTTTGTAAGCTGCACAAAAAAAAACTATCTGACTGTAAGCAGGAATGGATTCGTGTTTTGTAAAATAAGGAGAAATTATTAATTTTTTTTAATGTCTATTGTTTGGCAAGCCCAAAAAAAACTATGGTATCAACCCAGAAAGTCAAGAGTAGGCTGTTTTATCATCTTCATCGCTGTAAAGATTTTTTTGCCCGGAACAATAGGATGAAAAAAAAAGTTTTAGAATCAAGAAAAAAAAAATGTAAAAAACCAAATAAAATATAAACAAGAAGATAAAATAGAAATGAACAAATGCAAAAGAAAACAACTCCGAATTAAATAAAAAAAAAATTCTGAACATATGAATAAACTAATACAACTTAAACAAATGTATAAAATTCTAAATCTACGAATAAACTAATACAACTTAAAGAAATGTATAAAATAATATGGAAATAAACAAATGCAAAAGAAAACAACTCCAAATTCAATTAAAAAAAATATTTTAATATTATAAACAAACACAAAATAAACATAAACAAGCAAAATAAACATAAACAAGCACAATTAATTTTTTTTATAGAGTAAAACATAAATAATTGCAAAAGAAAACAACTCTAAATTAAATAAAAAAATATTCTAAAAATATAAATAAGCAGAAATGTAGAATTTAAGCAAACAAAATAGAAAGAAACATGAAGCAGAATATAAATAGACAAATACGAAAGAAAATACCGGTAAGTCACAATTAAATAAAAAAATAAAAAATATATAAATGCACACAACTAAAATAGACAGAAACATAAAATAAAATATAAATAAACAAATATAAAATAGAAAAATTCCAAATTAAATAAAAAAAAAAATAGAAAAAAAAACTAAAAAAAAAAAATTGAAAAAAATAACTGCTCTTTCCAGTTTAAAAAAATAAATAAATTAAATTATAAATTAAAGTTTTGCTATGTGCGGTAATCTAAAAGCAGGTTGAATATAGTAATAATAATATGTACCTGCATGAATCGTCCACCCCCCTGCTAACACCTCATTATCCAATAATCTAATGTTCACCAGCAGCATGTATACACTCAACCAAGACCATTTCCAAGTAAACTAATTCCCCCTGCTGTTCCAATGGACGTCTGCCATGGAATATCTTCTGTCCTCGCAAAGCATGGCAAGTGATTGCAACGGTGGAAAAAAAAATGAAGCAAACAGATAAAAAAAAAATTAAATGATAAGAAAAAATATTATAAAATTTAATGTTTCACAGTGTTATTTTTTTTTCTTCCTTGTCACTTTTTTTTTTTTTTGCAGAAATCACGTACTAATAGCCTAAACCTTAAGCAACTTCTATCACAGCACCACCAGGCCTGCAGCACAGAACTGATTTGCATGCCAAGTACTTGTAATGCAGTTAGGTTTATGCAATAATGACAACTGAATCCAGGCTGCAGGGTTTTAGTGAGTTAAAGAGAACAGATGGCCCTAAGAGAGGTAAAAGGTATAATCCTATCAGCTGGAGTATCAGCCAGCCATCTGGACATCCTAAGCACAATTACAAGACATTTTAGCAGGCAGAACAAAGGAGTCTTCATGAGGCAAGATTAGGCCTGTTTGAGTGTCTCAATATTGTGAATTCAGAAAGAGGTGACAAATTCTGTGATATTACTCCAGAGACTCGGCTGATTAATCAAAACCGCTATAATGAAGATGTTTACTAATAAAAAAAATATATACTTGATCCGAGAAAAAAAAAACAAAAGTATAAAAACAAAAAAAAAAGGTAGTGTAACCAGATTGCAAATAGTTATCTAAAGAAACAAACAAAAATTCAAATAGTGACATCTTTCCAAATATTTATCCAAATATTGAATATATCCATCTCCTGAATCATAAAATATGACAAATCTACTTCTTGTCCGTAATTAATGAACATGAAGCGAGGAGGTGACACCTACCGGATATCAAAGATACTCCCTTATTAATTAAGCAAAAAGCGCACTAGTAATGATTTTGGGGATTTTGAATGATATAGTTGCGGCATTCTGCGTGAGAGGTCTGCGAAGAGATAGGATCAGGCTGTGCCATGTGTGTGGGTTGTGCTTTCAACACCCCAACGTGGAGCCCTGGGATATGAAAGCTTTGCCTTTTTTTTCTCTCTCGCTCTCTCTTCCCTACTCTTCTGTTTTAGTGCATTGTGCACATATATCATTAGATCTCTAACACTGTCTGTGTAATTCATTTTGCTATGGTTCCCATAGAACACATGTTCCTCCTCTATATGTGCATTGAAATGTATGCAAATACAAGCAGGCGGAGGACGGCTATCGGAATATCCCGAGCCAGCTTCTGTTTCTTTTCCCACTCCCAGGCACTAGAACTTCCTAGACAATCTGTGTTTTCAGTGAGTCCCAGCTGCCAGATAGAAAACCTCTTGTGCCTGCCATAGATTTTGAGTTTCTTTTTTTTTTCAAGCCTCCAAAGTAAATTTGTTTACTGTAATATTTCTTTTTTTTTTTTTTTATTTTTATTTTTTTTTGGGGAGAATTATTTGCCATAATTGGCTGTGCTGATGAAGGTCACTCCCCGTGTGGAGACTTGTCAGTCTTTAGAGATCTGATCCTTTTCAAATGCTCTCCATGCAATTAAGAAAAGCAAATGTCATTCGGAAGCCTCAGAAATGAAAATTTGTATGAACTTATTAGCATGAAGTCAACAGCGCTAGTTAAGGGCAGGTTCCCAGTGTGTGCTCTGTTCCTCTGTTGCGGAGGGATGTGCACGTAGAATAAGCAAATATAACCTCCATTGGTCTAACGTCAAAGCAAACAAAGGAAGGTGGCATGTCTGAAGTGCTCCAAACAACAATAGCGAGTGGTGATTAGCCATAGCGTTAGTTAGGACGAGGACCGACGTTCAACCCTTGCGTGGCAGCTTCTTGCACGTGTTTGCTTTCGAGACACCTGGGCCTTGTTACTCGGCTTGAGGACCCATTATACACAGCTCTCGAGTAACTCTTGTAAAAACATAAAAAAACCTGTTAAAAAATAAGTAGGTGGCTACGGGGTTAATTTTTCTTGAAGTCGATTTACCTTAAAGGGGGACTCTCATCAATCCTGGCCCGTATAGTAAAAATATACGTTCTTAAAAATATAACAGTTCTGGAGAGATTTATACGTTTTGTTCTTCCTTGGTTATTCCTCCTGTAAATATAGAAGAAGAAGAAAATCACTGCTGGGTTTTATGAGTTGGGGGTGTGTCCCTGACAACTCTGACACCATCCAATCAGAGCTGGGGAGTGTCAGATAGTGTAAGGACATGCCCCTTTTAAAGGGAGAATGGTATCAGTCAGTTATTCACTTCTTTATACAGCTTTAGGAGGAATAACAGCGGGATGGTAGAGCACAGAATTATGGGAAAGAAATGTTTGAGGACTTGTTATGCAAAGCTTTTGAGTAACTCATAAAAATATCAAACGAGGGTCAAAAAAATTAGATGATTCTTGTAGAAATTGGTTTATTTTAAACAGGACCTATGACATAGTTATATAGGTTGAAAAAAAAGACCTAGGTCCTTCAAGTTCAAACATTCTCCACCAATTATACATTTTTTCCTGGCATGTTTACCTATATTCTTCTTAAAAAAAACATTCAAAATTTTGTTTTTTTTCCTCCTTTCTTCTTCCTGCAAATTTTGAAAATAAAATCACTTTTGGCTGTTATCAGTTGGGGGTGTGTCCCTGCACACTCTGATTCTGTCCAATCAGGACTGACAGTGCCAGAATGTATAGAGACACGCCCCTGTAAAGGAGAATGATGTCACCCAGTTATAGATAAGATGCTTGGATATCTATTATATGAAGCTATTGAGTAACTTTTATAAAAATGTCAAAAGACTGTAGAAAAATGTAGATTACTGGATTGAATAGGTTTACTTTAAATAGGACCTGACACCCCTCCTGTTTAGTAAATACCTATATTAACAGTTCTGTATAATTTTTAGTATTCTTCCTCCGTTATTCCTCTTGGAAATTTAGAAAAGAAAAAAAATATTCACAATTGGGTGTTATCAATAAGGGGCATGTCCCTGTACACTGATACTGTCCAATCAGGGCAGAATGTTGAAGGATGCACCCCTTTGAAAAGGAGAATGATGTCATCCAGTTGGTACATTTTCAGGAGGAATAGCAGAGGGATGGTAGAATACAAAGTTATGAGATAAGATGCTTGGATACCTATTATACAAAGCTAATGAGTAACTCATAAAAATATTTTAAAAAAGTACGGTAGATGATTACGGGATTCATTCTTGTAGGTTTACTTTAAATAGGATCTGTTGTACATTCTGGAAAGTTTAATAAATACCTATATTTTCCATAAATTATCCCTTCTGGATAATTTTTGGACTTTTCCATCTGTAATTCCTCTTGGAAATTTAGAATAAAACAGATTCACAATTGAGTGTTATCAATTGGAGATGAGTCTCTCTCTGTACATTGATAGTGTCCAATCAGGGCTCGGAATGTCAGAATGTTCATGGACAAGGAGGATGATGTCAATAAATTATCCCTTCTGGATAATTTTTGGACTTTTTCCTTTGTTATTCCTCTTAGAGATTTAGAAAAAAAATTGGGTGTTATCAGTTGGAGGTGTGTCCCTGTACACTGTTCCATGACAAGAAAAAAAACAGATTCACAATTGGGTGTTATCACTTGGAGGTGTGTCCTTGTACATTGATAGTGTCCAATCAGGGCTTGGAATGTCAGAATGTTCATGGACAAGGAGGATGATGTCAATAAATTATCCCTTCTGGATAATTTTTAGACTTTTTCCTTTGTTATTCCTCTTGGAAATTTAGAAAAAAAAACAGATTCACAATTGGGTGTTATCACTTGGAGGTGTGTCCCTGTACATTGATAGTGTCCAATCAGGGCTCGGAATGTCAGAATGTTCAATGACAAGGAGGATGATGTCAATAAATTATCCCTTCTGTATAATTTTTGGACTTTTTCCTTTGTTATTCCTCTTGGAAATTTAGAAGAAAAAACAGATTCACAATTGGGTGTTATCACTTGGAGGTGTGTCCCTGTACATTGATAATGTCCAATCAGGGCTCGGAATGTCAGAATGTTCAATGACAAGGAGGATAATGTCAATAAATTATCCCTTCTGGATAATTTTTGGACTTTTTCCTTTGTTATTCCTCTTAGAGATTTAGAAAAAAAAATTGGGTGTTATCACTTGAAGGTGTGTGTCCCTGTACACTATTCCATGACAAGGAGGATGATGTCATCCAGTTGTTATATTTTCAGGAGCAATAACAGAGGGATGGTAGAAGACGGAGATATGAGAAAAGATGTTATTTGAGGGGGGGAAATGCAAGCATTTGCTAAAACAGACATGTCAAGAAGGGTGACAGGTTCTTTTTAACAGAAGCTCAATGTCCTGAAGCCTAGACCTATACCCCAAGTCATCACATTCGTATAACTGAGACGGAGCATCCATTGCAGCATGCTAAGTAGATGTCAGCGAGCGTGGCGCTCTCCAAAGAGACAACAGTATAGGAACAACAACAAAAGGAGCATTTATATTGTCTTGAGGACAATCAATAATACAGTACTGTCAAACCAACCCCTGCAGGTGAGATATGGAGGAAGGGAATATACTTGTAATAGGGAAAGTGTATATCTTAGGATCTGCTCCTTTGCATGAAAGTCAGCATACAAAAGACCATCAAAGCTGGTAAAAAGGTCTGTCAACACCGTGTAAAAGAAAGGCTGATCAAAGTGAAGAACAAAGCCATTCTCACAGAGGCTGAGCAGCCTTCAGCCCCAGCCTCGCCACAGTTTTACAGGCCGCTGTGAGCCTGGAGTGACTAGTGCGGCTTGTGCCGCTTACCCCACCAGAGCATTGTAATAACTCATGCAAATGTGAAGACTCTAGAGACAAAGAGAGGTCAAGTAAATGGCCCAGGGATTCATGTCGACAAACAATATCAGATGTAAAATGTGTACCTTTGACAGAAGTATTAATATAGAGCTTTTGATTTTTTTTTTTTCCAACATGAAAACTGAAAAGTAGTAATTATAGAATGGAGGAAGAAAATTAAGTTTTGAACCAAAGGCAAAGATCGCTGATGGGAAAAAAAAAAAAAAAAAATCACCCAACCCAATTAACTGCTTACAAAGAATCCGAATTCTGCGCATTTGCTGTTCCATTTCATTCAACAAGCCTGTGATTGACTGTGCTTAGATCTGTACAGTAAAGCAGATAAATCGACATGCCACATGCACGCGGCGCTTAATCATTTGTAATAGCCATATTTGCTTTGACACGTAATTTGCCGTATTAAGCCATTTTTCTTACTCACTGGCAATCTACTTGGCCTTTGCTTTATAAAACATGTAACAGTTCCCTTTAAATACATTTCCATGCTGATGTATGACTGTTCCTTTCTTTATTTTATGGATGCCTTGAACAAAAAAAAACAAAAAAACTTCATGCATTTGTTTTTTGTTCTTTTTTTTTCTTTTATATATGTTTGTTATACACTTTTTTTTTCCTTTGTCATTTGCCATTGAAGATACGTTCTATAGGAAATAAGAAAACTAACTTTCCTCTCTCTCTACTTTTTTTTTCTTTTTTTCCCTCTCTCCCCCCTCCTCTTTATCAACCCATCCCTCCCTCCCAACAAGTAGCTACGCCATGCATAAAAGCGATCAGTCCAAGCGAAGGCTGGACCACTGGTGGAGCTACCGTCATCATTATTGGAGATAATTTCTTTGATGGTTTACAAGTGGTATTTGGAACGATGCTGGTGTGGAGCGAGGTAAGACGTAGGGATCTGCCGGCTTTTGAACTAGAGCGCGATTCCGCCAACGAGACGTCGATAGCCAATTGACAAGTGGTATCAAGAGGCTTTATATCAAACTATCTTTTTATCTATGTGGAGGTACAGCTCGGACAACGCAAACCGAGGCACGTCTGGGCCCCCTAGTGGAAATCCACAACAGGCCTTTCAGCACAATTGACCAATTAGTGTTAAACATTACTAGGAGCAGGCATGGGTGTTGCCATATGGAGGCAATTTTCATGTAAATCGTGCCCTGTGGCCTTTCCTGCAAACCCAATTCAAGGATAACTTGCAGACAATTTTACTTGTTTCTCCCCTAGCAAATCTTTTTGGTCTATCATGAGTTTTTTTTCCCTTTAAATGCATATATAGATTGCCAAAGAAATCATCCATGTAGCGGGTCTATTGCATCTTAAAATGGAAGCAATCTCAAAGAGTTAAATAAAAAAAATTCAGTTGTGTCTTTTTGGAAGATATATGGATCCCTAAGACTTTTTTTTTGGATTTCCTCTTCTTCCTCCCTATTAGCTGATTATCACCCCATGCTATGAGTCCAAACATTCCTGGTGTTGTCGAAGTCACACTTTCCTACAAATCCAGTTCTGTAAAGGCGCCCCTGTATATATAGATATAGCAGAACTGTATTGCTAATTAGTCACAACACTCAGGATATCATCTATGTAGCGAGTCTATTGCATCTTAAAATGGAAGCCGAAATTGAGTCAAAGAGTTAAATGAAAAATACATTTAAAAAAAAAATTAAAGAATTGAATAAAAAAATTTTTGGAAGACATATTGATCCCTAAGACTGTGTTGTTTTCTTCTCCTATTAGCTGATTACACCCCATGCCATAAGAGTCCAAACCCCACCCAGACACATTCCTGGCGTTGTCGAAGTCACACTTTCCTACAAATCCAAGCAATTCTGTAAAGGCGCCCCTGGAAGATTTGTTTATACCGGTAAGTTCCCATAAACCTTACAGATTTGCATGCTTGATATGAAGCATAGTTGCAAATCAAATGTATCACTGCTAATAACATTTTTTTTTTTTCATGATGGGGCAGCTGCAATTTTTAGACCCAGCGAATGACTTGTTGTTTTTTTTTTCAGTAGAGGAGGGATGTTGTACTGTGAGCATCTGGTTCCTATCACAGTATATTGTGTTCTCAGCCACAGTAACATTTAACCTTCTCAGTATGAGATGTACCATAGGGCAAAGAGGCCTCCAGATAATGAAAGGGGAGAGCGGTGTGATAACCAGGCGCTTTATAAAGTACTTAAATCTGAAGTGCTCAGTAAATAGAGGGAGAATAAGGTCCTCTTTATTTTTCGAGGTTCTTACAGTAACAAATACTGACGGCACAGTTTCTCATTATACTAAGAAAGGACAAACCCCAGACTATCCGTTCTGTATTGCCTGCTCCTTTCAACAATTATAAAGATACAATTACCTTGGGAGAATGTGGCAGTTCAGTTGATTAGCACGGTGAATTAAAAGAGTGAGTCACAAATGACATGTCCAGCTATTTTCTACAGGTCCTTTGTATTCCCAGTGCACCTCACCCTGTTGTAAGAAGGTCAAAAATTAGAGAGAGATATAACAGTTTCCAAGCAGCTTGCACTTAAGAGAAGAATTAACAATCATTCTGTATGTAATTGCCAGTTAATAGTATATTGCCTTCTAGATTGAAGCGAATAAGTGGCGATATACTGGTACTAAGTAACATTGGATCAGTCTGCTCTTTTCCTAATCACACAGCGAGGGGAGTGGTGGGGTGAGGTGGGGGTCTTACAATGTATTTTTTAATTTAAGCCGGAATTGTATTAGTAATATAGCAAACCTTATTTAAAAGGGAGAATTTGTTGGGCAGTTATGTATTCTGGGCAGATTCGGAGCTGTATACTGATGAACTGGTCTCAGTGATGGTGCATGATGTGTTGTAATTACTAGCTATGAGAATATCTGTAAATATTAGCTACTCCGAAATGTGATTCATTTACGTGCACTAGGAATGTTTAACTTGATACCGCCATATAACCAAAGATCTGGAGTATGAATGACGTGTTTTACTTTACATTAAGTGTTATGTGTGATTTACATTGAATATAGGAAAGATGTGTATCTTCGTACCGTGTTAGCCAGTAGATAGAAAAATATTTAGACTTGAGAGTCCTCAGTGGTTGATACCTTTTAATGGCTAACTGAAAAGATGGTAACAAATTGCAAGCTTTCGAGACTACTCAGGTCTCTTCATCAGGCATAGACTAATACAACATCTGAAGAATCACATATTTATACACAAAATAGCACAGAAAAAATGCAATAGGTAGGACAAGTGACATGAAGCAGAACTGTCATTATGGCAGAGGGATTAACATAAATATGACTAGTTCATAGATAAGGAGTGAAGGTTTTATTACCCTCTGATTGGGGTCTGGTATTGTGTTGTGATGACCTAAAAGGTCAGGGAGGCAGATTCCTTAATTGTTGTAGAACGACATAAAACTCTGGGATATATTCATCCCAGCACTAAGAGTGTCAAAGGTCATCATAAGTTTATATTCCCAGACTTTTCTATCCTTCTCAGATTTGAAGTTAGATTTTAATACAAGTAATTCCATATCTGTCATGCTATGACCGGGCATACAAAAGTGTTTGGCCACAGGTAAATCCATTCTTTTTTCTCTTATCGTGTGGCGATGAGAATTCATCCTTGTTCTCAGTTTTTGCCCGGTCTCCCCCACATACAGACCCCCAGTTGGACATTTAGTACATATAATTAGGTACACCACATTAGATGTGATGCAGCTGAAAGTACCTGGTATCTTGTAGTCCTGATGGGAGTTGGGGATCTTTATCCTGTCCGTGGTCATTATAGATGTACAGGTCTTGCATTTCTTTTGTCTGCAAGGAAAGGTTCCTGCAGCTGTTGGGGAGGACAGGGAGCTTCTGACAATGATGCTTCTTAGATTTGGGGCTGCCTAAAACTAGTAGTGGGGGGTCTGGAAATATGGATTGTAATCGGGCATCTTTTTGTAGTAAAGGTTGTAGTTTCCGTGCAGCTCCCCTTAGCATCTCCAGACTTGGATTGTAGGTGACCACTAGAGGCACCCGGTTATTTTCTTCTTTAGCTTTGTAATGTAGCAGGTGATTCCTTGATATTCTGGTGGCTCTTGTAATTTGGTTTTCAATTGTTCTTGGATGGTAGCCCTGGTTCAAAAAAAGTCTTTCTGAGGCGACCAAGGTGTTCATCTCTATCCATGGGGTTGGAACATATACGGTTTTATCTGATGGCTTGACATTGAATAGAGACCCAGAGTATCACTAGAAAGTATTTCTCTTGTCTGCTGTCCGCCCACTATGGGTTGGTTATATTGCATCTGGTCGTTATGAGCGTTATCATATTAATAATGTAACATTGTAGTGAAAGAATTATTAAATTAAATCTAAAAAGAAGTACGCTAGACACCCTGGAAAACTTTGAAAGCCCTCCTCTTTTATAGCACACCCCAGACCAGATGCTCAAAAGCCCCCATACACATTAGACTAAAGTCGGCTGAACTTACCGATACCAGTCTAAAGTGTATGGGGGGCTTCTTGACTCTGTCTGGACAAATAATTTTGGGAGAGAGACAGATCCAGCCTATTAGATTACCAATGGTTGGCTTGAGCGTTCCTTTGTATGGGAGAGATAGTTATCGGCCAAGCGATCATCTGACTGGTATCTATGAAATCCTTTATTCCTACCCCAGGTCAGTTACTAAAGCCAGACTTCATATCAGATGTAAAATTATTCAGGGCCCAAACAGAACCTTCCTAAAAAAATGACCTCTTCACTCTCCTGTCCTAATGGCAACCAATGGGCATGTAAGCACTGAAAGACTCAAAGTCTTTATTGCTCAGCTACTAGACCATGTGTGATGGGTCTTGGATTTCGAGTCCAGATCACAACTACACCCACTTTGATTCCAATAGTTACACTGCTGCCCAAGACTACTGTGGATAAATTTTTGGCTATGTTAATATGCACATAGCTGAGTTATATCCAAGGAGCTTCAATGATAGGTCCATAGTTTGAGACCAATGTTATTGATATATTCTCCTTTCTAGAAGAGATACTCTGGTAGTAATATCCTCTCTGGTGGAGCATGTACATTTCCCCATCAGGTTCATATGAATCTAAGATAAGAAACATCTGCGCGCCTCCGTATGAAATCCCTCATACCCCCACGGGTGCCACCTTCTGGATCTGAACGGATCATATGTTTTATGGAGCTATGAAATGATCAATAGTGACTTGAAAAATTATGTACAAATCTGGGTTACTGACTCCACCCCATTTATATGTAAGGCCCCTGTTATCAATACTGGATAGATTACAAAAGGGCCATTATTAATTTATGGCTAAACAAATCAGAGAACATGAAGCCCGCATAGGAGGATTATATTGGCTCTGAATTTTTTGGAAGCACATGCTGATCCATTGATTGAATATGGAAAGTGGATATGAGCAGCACATTCATAATGTCAGGAAATTGTTCTAATAAATTAAGTTGTGAAAACGTTTCCCCTAAAGTTGAAGATATCTCTTCTCCAATACAAACACAACACTACATCCATCAAGCAGAGTATTTATAAAGTGCAGGCAGCTTCTAGGACTAAGTTTGGCTGAACATGTCGTTCTTCTCAAGCTGTAAATCCCACGGAGTCTGGTGGTGCCCAGTTTAATTTGAATTGAGACCTTGAAGTTACTGGTTACATTGTATCATGGTAGAACCTATCAATGAACAAGACTGTGATTTTGAATGTGGCCATTTTAACCAGCATGGGCTGGAAAATTCATTCTTAGACAGCTGTTCTGGTCAGTCGTTGATATTTATTGTTAAAGTACCATTCACTGTAGATAGTTGTCAGCCAACTGATAGTTTGGCCAACAGGTATTTCTCCCTTCTTCCCTATACTTAGGAGCACTAGTGTGTTCTCTACGAGGGATTAGCTACCAGGCTCCTCTGGCGGTGGCTCATCTACAGGGAGATCAAGAAAAAAACTCAGTTGAAAGTCCAATGGGCTGATCCTCCTCTCACCTGTCATCATTTGCCAGGGGATAGTTAGGAAGCACCCACAGGCTGTCAGCCCAACTTACCAATATAGGTGGAGTTGGCCAACTGTAATCTAACGTGTATGGAGGCATTTAAACCAATTATTTGTAACGCCCCTTTGTGGTTCTCAAAAACATAATCCATAGCCAAGACAAGATTTTAAAAAGTATGTATTCGACTGCTGTCATCTACGTATCCTTTGAGTCATGCCCTTCCATCTAATTTATACAACTATATAAGTCCGGCCATACACATTAGATGTAAGTTTGTCGAAAGATGGCTGACAACCATCTCAGCCAACTCTCGTACGCAGGAGCACACATTCGTCCGAGAGCGTTTCTGTGATCTCTACGAGAAAGCAGCTGACTCACATGTCGGCCAGTGGCTAATCTCAAGGAGAACAATGCTATCAGAAGTCCGAAATTGGGCATGCCTGTTTGACACCACTCTTGACCATCATTTGGCCAATGACCCCATACATATTAGATAGTCGGCCTAACCCATCGATATCGGCAGGTTCGGCTGACATAAGTCTAATGTGTATGGACAGCTTAAGGCATCTACTACTATTATAGTTTCTAGAGTCATCATTCATTTTTTCCAGACATCTGAATGGCAAACTTACCTTGTTAGGCAATATACAAAAAAATGTGCACTCTGTCGTGCTAAATATATGAAATATGAATAGCTATAAGGCTTCTGAATACTAGAAAAAAATGAGATGCTTGGCAGGTGAGAGGTATTCACATTGATAGGGACTTATCAGTTTTTGAGACCACCTTGATGTTGGTGGATGGGCAGGCATGACTTGGCCAAATTATGTGCAAAGCGTCTCATGTTTTTCTAGCATTCAGAAGCCGTATAAATATTAATATTTCATATATTTCACATTGACATGCTTTAGCATTGTAGAGTGCAACTTTTTTTTTTTTTTTTTTTTTGTATATTGTATATGGAGGTAGCTGCTCCTAAGTTTGCACCTATTAACACTAGCTTGGATGTGCCAGTCAGTTTTTTATTACCTTGTTAGGCAGTGATTTCTTCCTTGCTACTATATCGTCTGACTTACCATTCAGGCTACTAGGAAATCTGGGTGGCAAGTCCAACAGGACCTATAATGATGGCCATTTTGATTTCTCCTGGCTTTTCTGAAACATTTAAATTACTAGTAGAATTTTAGAATTTTTTAAGGAAATGCTTTTTCTATTGCAGCAGGATGTCGTCGATATACCCTGCATAATAATTCCATTTCACTTTCAGTAATATCTCCTCTGCTAACATATGTATTTGATTTCTGGCCTGCAGCACATGACACAGTTTATCTTCTATTCCACTTGAGAAACATGAGATGTGGCCGCTTTAATGATCTTTTGTGCGCATTCAAATGTGATTCTATCACTGACACCGCCACACAGTTTGGAGTCAATAGTCCTTCCCATCACAGGCAAGACAAACTAGCTGTCTCATAGGTCAGCGCACTTTAAACAAATAACTTGTATTCGCTGAGCAAATGACTGCTAATTACCTCCCACAAATCATAGGATTTTTATTCTATCATAATTCACAGCTACTTCATTGTTCGGGCGTACCGCACGCTCTGGCTTCTGCACATTGTGAGTCTGACACTAGGTCAGATTCTTGGTGGTAAAAAAATTAACATATATAACATAAATATTCACACTTATTTAACCAGCCAAATTCTTTTAATCAGGCATCCCATAATGTGACATAAGGCTTAAGCTAGAAAATGACCATATACCCTGCTGTAAGTAAAAAGCAATAGTGCATATAAATAACATTGAGTACTTAGTAAATGCAGCTTCTGATAAAAAAAAGTGCAAAAACCATCCCACCGCAACAAAGTGTACTCAAATTGGGAAGGTCCTATACTGTCTCTAGTATTAAAACTTTACCATGTGTCAAAAAAAACCTCAATGTGAGCAGGACCGCCTTCCCATAATGTGGCACATCCAATACTCTGTTATTTGGTTCTATCTTAAAACTGCCTAATAATTCAGAAAACTGAGGAGCAATGACTGATCAAAGACTCACGATAATTTTGGTCTGAATGCATAATTTCAAAGGGAGCAATTATTAATTATAGTGCAGTGTCAAACGATGGGTCACCAATAAGATCTCTTAAAGGGAACCTGTCATGTTGAACACACAATATCTGATATCATCACTTTATAGAGCGGGAGAAGCTGAGAACTTTAATGTATATTTTGTGGGAAAAGATTCAGTATAACTTGTATTTTATATTAAATCCTGCACTTTCTATACTTAGTAGTCCAGTGGGCAGTCCTAATCTCTGTGTCAGTGAGTAGGACCGCCCTCTGGACTACTAATCATAGAAAGAGCCGGGATTTAAATAAATAAATTACAAGTAATTATGACTCTTTCCCCTCAAAATTATATATCAATCTGATCAGCTCATCCTGCTCTGTGGCATTCTCCTGGCAGATCTGACACCTTGTCCAATAGGTTGGTTTAGTGGTCCTTAGATTAGTAAGTTAGTATGCTACCATCCTAACTAAGCATCCCTTCAAAATACCCAATGATGGAGAGTAAAAACTTGTGTAAAAAACTGTGCTGGCCACTTATCTGACCACTTCCATGCTACCTACCTTGTAAAAACGTCATGACGCTGCATTCAGAGCAAACAGCTAAGAACTATTTTAGAGAAAGTTCGAGCTGTTCATCCTTCCAAGTGATGAAAATGGGGGTCATCTAATCCAATAGTTTAGGCAAAGAGAGAAATGCATCCGTGTGATTGTTGCTAAATGATTGGATATCATGTCAAAAATTCTGCTCCACTATAAATGGCCCTAATGGCCACTATCTAAATGCTGTCAACTACCAAACTGCAAAAGTATATTTTGCATTGAAAAAAGTTCCCAATTAACCTTTCACTTCACCCCAATGTTCCAGACAGTTTTAAATATCACGGAGCTTCACTAGAGTTGCTGTCCCGAGCACGTTGCCTGGCCGAGATTTGTGTTTTGTAATTATAGCTCCATGGCATTATTTTCTAGATCTCCGGTATTATGTGTGTCCTGCAATGTCTTTTGTTGTGAACCTGCCCGGTCTGCAGCTGTTCTTTGCTGTTTCTCTATTGGCAACACATTGATCAAGCTGACAATGGTATATTACTTGTCTGCATGAAATATAAATGAATCGGTGCCCTTTTGTTTGTTGCCTTTTAACCAAACATCTCCAAAAAGGGCACATGGGACAATTTAAAATTCCAAGAACTATATATCTACAAATATGCAAAAAGACAATTTGCCGCAAGTGATTCTCTGTCGAGGAATACGTCGGCTTCTTACAAATTTATAGATTGACTTTTGTTTTTTTTATTTTCTTAATATTTTTGTCCTTGTTTCTATCCCCCCCTCACCACCCACCACCACTCCTGTTCAATGTCTCAGAGGAGGTCTGAGGAATAAGACGTAGCATTCGTGCTATTGCACAAGCAGACTATTTGTCCTAATCAGTGACACGCATTTACTAGAATTGCTTAAAATGAACTATACCTCATAGAGAAATCGCACATTTACAGTGTCCCATTCATCATCGGAAAATTGAGGGCCGGTAAACTTTTCTGTTCCTCCGGCGGGATCGTAGACATGCATCAAAATGTTAAAAAATGATTGGTGAGAGAGAACTGTCTGCCATTTATCAAGGAAAGGAAACATTATTTGCTAATTTTCCAAGCTAGTCGGTGACAGGGTGCTTCGTCTTTGAACCCATAGTGACCAACATAGCCTTTTTGTTATTAGTACAAGTCAAGCGCTTTTTGGCTGTTGCTAACAAGACACATTTGTCTATCTCGCTTTTATTTTTTTTTTATTATTTCCCTGACTGTGTGGCTGCTGTGACCAAGAGGCTTTTTCTATTTCATGATAGGATGTTGTATTTTATTTCTTTTCAAGTTTTGGTAACTACGGACGACTGATAAATCAAGAACTTTCCGAGTCAAGGTGAAGGTATCGACTCTGTTACTCCAAAACTGACATAATGTAGACAGTCATTTGTCTTAAAATAAGGACAAAGAGGTCATTGAGGCTCCAATCAATACATGCTGGGATGTTTTTGGGATCAGATAACTATATCTTTTTTTTTCTGGTAAATTAACAAAGTTTGATGGATTTCGAAATACAAAATAGAATCTATATCGAGTTTTCATTGAGTTCAGTGTTGAGCATCAGTTTCCTTCATTTTTGGACAGGATGGGTAAGGTCTAAAAGGTGACCTAAAGAGGTTATCCAGGGTAGGATAGGCTATCAATATGAATTTGGTGTGGGTTCAACTCACAACACCCTCACTGACCGACTGTGGCCCCTTATTCAACCCAATATTTTTTTTAAAAAGGACAATGATCCAAAATACCAAAAAGGGTAAAAAAAAACACTTTGCTAATCCCCTTCCGGATCTACTAATATTTCTCTGGTCACCTGACTCCGGTAACAACAACATGTGATCAATACAGCAAATCACACAAAAGAGATCACTGATGTGACCAGCAATTGGCTGTAGTTGTCACATGTCAGCATCACTGGAGTCGGGTGAGTAGAGGTCGGTGTATGATTAGAGCAGAGAGGGGTGACATCGGAAAGGGAGCAGCAGAGGGTTGACAAGGTGTGCAGTACTATTTTTATTTTTCTAGACCATTGAAAGCTGCTTCTAAAAAGATGTCTAGGATTGGACAGTTGGCAGATATATACAGAAAAGTACCCTGTGCAAGAACACTTTTAGGACCCTTTTAAACCCAAAAGATCATCGTATTGCACAATTCCACCTGCTTTGGAGTTGGAAGAAGGCCCCCTCACCTCTTGGGTCCCTATTAGTGATGAGCGAGTCTACTCATTGCTCATGTTTTCCCAAGCATGCTTCGGTGTCCTCCAAGTATTTTGACGTGCTCGGAGATTTAGTTTTCGTTGCCTCAGCAGCATAATTTTCGGCTGCTGGACAGCTTGAATACATGTGGGAATTCCCTAACAAACAGGCAATCCTCACATGTATTCAAGCTGTCCAGCACCCGCAAATCATGCAGCTGCGTCGACAGAAACTAAATCTCCGAGCACGCCAAAATACTCGGAAGACACCCGAGCATGCTCGGGAAAGCAAAAGCAATGAGCATACTCGCTCATCACTAGCCCCTATGCATCTGCACAGTGCACCAATGGTATATTCATCCATGGAGTAATAAATGAATTTACAGTGGCATGCATGGTCATATGCATTAATTAAAATGCTCTACTTGCAGCCAACTATAATTTAAAATTAGTTCTATAAGTTATTTCCCGATCTATACATATAGGTTTCTGGTTGAGTAACATCCCTACTCATGTTGCAGTGGTTGGACGTTGACTTCCAGAATAGCTTCCTTCAGATGGTACTAACTTTCTAGTAGAGAACATGCTCCGATTGTCTCTGTGGACCACTTTTAAAATCTGTGTTAGACATTTTGAGTATTTGAAGCCTCAAAATATAATCTTGTTCATTATTCCAGACAGTTTTTAGAATAGAGTCATATAAATACACGAGAAACTCAGATTGCCACAGGTTCTTTAATGAGGAGTCAATCATAAAGAAACTCAAGGATAGCCGATATGTATGTTACTTCGTATTACATCAGACTTGGCCTGGTCAGCATCATAAAACATGAAGGTGGGATGATGTGGTAAACGCCATAGTCTACTTGAGGTTTTTCCTGAGAATCATACGTTTTACTTACATGAAGTTCTTCAAGGAATATTTGTATGACAAATCAAGAATAACATATTTCATAAATGTTGCCACTAGTCTTATCCCTAGTTGGCCTCAGCTCTTTGTGTTGTATCTGTTGTACAGATCTGGTATAATCTGACATTAGCATCTGTTTCAGATATTGTATTACATGTTGCCAAAAGGCAAAGTCTTCACAGTAAAGTCAGTGCAACTGATAGCCCGTTTTATTACATGGTGCTCCGTACCTGCGGGGCTGGGATTGGTCGATTCTCTGGCACCACAATAAGCTATAAATGAACATCATGTGTCCGAAGTGTAAACAGAATTGCTCCAGCACAATACAATAGCCATCCACCAGGAAATTCCTTTGTGTAACAGGAAAATCGAGCAGCTACATTTTTTTTTTTTAGTGTCACACGACATTTCCATGATTTAGTGATTGTCCCTTTCAATGATACAACTGTCCTCGGCATCAAGTCCACATCAAGCTTTTTTAACCAAAGTCTCATAAGGCTTTCCAGTCTGCTTGTATTCAGCTTCCAGTCACCGTCATTCCCATATAAGTGTGTATACACCAAGTCATCAACAGCTTAGGTTCCAGCATCACTCAAGTCGTCCATGACAGGAGAGGTTCTCGGGCCAGATGTCAATCATTCCTTGGCAGCGTATTCATTTATTTATGCAACTCGGCAAGTTAGCAGATTATAGGTTGCTGCCTTGAGCTAGGCTTAGACCTAAAGTTTCCGTTTCCCATTT
Organism: Oophaga sylvatica; assembly: GCA_033576555.1. Classification (NCBI taxonomy): domain Eukaryota; kingdom Metazoa; phylum Chordata; class Amphibia; order Anura; family Dendrobatidae; genus Oophaga; species Oophaga sylvatica. Next base: position 579,717,326 of record JARQOD010000003.1, on the reverse strand, counting down.
TGGAGTAAAAGTCTGATTTTTATTTTTTTTTGCAAAACGTTGTAATATTTAAAGTTGTTTGATTTTTTTATCATTTTTTTCAACTTTTCGAATGTTTACAACAGAAGAGATATTTTATAAATGTACCAAATGATAGAGCCCATTAAAAAAATAATTCCTTAGAATCGTTTCTTAGAACATCGTGGCTTTCTTCTATTATTCCTCTTAGAATAAATTAACAACTGGGTGTTATCAGTTGGGGGTGGGCATGTCCCTACGCAATCTGACACCATCCAATCAGTGCTCATAGTAAAAGACTGTAGAGAAACTACCTTATGACCAGGGGAAAAGGTAACACCCAGTTGTCAATTTATGTAAATATTTCTAGGAGGAATAGCACAATGTATAATTCTAAGAGAAGGTGCCCCATAATAAGTATATAATGGTAAATACTAGTATTTACTCAAACAGGCATACCAAGTGATAGCTCTACTTCATTATTAAGCTACTAGGTGGCGCCATGCCATCTTTAAAGGCGACTGTCATTTGGGTCAAAGCAGGGTCAGGAGTGTCCGTAATGGGAATCTGCAACAAGGTTTTTGCTGAGAGCAGCATGATATAGAGACAGAGGCCCTGATTCCAGTGATGTGTTACTTACAGGACTGCTTGCTGTCATTTTGAAAAAAATCACAGCTTTATCTGCTGCAAATCTAGCAGTTCTCTGAATCCTGAGCTCTGTATAGCCCCACCCACACTAGTGATTGGCAACTTTCTGACCATATACAGTGTATACAGAAAACTGCCAATCAGTGGTGGAGGCGGGGTTGGACTACCTGGCTGTGAATTTACTAGTCCTCTAGTGTTGTTTTCCTGCTGATTAAACAGTGATGTTATCAAAACAACAGCAAACAAACAAGTAAGTGACACATCTCTGTAATCAGGGTCTCTGTTTCTTCATTATGCTGGTCTCAGAATAGGTGGCAAAAACCTGGTGACAGATGCCCTGTAAGATTTCATAGCCTTTTGGTGCTACTAATATGTTGGAACTAGGTCCATAATGGTTTGATGTCTCCTGACTAGCGTCTTGCACCTGAAGGCCCTCATGGACATTAGATGAAAGTCAAGTCAAACCACCAATTTTGGACTGGGCTACCGTCCCATGTTTATAGGGGTCTCCTTACTTTGCCCTCACAGATGATGTTGAGGGAGAGAAGGACCGAGTAGTTAGAATGTCAATGCTCAACATTTTTGTTTTCAGTGGAGAGAAGTCATTGCCATAAATGTATGGAACTTATAATGAATTGAGGTCTCCCGACTAGTGTCTTGCACCTAAAGGCCCTCAAGCAGGTCAGATAAATGTCAGCCGAATGGCCTATTTTGGACTAGACTACAGTTCCATGTGTATGGTGGTCTCCTTACTCTGCCCTCACAGAAAATGTTGGTGGAGAGAATGTCTGAGTAGTTGTAATGTCAGTGCCCAATCTTTTTGTTTTCAGTGAAGATAAGTCCCTGCCAGGAATGTATAGAACTAGACCCATAATGGATTGAGGTCTTTCGACCATTTTTTGTGCACCTAAAGGCCCTCATGTAGGTCGGATAAATGTCAGCTAAATGGCCAATATGGACTGGACTACAGTTCCATATGTATAGGGGTTTCCTTGCGCTGCCCTCACAGAAGATGTCGGTGGAGAGAAAATGGCCAATATGGACTGGACTACAGTTCCATATGTATAGGGGTCTCCTTGCGCTGCCCTCACAGAAGATGTCGGTGGAGAGAAAATGGCCGATATGGACTGGACTACAGTTCCATATGTGTAGGGGTCTCCTTGCGCTGCCTCACAGAAGATGTCGGTGGAGAGAAAATGGCCATATGGACTGGACTACAGTTCCATATGTATAGGGGTCTCCTTGCCTGCCCTCACAGAAGATGTCGTGTGAACAGGAGCGTCTGAGTATGTTGGAAATGGTAAATGCCCAAGTATTTTTGCTTCAAGTGGAGATAATTACATGCCAGAAATGTATGGCAAGTGGCTGTTCTCCTCTTTACCCATTGAAAATAGATGAACATTTGACAAAATGTGGGGTTGGGAGAGATCGCTGTCAGTCAAACAAAGGTTAGGTCAAGAGCTATCTCTTGTGAATGGCCTGTTACAGTGTCATCAGCTAAGCGGGAAGTGTTTACAACCTTCTAAAATACCATTTCCTTGGGAATTCACAATTGGGATTTCAGGAATGCCCATAGGGATCAAAGCTTCCAAACACCGTATTGGATAAAAAAAAAATTGCCTTTCTTTAAGGTACAGTTTCCAGCTCTCTGTCAAATGGAACACAATAGGATCAAATCCTCTTTTACATTTTTACACTAAATAGGTTGTAATAGCCTGTAGGTTGTAGACTTAGTAAGTCAAGGATATTAGTGCTGCTTCAACAAGCAAGGCTGACTCCAAATGAATAATGCCTTCAGCCCCTCCATGCCTTTTGTGTTCCCTACGCACCTCACTATGCTCGGCTTACCCTGCCGAGTCCTGTGATTGAAATTCATTGCCAAATTTATTGAGAAATTAATGAGAAAAGCTGCAAAGTATTGACTTTGAGAGGAAAACACAACTCATCTTGAATGAGGAGGAAAATGCAGCAATAATTTAGCCACTATTGATTTTGCCCTGTCCATGTATTGATCTTCATTTTACAATATTAATTTGCACCTGCGATCGGCTGCAAAGGAACTGATTTCATTTCTTTGCCGTCTTAATGTACAAAGCATTAGGCGCTCTTAAGATCCTGTTCTACAACACGTCACCTGAAAAAAAGGAATTCTTTTTTTTTTTCTTCCTCCCCTCAATCTATGCACTTGTTACCGAAATAGACTAAAAATTAATTTGATTCTTCTTTTTCTTTTTTTTTTATTTCCTTTTTCTTTCCGTCTGACAAAATATTAAAGTGGAGCCTTTGTGAAATGTATACCACTTCATAGCCCCGTAGGCTGTATTTCATCTGTGCGGGGGAACTATCTGCAACATGAGATTCCGACCACTTCTCATCATCATGCCCACATTGGTTCAAAGTTCATGAAATTTCTATGAGCATCGATCTCAACTCATTGATTTTTTTTTTTCCAGCAGATCTTTGAAATTTTAATTTCCCAAGCATCTGAATTTCTTATAGATGAAATGCACTTGGTAGAGACAGTTGATGATAAAGTGAAAGACTTAGAAAAAAAAAAAAAACCTTGCACATAATGCTAAGTGGGGTGGCGTCGGGGCCAAAAAGGCATTTTGTGAGATTGTAGCATCTTTTATGTGTTTTTTTTTCCCCTGATTTGCCAATTTCCCAGAAATTCCAGGACGGTCTGTAAAAATTGGGCACTTTTTTGTACCTTTCTGTAAAACAAAAAAAAAAAATAAGATGTCCTTGATTTTTTGGAAGCTGAAGACACTTATACAGATTATTTGGATGGGAACAGTTTATAGTGAACGCAGCCGATGTCGTCATATCAGAAATATGGGTTGTAGGTTAGAGTTGAGCGAATTTTTAAAAATTCGGTTGGTTCCGATTACGATCAGCGGCGAATATTGCATTTGAATAACACATCCGAACGTCATTGGAGTCAGTGGGAGCAGAAATGAGCGAATATGTTGGGAACTGATCATCAAACATAAATTCGTCACGAATAGAGTACCGACATGGCAAATTCAGATCCCGCGACCGATTCCGAACATACTCGCTCAACTCTATTGTAGATGTACATCACTTATCATAAGGATTCATTATGGTTTTTCAATGTGCCCGTAAAAAAAATATTGTCTGGCCGTAATTTGGTAAGCTGTTCAGAAAAAAATAAAAAGCAAAGTTGTATGGAGGATTTAGTCAAGACTTTTAGCTTGGGCCTTTTCGGAGATAGCCGGTTTGAATTCCGTAGTGAGATGTTACTTATTTTCTTTTTTTTTGGGGGGTGGAAATCAAAGCATCAGGGGAATAAAAAGACATTCTTTACCAGACAATCATTTGAACACAGCAGTCTTTAACACCTGGTCAAGTTCACCTACTTAGTTATCAGTAGGACATTTAATAACCTCAAGGTGATATAATTGCTATTGGCATCTGTCCCCCTTGGATTCTGGCGGTTAATGTGTAAACTACTTGTCAGCAAATAGCACTTTGTCACTGAAATCGCTAACACCCTCTAGAGGAATGTCTCCGAATCGAGCAATTTAATTTTACTTTATTTAATTTTTACACATTACAACCTGCGCTTATCCACTCAGGTGGCAGACCCGAGACTCCTCCAAGTCCAAGAGACGCAGGAAATAAAATAAAAAAAAGGCTTTTATGTCTTATTTAACAATCCCGTTTTTTTTTTTTTTTTACTTTGACGCTCTCTCTTGTCCCTTAAAAAAGGGATCTGCAGATGTTCTTATCATGTAGTTATGCCACTAATGTGAAAAACTACCTCATTACCAGGATCTGTTCGTAACCAGAAAATGACTGCATTATGACAAATGCATGATTGGGAAGTTACAGGAAGATGATCATTACTGAAATGAAACTGGAACTGGTTTTAATGGTTGCAACCAGCAGCTGGAATAAAGCAAATGAATGCCTTCCTGTTATTATTATGGTAGTCAGGGTTTTCTGTCAGGAGGAAAATGTGTGTCAGCTCCAGATTCCTTATATCTCTTTTGCTGGCTGCACACTTGCTAAGACAATAGCGTGTCAGTGCTAAAAGAAGCTTGTTTCCTGCATTACAGATTTTTCCTTTCTATTTCCAACCACGCAGCTAAATGGAAGGAGGGGAACCTCTGCACAGTGGCTGGAGAGAAACATTTGGACAAGCAGCTGATAATTAGAATTAGGCTTTAAGCGTTGTTTCCATTACAAACGTTACTCATCCTTATAATACTAATGGATCACTAGCAAAGTTTATGATATGTATTATCTACATAGATGACCAGCACTCTTGCCTTGCAGTACTGAGTCATGAGTATGAAGTACGACCATAAAGTTTGTATGCACATAGGCACCCTGGTGTCCCGGGGTTTCCATACACAAGGTTGAGTGGCTGTCTATGGAATTGACCCTTGACGTGTTTAAACTATGTGCAGATAAGGAAAAACAATCACTGTATGTCCCATAGAGACATAGGGCAGAAGTGAAGAAGAAGAAACAGTAGACTCAAATATAAATAAGAATATAGAAAATGTTCAACTATAAAGAGCATTCTCAACTATTGAGAAGAATATAGAGCATGCTCAACTGCGGAGAAGAATAGAGAGCATGCTCGGCTATGGAGAAGAATAAAGAGCACTCTCAAGTATAGAGAAGAGTAGCTCAACTATGGAGAAGAATGAAGAGCATGCTCAAGTATAGAGAAGAAAGAGTAGCTCAAGTATAGAGAAGAAAGAGTAGCTCAACTATGGAGAAGAATGAAGAGCATGCTCAAGTATAGAGAAGAAAGAGTAGCTCAACTATGAAGAAGAATGAAGAGCATGCTCAAGTATAGAGAAGAAAGAGTAGCTCAAGTATAGAGAAGAAAGAGTAGTTCAACTATGGAGAAGAATGAAGAGCATGCTCATGTATAGAGAAGAAAGAGTAGCTCAAGTATAGAGAAGAAAGAGTAGCTCAACTATGGATAAAAATAGAGAGCATTCTCAACTGTGGAGAAGAATAAAGAGCATGATGAACTATAGAGAGGAATAAATAAAGACTGAGCTATGGAGAAAAAGAGTATGCTCAACTACAGTGAAGTATAAAGAACATGCTCAACTATAGAAAATAATAAAAAGTATGCTCAACTATAGTGAAGCATAAAGAGTATGCCAACTATAGATAATAAGGAGTATGCTCACCTATAGTGAAGAATAAAGAGCATGCTCAACTATATAGAAGAATAAAGAGTATGCTCAACTGTAGAGAAGAATAAAGAGTATGCTCAACTATAGAGAATAAAGTGCATGCTGAACTATATAGAAGAATAGAGTATGCTCTACTGTAGAGAAGAATAAGGAGTATGCTCAACTATAAAGAATAAAGAGCATGCTCAATTATAGAGAACAATAAAGAGTATGCTGAATATGGAGATAAATAAAGAGCATCTTTAGCTATAGAGAATAAAGACTATGCTCAACTATAGGGAAAAATAAAAAGCATGCGTAACTATTTAGAAGCATGAAGAGCATGCTCAAATATAGAGAAGAATAAAGTGCATGCTCAACGATGTAGCAGAATAAGAGCATGCTCAACGATGTAGCAGAATAAAGAGCATGCTCAACTATGTAGCAGAATAAAGAGCATTCTCAACTATGTAGCAGAATAAGAGCATGCTCAACTATGTAGCAGAATAAAGAGCATGCTCAACTATGTAGCAGAATAAAGTGCATGCTCAACGATGTAGCAGAATAAGAGCATGCTCAACTATGTAGCAGAATAAAGAGCATGCTCAACTATGTAGCAGAATAAAGAGCATGCTCAACTATGTTGCCGAATAAAGAGCATGCTCAACTGGAGAAAAAGATTAAAATGTTTAACAATAGAGAACAACAAAGCGCATGCTCAATTAGAGAACGTAGCATGAAGAATATGTAATATACTGTATATGCGAGAACCCAGACAAACTTTACATATTGTGAACTATTATGATAAAGTTACGACTGTCATTAGGGGATAATAATAATAATAATAACATTTTATCACAAAGAAATATGCTTAGTCTCATTTTCTTTCCTGGCCAATGCTTCATGATGGTACCCTCATATCATCTTCTCTTGCCGCATTGGCTTCAGCTTCTCAACATGAACTGACATCACACGCTGTTAAAATTTTATCAATTGTGCCACGATTAATCCCCCAAGTACACTAGAGTGACTTAAATATTTAGCTTGCTTCTTCTCTTATGACTTGAATGCATGTAGAGCATGCAGATTAAGTCCAAAGCACTCAGAAGTAGTTAAATATGTATCCTCCTTGAGCTGTAGGCGATTTCATCGTCTAGGAATCATTGAGTATATTTGGTCATGTCAGTCCCTATTTGTATGACCCGCTCTGGATGTTGGCCTGCATATGATAACAGGATATCTGCTTCTTTCAGAGGCCGGCTGATTGCTTGCCTCATTTGGCATGGAATGTGATTCTCTCCTTTTCAGCTCCGCTGTTCATTCAGCTTTTTATTGCTGCGTAATTTCCCTATTCTAAAATAGCAGCTCTCCAACCAAAATTACTATGCATTAGGCCGCAAATATCCTGCTCAAATGGATATTAATACAGTTTATCTCTAAAAGGACGAATAATGTATTTCAAACAGATAAAAGGCCTCCCGTTAAATGAGGAATGTTAATATCTTATGGCATAGTTAATATAGAGATATTTCACAGGGGACGCCTGCTTTATGACTTCTGATATAACACGCTGGAAATCTGTCATATCTTGAATGATATAATTGTCTTCCTGCTCAAAGATCTATAGACAATATATATTTTTTTTCCCTCCAATTAGTCTGTTTTAGTAAATCACAAGCCTGAAGCCTTGACTGTAATTATTGGAAGGATCCCATTTTCTTGAAGGAGAATACTAAGACTGATTTTCAGCTTTAATCCTTCATATCATTATGCATTTGCTTCCAGAACCACCAACGTAAAAGCTCAAAACTATAGCGCCAGAGTAACTTCACTGTAACAGTAGTTCGATGTGTGCATTGCTCCGTGTGAAATGTTATCGGCCAATTCTTGGCTAATACATTGGAGGAAACCCAAGAAAAAACCCAAAATGAGCATATCACTTGTAATAAGTGAATAGTACTAGAACATGTAAACAACATAGGGAACTTCGTTAACGCCATTTTGATGACAAAAGCATAAAAGCCATTCTACCACGACAAGGTGTATCCAATCGGGACTGTCCTATCCAAATACTATATTAGAAATACATATGTCCCCTTACTTACCTTTCCCCTTAATTCGATAACTCAATATATCTCAAGATAAAAAAAAAACACAAGATAACCAACTTTTTTTTTGCTTGACTCTATCGGCATTGTTTATGCTATATGTGTCTGCATGAGAATGTATTGAATTTGTGAGAAATTGAAATAGCAAAAATGTAAATTTGGAGTCATTTGCATTAGTTGGTAGTTGGTTGGAACCACTGATACTTATGGCTCCTACTAAACATTTTGATTGGGAAAATTTTAATTCTTTATGGACACTTTGGTCAAAAGAAAAATAATCAAATTTGTCCTTCATTACCTTTCGTCTTGGCTCAAGATATTCCAACGTAAGTGGAGCGAAATAACCATGGTTGGTTATGCTATAGGTGTCTGATTGAGAACGTATCTGCTTTCTATTGTAAAGAATTGAACAGAATTGAATCAGTAACATGATCCCTTTCTTCTTGCCTCCAGATAAGTGGCTCAAGCTGACCAGCTTTATAACAAAAAAATTAGGTTTACTCTATCGGGAGTTGGTTACGCTATTTGTGTCTGTTTGAGAATGTATACATTTTTTGTTGCAAGACATTAAAGTAATAATGAAATTCTCAGAAATATAAGGGTGGACTGATTAGATTACAGAACAGATCAATATCAAACAGTTGACTTACTTAATACACTAACCGAGGCTCCTACTGTGCAAATTTTGGTCGTTTATGGCTGGCATTGAAGAAAAATAATAATAATTTTACTCTATATAAAGTCCCTATGAAATTCACAGAAATGTAAAAGTGGACACATTAGGTTTCACAATAGATTTCTATGAAACGGTAGCTTCCATTTATACACTAATCGAAGCTCCAACCGTACATTTCAGCAAATTTTGGTAGTTTATGGACACTTGGGCAAAATTATAGACAATATGAATCCTTTTATGAAATGAACAGATGTGTCCTTCCTTACCTTTCTTCTTGGCTTGAGATATTCTGAAATAAGTGAGGCTAGATGATTGACTTTGAAGACAAATAATTTTATTCTATGTAAAATCCTTTTGAAATTATAAAGAAAACTTAAAAGTGGGCACATTAGGTCACAGAATAGTTTTCTAACGACAGTTTCCATTAATACACTAATCGAAGTTCCAACCGTACATTTCGGCAAATTTTGGTAGTTTTATGGACACCTTGGGCAAAATTATAGACAATATGAATCCTTTTATGAAATGAACAGATGTGTCCTTCCTTACCTTTCTTCTTGACTTGAGATATTCCCAGATAAGAGAGGCAAAAAAAAATTAGCTGCGCTCTATCGGATGTTAGTTATGCTTTATGTGTCTTACTGAGAATGAAGTCCTTGTGAAATTCACAAACACGTAAAAGTGGCATATCAGGTTGCAGAATAGATCTATATCAAACGGTTACTTCCATTAATACACTAATTGAAGCCCTTACCATTCGTTTTGGAAATTTTGGTAGTTTTTGGACACTTTGGGCAAAACTATAGACAATTTGAATCATTTTATGAAATGAACAGATGTGTCCTTCCTTACCTTTCTTCTTGGTTTGAGATATTCTGAAATAAGTGAGGCTAGATGATTGTCTTTGAAGACAAATAATTTTATTCTATGTAAAATCCTTATGAAATTATAAAGAAAGTGGACACATTAGGTTACAGAATAGTTTTCTATCTAACGGCAGCTTCCATTAATACACTAATCGAAGCTCCAACCGTACATTTCGGCAAATTTTGGTAGTCTATGGGAATCTTGGGAAAAAAGTAGACAATATCAAAAGTTTTCTAAACTAAGCCATATTAGAATTTATGTATTATATGTGATTTGATATGATTGAGTGATAGCTGCGGGGCACCTCCTGAACAGAGATGGTAAAAGCTGATATCTAATACTAGCGCTCGCGCACAGAGGTTGTCATGCGTTGAGCTCGACATACGGGCACACAGCGCATAGCTTACATATATTACTATAAACACAGTCGGCTGTATTCTTTCATGTAATTCTTCTTCAGCCATGACTCTTAAGTTACCCAAGGCTCCTTTCTCTAATTATCCACGAGGTCAGTAAGCAAAATTGGGAAGACGCTGGGAGATCAATACAAATTATCCCTGAGCAAACCAGTGCTGACAGTTTGAATTGCAGCATATGTTTACCCAAAATCAGGCAATTTATCTTAATATCAGCAAAGTAATGCAGTTCAGGTGAAAGGTCAGGCAATCTCTCCACCTCATAATTACCCAGTTCTAAAACAGGAAAGTGGTATTGATTGGCCTAGCTCAGTACTGTGTGACTGGGACGTGCCAATGCCTTGCCCTGGCTCTGCTGGGCTCTTGGCTTGTAAACTCCGCACACTCGCGATTTATTAGATGTGTGGAAAAGGTCTTATGTTTCCTACTTCACTTGAAGATTTTGCCAGTGAAATCTCTTCTCCTCCTCATTTTGTCAAGCAGCAGGGTGGAAGATCATAGTTTTTTTTCCACCGTGTTTCAGTCCTTGTAGGGTGGGCATGAGCGTGTTGGGAAATTTACTTTCTCCATTTTATTCTCCACCGGAATAAAGAAACTTCTCGGTTACTGACAGATATGAATTCAGACAATTGTATTATTTTGTTATGATCTTTAGGGTTTATTACTAAAACTGCTTGAAGGACTCAACTTAGGAGGCTGCTGGATGGCACTTGAGAAGACACAGATCAAGGGCAGGTGCAGACGACCGTATTTATTCTCATTGGTCCGATTGTACTAATCACACTGATCAGAGTTTGATCAGAGTGGGATCCGATTTTCTCGGAGAAAGAGAAAATGGAGAAAAAAAAGATTCTCCATCTTCTCCATTCTGTCAGTCCGTGAAAATGGGACTTCACTCAGATGTCATCTGACTCATTGACTTGCATGGCCGAGTGCGATACGATTTTCGAATGCAAATCGTGCCTGCTGCCATTTTTTCCTCAAATAGACTCAAGGAAAAAATTGTGCACAGCCACATAGACTAACATTGGACCGTGTGCGATCCGATGTTTTGTCATACCACACTCGGACTGAAAATACAGTTGTCTGCATAAGTCCTAAGGGCTCATTCAGATGAGCGTGTTATATAGGTGTGTGCTGCTGACCACCCATGGAGAACACATGCACATCCATAATTAATTTCCAATGCGCTAATGCATATGGCCATTTTCCACATGGTCTGCATGGAAAAAAATGGCAGCATGCATGACTTTGGTCCGACTAGTGTATGTAAATAGTAGACAGCTCCTTCAGTCATCCGCTATGCGGGCGAGCTCATAGAGCAGGTCACGTCTGCAATTCATTTTCCTTGAGTTATAGTATGGCTGTCTGAACCCGGCCAAAGGCTTATTAACCGTTAATGTTCCATGGGAAAAGAAGATGAAAAATAATTTTCCTCCATAAGGAAAAAAACTGCTGCATAGTAGCTAAACTAGAAACTTTTCCAAAAGAGACTTGTCATTGTCGTTACCGTTTTGGAGGAGTTTCCCATTTGGCCGATACACAACCGATCTGTGGCTTCAGGAGAAGAGCTAAGTTGGAAACTGGAAAACACAAGATGTCAGGAGGTGGCCAATTCCCAGTGATGTCCACTAGAGTAAGAAAGTCCAATACTTCTCCACCAGCTTCTTGTGTCTGGGAGAAGGTTGGAATCATCTTCTAGTAGGTCGCCAGTTGAGGTTACACATGACTATCGGGAAGCAGCATGAGCTGTACCCCAAGTAACAATAGTGTAGGTAGTTTTTACTTATGACTGTTGTAGAGACAACTATGAATTAAGCTAATTTGTATTGTAAAGGACAATATCAATTCTAGAAAAAGTCAGAACATTTGTAAATAATTACCAAAATCATAGGAAATGCATTAAAACACCTCCAATCACAATATACAATAGTGCACACATAAAACCCTATAAATTACTCACATCGCACTGCAATAACAATGAGCGATAGTATCATACCCTCCGTTACCATGTGAAGTGACACATTCAGAATCCAGAGACAGGTCACGATGACACTCTCAATTACATTTACAAAGGGAAGGCCCCATAAGTGCTTCTCAAACGTATGGAAATAGCTGTTCTGAGATGAAAGCCTATAGTTATTACGAGTCATAAAGCTTGCATTAAAGCTTCTATCACCTGTCACTAACATTTGCATGAAATCAATAGCATGAAGCCATCTATCTTTTTCTTGACCACCTTTCATCATGCCGGCTTCATTAAGTCAAACAGTCACAGTAATTAGATAGACGCTGGAGAAACTCTAGCACGTTACAAAAGCATGGGAATATCTTGTCATCCAGTCCAGGACTGATACCGAGACATTTATGAAAACTGATGAAGAGGTAACTGCAAAAATGACCTTTCGTCAATAGCACACATACAAGATTTTTTCTTTTCACTATGTCAATTTATTAAATAAAGGCTACAAACAGGCTCCTTATAAAACAGAAAGTCCAAATACTAAACCCATGCTGCAATTTATATACATTTATTACCAAAACATTTCTGCAATTTGAAATCATGTAACTTTTTCATTGTTGTGTTTTTCCTGTACAAAAATTTAATTTTCCCCCCAAAATCCAGAAAATTTGGATTTTTGGCAATAGTTGCAACACGGTTGTGTCTTGTTGCAATGCCACAATGTGTGCACGATGTTCCAACGCAACATTGCATTCTTGATGTGGCACTGCCAAAGCTGCCATGTGGCCTTATCCTTAGGAACTAGGATGATACCAAAATAAATAGTGGCCATTCCATGAAGACTGGCGTCGTAAACGCCGAGCATTATGAAAAGCTTGATAGAGTATGACGTGCAGAATTCACTAAGAGGCGCCCGCCATTCGATGAATTAGATGCAGCTTACCATGTGCCACATTAGGAATGCTGCTCCAGTTGGGAACCGGAGTAGCATTTCTGGCATGAGAAATGCTGAATTCGACAGGCGGGTGTAACCATGCACCACCCCGGCTCCTTCCCAAGTCTACCCATTTTGGTGGAGCTGTTTCAAACTGGTGTAAAAAATGCCAGAAATTGCAAAATTTTTGTGCGGAGTTTCACAAAAAATTTTCAATTTTTCAAAGCGTCAGTTTTCTGGCAAAGGAGCTTTGAGAAATCAGTGTCATAGTCTACATTGGTTCGTCTATCAGGACTCATTTAAGCCTCTTTTTGGGGTCTATATCTAGGACTATACAATAATTGATAGTCTTGTTTGGTCATCCATCTTGACTATTTGCATGCCTCTCTTAGGGTTCATGTCTAGGACCATATCTTATTGTTAGTCTGGGTTGAGTAATCATCTGGGGTATTTTTTATACTTATAGCAGGACCCAGATCATTGACTATAGCAACATTCATAGTTTGGGTGTGTAGTCCATCTAGGCTCAGAAGGGAACTGTTTTGATAATTTTCTGAATAAAGTGACAAACCATAAATGTTGACCCGATGCATTGTCCCCGATGCTTCTCATGCTGGTGTAGATCGTTGGTGATTTTTCCATACCTTGTGAATTGGTTGTGTTCTAAATTAAAATGAATACTATCAGAATTAATAAATAATTCCTTTTTATCAGGCAAAACCTTTTATTTTTTTGCCCAAGTCCAAGATGTCACATGAGACTTTAGACTTGCGCACCAATGTTAGACCTTAGGTACTGACATGACAAATTGTCCCCGCAGTCACTGCTGACAGCATCTGATGATTAATGACCTGATTATGAAGTGGGTCCTATATTTTATGGAATATGCATCAGAGAGAGTTAGGACTTCTGCCGTGTCACAGATGCCGAGATATTTTTGAAAAGCCTTTGCATTTGCTGTAGACAGGAACGGAAGAAAAAAAAAAAGCAGAAAAAGCCGTGTCATGTAAAATCAATACATTGGATCAATTCTTTATTAACAAGAAAATGTCTTACTGCACATTCCTATGTGGACCTTTGTCTCCGAAATACATGATGGAATGTCAAATCAAATTGCAGTCTTCAACTTTCTGTCATGTTATCGAGTGCACACAACGGACGACTCTCCGCGAGATGAGTGCTCAATTGTTTAGACAAATAGCTCGGACACTTTTTAGTCATCATAGCTAATAATTCTGTTTTCCTTATTTTAAGTTCATCATCCTTTACCGTGTTCTGTAAGACTGGTCGGATTCAAGTAGACTTGGAATCAATAGGCAAAAATGACTTCGTATAGAATTCATCTATTCCAGCTTCTATCGCTACAAATACGGATCGTAGGTTGTCTTGTGACTTAAAGAAGCAAAGTTTTATCCTCTTAATAACTTGTAATCGTCATATTAGACAGCACTGTGTACTTACAATTGCTCACTTTCCGTTCTACCCCGTTAATTCTTCTCTTTTCCATTAGGTCTATGACAACACATGATTAAATCAGATTAGTTGAATCCTTCTAAGCTCTATGTAGAAACAGGAAGTTTCTTTTCCTTGCATGAGTTATCACTGCAAAAGTCCCTGGCAGGGGAGAGGAGGGAGCAGATGGGTCAGGAGCTGAAGTAGTGGATGACTCATGCAGTGAAAAGAGACTTCCTGTTTTTACATAGAGCAGAGAAAAGAGAAGAATTAACAGGTAGAAAGGTAAAATGAGCAATTGTAAGTACACAGTGCTGTATAATATGATGATTGCAATATATTAAGAGGATAAAAATTTGATGGGAGCAGTGCTTCGTTAAAGTGACCAGATCTGCCAGTTTTGGATGGACCAGCCGCTGATATAAATGTGTATGGGGGTGTTTTACGAAAAGGATCTGAATGTTTGACTTAAGTATTCCTAATATTTTTGATCTTAATGGGTAATCATCATTTTAATCAATAGTACAAGTGAAAATTAGAAACATTGCAATATATTTTATAAGAGAAATCTGCTTCTTTCTCCTCCTGGGCTGATCAGTCATTCTCAAATTCAAGGGTAAAATCTGTATTCAGTGATAGAAGATGACAGTTGGTGTACATAAAGTTCTATGGAGAAATGTAATTGTTTTTTCAGAATGTATCTGCCTCTAGCTCCTCCCTCCTCCATATAATGTTATAATCACCAACTGCCATCTCCTATCTCAGTAATGGGAAAATCTGTCTTCACTGAATGCAGATTTTTCCTCTAAATTGATAATGAATGTTCAGTCCAGGTGGAGAAAGAAGCAGATTTCTCTGATAAGATATAGGGCAAAGTTGCTTATCCTCATGTGTACTATTGATTTATTAAATAAAAATGAAAATGATGGTCACTTTTTAAGGGTTTTGTTCCCTCGCCCTATTAAGAAAAAGCATACACTTGGAGTATTGAGGGTTTGGAGAAAAAGTTGTTGACCAATCTATCTTTATAAGATGTTTGACTCAGAAAGTGTTAAATTAAACAGAAAGTGTTTAACTCCCATACAGCACTATCATAGTGAAAAAATGGAGGATTGCACAGTCAATGGGTCTTCCATGGAATGCAAAGTCCAAGAATGTGAAAAACTCTTTGTAGCTGCTCTCCGGTTTGGCTGATTGATGAGGGTCTTAAATCAGGGACTTCCTGCTACTAACTTCCAAGTTAGACAACACCATAATACATTTCCAATCCATTTGGACTACACATGCTTCTAACAAAAATATTGACAACAATTTCCAAAAATTTGGTGTCATTCATTGGCAAATGTGAAAGAGGGTTCTATTCGAGGCGCCAATCCGTTATCCCAGCGATCTGACAGACTGATCGGCCCTAAGCTTCTACGATTGACTTTAGTTTCCAGTTGAGCAATGAGTAATCGAGACGTATTCTCCTGTCGGAAAGAAAAAGAACAAGCTACGATGATAAATGTTTCACTTTTCACTATAGAGTTACCGGGATAAAAATGATATCTGTAACACGGAGTAATATACACTAATAAGTATTTTTATCTTAACTCTAGCGCTTTGGCCTCCAGGCTTGTTTTTTTTTTTTTGGCGTCTGCCAGTGCTATAATAAAACCCTACGACTTCTCCTAAAGCTTGTTAAACACAATGTGTGGAGTCCAACACACTCACGATCATGATTCATGCACTGTACACCGCGGCGTATAGCGTTGATTTACGACCAGGCGCAGTTCATAGTCAAAATTACAATTTGAGGGGGGTGGGTGAGATTAATTACTATTTGTGGCCCGCAATTTCACTAGGCTAGTGGATTGCTGCAGTAGAATGATAGTGCCTTACATCAGTTTGTAGTCAGCCATTCACAGATTATTAAAGCTGTGCAAGATTAAGTGCGCCTCCTGCCTAGTTTGTGCACAGGCAATATGCTATACCAAAAAAAGACCACAGGGATAAATCTGAAACAGGCAATAGCCGGGTATATGTCATAATTGCCAGTTAGCCGTAAATTTGCTGCTAGTATGGAATACTCTGCTTGATAGAGCCGTCATATCATGACTATGTGCAGCGCGGTGTATGACCTGCCGATCTCGCCTTCAGCTCTTCTTGCATTTTCTTCTCATTCATTTATTTGTTTACAAAGTCACATTGTATTGTGACATTATCGGGGACAGGGGTCATTTTTGGAAAACTTTATGCAGTTATTTAGGGTGAGTGGTTCAGTATAACATCCCATAGAGTCACAGTATCCAGAGGTGTAGAAAAGTGCAACGTATCGGTGTAAATATTTTGGATTATTTTACGGATTATTCTGTTTTTGTGTGGCTATGGTTGTAATGTTAGTTGGGTAAATCTAATCGTAAAGTTTTATTTTTTCCAGCACTGAACGAACCTACCATAGACTATGGATTCCAGAGATTACAAAAAGTTATTCCAAGACATCCAGGAGACCCTGAACGGTTACCAAAGGTTGGTAATACACTATTACTTATTTACTTACAAAAACTTCATTAGATAGATAGATAGATGGATGAAATATAGAAATATAGGTGCAAAACTAGCAATGAATTATATAATAGGGTGCAAAGCCTTCCTGGTACCACCAGTACTCCAATACATCCCAAAAAATGTAAGCAGATCCCCAATATAAAAAAAATAGAAAGTTATTCAATGGCCCATAGTTGCAACGTTTCGGCCCATATGAGGTCCTTTCTCAAGCCGTCCTCATCTGGACTGAAATGTTGCCACTATGGGCCATTAAATAATTTTCTATTTTTTAATATTAGTGTGCTGCCTCCATTTTTTTAGATATCTAGATAGATAGATCCAAAAATAGAGGCAGCACTCCAAGGTAAAAAAAAAAATTGTTTAATGACCCATTGTGGCCATCTCAATGGGTCAGTAAATGATTCTTTTTTTTTACCATGGAGTACTGCCTCTAGTTTTAGATATTACTAAGGTTTGGTTTTGCCTGAGGGGCTTTGCACCCAGTTTCCACTTTTAATGTTGTTGGTGCTGCACCATTTTTTGTCTTTAGATAGATAGATATATTTAAAACAAATGGCACACTATATATCAAACACAGTGGGTGCGAAGCCTCCCAAGCAAATTATCCGTTATTTGCAAAAATATATAAAGAAGAAAAAACAGGCCGCACTCCAATATTTACCAAAAAATAACATGGGCTTTATTTAGCCCATGTGGCTTGGAGACGTTTCGGTTGCAATCAACATTTCTCAAGCCTTCTCGAGCCACTTGAGAAGGTTGATTGCAACCGAAACGTTGCCACGCCACATGGGCTAAATAAAGCCCATGTTATTTTTTGGTAAATATTGGAGTGCGGCCTGTTTTTTCTTCTTTAGATAGATAGATACATAAAATATATCTATGTATCACATGAAAGACCAAAAAATTTACACCAATGTCACAGAAGAAGCCAAAGAAGCTTGGATATTGGGATTTTTATGGCAGGGTGCTAACATTGGAGGATGGGTAGTCATCACTGATGATTTTATTTCTTTGGTGGAACTGTAGTTATTTTTAAAATTTGTGTTACAACTTCTTTTGACCACAGATAACCACTTTTTTCATGTCCTTATCCTAAGAAACAGATCCTTATATCTCAACCTCCTGCATTCCTTTAAGTGTCATATAAATGTGAAAGTAAGATATATTGATATTAACTGAGAGCGTAGATGTTGGGCTAATGCCTATTTGGCCATCAGCTATTCCTCCTGACCTCACCCCCTGCTATACACATGAATGCTCAGATGAGCTGAGTGTGCATATGTTCTGTATGGAAAGAGCCATCTTTGGCAGTGACTTATCTCCCCAAAAGTATTCAACATATTCGATCATGCCTGAGATCCCAAAATCAACAAGTTCGGCCAACCTAGCCATAGACATATCATAGCTGATGGCTGAGTCATTTCGGACGTCAGCTATCTCTCGAGACCCCCCCCATACACATGAACGTTCATCACTGGACGAACAAATGTAAAAATCACACTGCCAGACCTTTATCTCTTTGATTTCACCTGTGGGTGGTAAGTTTGGAGGCCCCCATAAATTAGATTGCTGGCCAATCCCAATATCGGCAGACCTTAGTCTCATGTACAATTTTTATATGCATGGGGGGCCTTAAAGAAGCACACCTCCTTCCATCAAAATTTTTATCCTATTGCTATATTACATTACTGAAATCCTTCCAAGCTCTATGTAGAAACAGGAAGTTTCTTTTCCTTGCATGAGCCAACACTACAACTACAATACTACATCATATCCAAGCCCCTGGCAGGGAAGTGGAGCGGAGCAGCTGGGTCATGATTTGGAGATGGGGATGACTCATGCCGGAAAAAGAGACTTCCTGTTTCTACATAGAGCTTAGAAGGGTTCAGCTAGTCAGTTATTAATCCCATGATGCCATAGACCTAATGTGAAGAGAAGAATTAGCTGGGTAGAAAGGTGAAATGAGCAATTGTAAGTACACACTGCTGTATAATATGATGATTGCAATATATTAAGAGGATAAACGCTTTGATGGGAGTGTTTTTTTAAAGCTTTGTAAAATATTTTGAGAGATACTTACAACAGTGCGTAGAATAGTTCTACAAACATAAGACATGAAGTGAGCCAGTCTGCGATACATGTCGTAGTGAGCCGGTATGTCAGCCTACATATTCTATTCATTTTTAGGCTCTTCTTGCGTGCCAGCAGTGTGAGGCCCAAATTCCGATAGATTGCCTGGAAATTAGACTGCCACCCTTCACCTTCTACAGAACGCTATTCCTAGTGTTTTAATGTAAAAATTAGAATGAAATACAATAAAATGTTGGCGGCATTTTTATTATTGTAAAGATTGATCGGTAGTTACTTCTGATTCCGGAAATTCTTGCAATAAAGCCCAATCGTTACAAAAGCAGAGAGTTTCTGTGTGTAGTGGTGGAATAAATCAAAGATAACACTTCTTAAAGAAATAAGAAAGGGTGGGGGGGAGTGATACAAGTATTTCGATTCTGCGAGGGGAACATAAACTTCCTGCATAATGAAATAGTTCAATTAAACATTTTCCACTCCAGTAGCCTGTAGTGATTTCCATCTAACCAGCCCCACTCTGATCTGTGATTATGTGACTCTTGTTTTCCTTTCATTTTCTAAAGCTCGATTCAGTTTAATCTTTTGTTTACAAAGGTTTTGTTATAAGTCCCTGACTTAGCAAGCGAGCAAATGAAGTCCACATATTAATATCTAGAGGGACTTTTCATTTAAATGCACCAGACAGAAGCTGCCGGTTGTTGTTTATGCACATGAATCACTTTGCACAGGACGGATTCTGATCTATATCATTTCCGTGGCTTTTGTAAAGGTGTGATTTGTAGGGATTCAAGATCTTCTGGGCTGTCGTGAAGAAGTCCAAGTTTAATTTTTTTTATTCAAGGAGAGAGGGTCCATGTACCCCCGGTGCTGGCCTGGGTGTTTAGATATAAGGGTAAGGGCAGTATGTCCAATCTTTGTCCCAGATGGAGACAGCTCGACATTATCAGTAAATATCACACCACTCTTCACTCTACAAAATGATTATCTAGGCTGTCATGTATGATGAACATAGGACTTCGTAAACCAATTTCAAGGTCAGATTATGTATTTCACCGGCTCATATTTAGCAAAGAGGGATGGTGTGATAACATTTTGGGCCCCTAGGCTAAAGCTAGTAATATCATTAAATGTGTGCACCAAATGTGAAATGATCAGGCTAGCCATGCACATTACATTAATACCAGCTGGTAAGAACGTGCTACCACCCAATGTTTATTGGGGACTACCAACAGCAAATTTAAAGAAAAATAGGATCAGACAGTTGCAGTTCCACATGCCCAATCCTTGTCTTCCTTCAGGAGACAAGCCCCCATGGGCCAGTGGTTTACTCCATTCTCCCCATTTTAAACATGCGCATCGTTGGCCGTTATGAGGAATTCTGGAGACATAGTTGTATCTGAAGCGTAACATAATACCTTGCTGGTCATATAATTTAGAATATTAGCCAACAAGAATGATCTATATTTCAAGTTATACTGGGGTCTTTCAACAGTAGATTTTGACGAAGAATAAGATCAGTAAGTTGTATATCACCATCCTTAGTCTCTTGTTCTCAGAGCAGACAGGCCACCATCGGGCAGTGCCTTAAGATGGCCATAAACAAACGTTAGATAGTTGTCGGCTGATAACCATCTCAGCCAACTCACCAGAACACAGGAGCACTCATTCAGTCGAGTGCTCCTACATTCTCTATGTCTTAGGCAGCCTATCTCAGGGAGAATAATTCGATCAGCAGTCTGTAATCAGACATGCCTGATTGACATCTCTGGGGACCATCAGTCAGC
>JARQOD010000003.1:579681681-579691681 GCA_033576555.1 Oophaga sylvatica | reverse complement strand
AATTCAGTCGGCAATTTGAAAGCATACATGCCCGATCAACATCACTCCTGACCATCATGTGGCTGGTGCCCCCACACACCTTAGATCATCGGCCGAATCCATTGATATCTGTGGGTTCAGCCAAAATAAGTCTAATGTGTATGTCCAACTTTAGTCATCATTGATGATACGACCTTTGTATGAGTAATATTCATAGATCACAATGAAGTAGGGGTGCACTAGTTTTAAATTGCTGGATGATGGACACTCAGAATCTATTCTTCTGGTGGACCAAAGTCCAAAAAGTGACTTAACAACAAATATTTTTGCTATTTTTATAAAATACTGAATCTGGCATTGCCTCAGATGGGAGATTATCAGGCAGTTAATGAAGATGATAGTAGTAGTAACTGTTGACTGACAAGGGAATCTCAAATTTTCCAACCAATGGACAACATTTAGAACTACCAGTTTCATCTTGTGTTTGACTGATTCACCATAGTTTTGACCAACTGATTCAACCAGTTTAGACCAATCTCCAAGATTTCACAATTTATTATGCAAATTTGAAGCAGAGAATGACAGATGAGAATACAATTTCCCCATGACCTAGAAATCCCATACGAGATGCACTTATCAACTGTGCATTTACGACCTGTGTTTGTGCCGTGAATCCTCAGCAGGGTTACGCCACATCACTATGTTTAATTTTGACTCAAATAAGTGTTTTGTAAATGACTCCGGCATCCTCTAAGGGAAGAGAAGTCAAATACAAGAGCTTTCTAGTAAAAATTAAGTAAACTATAGATTAATCCCCACCATCGTAAAAAAAATGGAAGGTAGGCATGCAGGCACGGATAAGACAAACTCAGTGCATCTATACCCCTAGGCAAAAGCACTCTAGTCTCTGAATGTGAAGCCATTTATGAAGTCCTTTACAGCGCACAGTCAAAGAGGTTAATTGAAAAATTTCTTAATGTCATTATGAAAAAAAACTAGATTAACCCAAGTTAATTCACTTTATTGTTCAAAATAAAGAGGAATAAGCATTGAACTCACTTGCAAATTTCGAGCATGAATTAGAGGTGAGATGTTGTCTTTAAGGAGTTTGCCAATTTAATTAAGATATGGAAAATTACTTATTGTTCTTCGCCACTAAAGTGCTAGGAATTAACAAGTGCCTACGCTGCCTGCGCTTTTCATATCTCCGCCATGTGTTTGTTTGTTTAATACCCGCAAGACTCCATCATTAAATCTTCAGTATTTATTTCACTAATTCATCACTGCGGCAAAGTGATATGGGCTCCGAACTGCCATTGCAGTCAATCACTGGTGAATAGATAGATTCCAAAAAAGGCTTTATTATTAATAAGCATATTGGACTTACCATCAACAAGAATCAAATTTCTCTGTAATTCCGACCCAAGACAAATCGTAATAACCTTGACACATAGACTATACCTTGTATAGTCTTTTATGACCTTTTGGCAATCGTACTGTTAGTTTGTTGTCATTGTTTTAGCCAAGAGAAAAGACCCATACACATTAGATGGGTGTTGGCTGAACGATGGTTCAACTAATTGTTTGACTGGCAGCCATCTTGGCCGACTCTCCCATACACAAGAGCGCTCACTCAGCTGAGCTCTCCTCTGTTCTCTATAATAGAGCCTCTAGACATATCTGGTGGTGGCTTAACTTGGGGAGAACAAAAAGACCCCAGTCTGAAATGGGACTTGTTAGATTTTTTAACTGACAGCCATCTCTCCCATATAGAGAAGTGCTCACTCAGCCAAATGCTCCTGTTTTCTCAATGAGAGAGCCACCAGACACGTCTGGTGGTGGCTTAACCAGGGGAGACTGAAAAGATTGACAGTCCAAATTTGGTCATGCCAGATCCTTAACTCCCATGACAATCAATTTTCCAGGAGCGCCATACACATTAGACTTTGTTATCGGAGGGTTCGGCCAACATTAGTCTAATGTGTATGAAGGGTTTAACCTTGACTTGTGTAGTTTTGTTTGACTTTTAGGCAATCATGTTGTTAAATTTACTCCAGTGCTATGGTTCTAGCCTACAATTATCTAAACCCCTCTCTCCGCTTCGTTCCTCCTACAGGAAGTGTTACTGAAGAGGGCCGCAGACCTCGTTGAAGCCTTGTACGGAATGCCGCACAACAACCAGGCAAGTCATTAATGCATATTTGAAAATCCATTCAGGAATACAACATTTTAGAGAGCCACAATGAGTACGAGCTGGCAAGATATCAATACAATCTTATTTGCAATGTATGCCTTTGCCAGCCACCTTAAGGGCAGTGTAATGTGATGAGAAGCACTGAGAATCTGGAAAAAAAAAAGCTTCATCTTTTTCCATTTTTCTTCTCTGAGCTCATTTTCCTATCAGAAATGACAATTAGGTGTAAGGTGCCAAAAGCATAAGCAATCATTAAGACGAGAGAGTAACCTTGAACTGGGTCCAAATATACAGTGACTAATAGCGAAGCCTGCAGTAAACCTGCCAAGTAGAGGCAAGAGAAAATATTTGACTAAATTGTAACAGTCATGCCATTGCCCCGAAACAAATGTATATATACTGACAGTTTTATTTAGAATAACTAGGTCCGGTTCGTATTCCGTACTGTAATATATTCCTGTGTCTTCAAAGAAAATGAGACAAGACAATGATATGGCCTCACTACTGACTATTTCATCCATCTGATAGTTCCGAACTAGGAGAATCTTTATTTGATGGCTGTTGAGACAAACCGTACGTTTTCTTCGGTAACAATGTCTACCTTTATTGCTGTGTAGGAGATAATCCTGAAACGAGCAGCTGACATTGCCGAAGCATTATACAGTGTGCCACGCAATCACAACCAGATCCCCTCGCTTGCCAACACTCCGTCTCACAGCGGCATGATGGGAGTCAACTCATTCAGCAGCCAGCTAGCAGTCAACGTTTCAGAGACATCACAAGCCAATGACCAAGGTACATTGTTAGGCAAGACCCAATTCCATATATTGATCATGGTTCGTACAGGTGTATCCCTTCTCACCTTTCCTCTTGGCAAAAAAAATATCCAGAGATGACCGATTTTAAAAAAAGAATTAAAAAAATTGGGCTACTCTGTTGGGTGTTATTTCTGTTAAATGTGTCTGGATGAAATTGTGCCGTAAAAGTTGAGATGAGTCGTTAAAAAACTTGAAGGGAAGCAAGTATGGACAAATCTATTAATTAAAATTGTTGCTTCATGTAATATATAATTGTACTTACTCCCATACTTTATTATTCACATGTGCCCAGATGTCCTGGTTTCAATTCTCTCTTTCGCCTTCTTGGCAGGTCAACTTCTGCCTCAGTCTCGACCCAAGGAAAGATATTCCTCCCTTTCACTGTGTTGATGAAAGAGAGGAAGCACCCTAAGCCAGACCATTTATTTGTGTCTGCATCGCCTCTAGGTCATAAATGTTTGAACGGTGGGGTGCGACACCAGGCACCCCCAACGATCAGCTGTTCCCTATTGATTTGAATAGGAGATGGATGTGCTGTAACTGAGCAGTTCTGGACGCTGTTGACACTGGGAACAGCTGATAGGCAGAGGTTCTTGATGTCGCATCCACATCGATCAAACTTTGATGACCTATCCTAAGGATAGGCCATCAATGAGTCCCGGACAACCTTTTTTAACAGAGAATACTATTGAAATGTTCCAGGCAGAAAGGGGTTAGGCTAGGTTGGGCTAGAAAGCTTTCTCTTGTGTTGACACCAGAGTAATCTAGAAGTGAGCTGAGACTGGGACATTGTGGCTCACTTAAACTATATTAAAATATTTAGACTTGAGAGTCCTCAGTGGTTGATACCTTTTAATGGTATTAACTCAAGTCTAAATATTTTTATATCTACTGGCTAATACGGTACGATACACATCTTTCCTATATTAAACTATATTGTAAGTTATTAGACTGAATTATGTAACATTTCATACATAGTGAACCATGTTTGACCTTCCAAACAAGCCCTTTAATCTGTACCTTGTCAACATGGTCCTCAACCAGGGTTGCCATCTTGGCTTTACAATTTTTTACTGGACAGCTTATCAAAAAAATCACGCACAGAAAATATTTTTACTAAAACGATAAGAAATCCTCATGATTATAAGTGATACATGTCTACAGCCAATAATTCTGATATGAAGACATTAGTTGCATTCTTTGTGAACAATCATAATAATTTGTGAAAAGGGTCTCCATCTTCACTGATCAAATCATGGATTAAATTTTTTTTTTATGGACCGGGCAAAAAGTGCCCTATTTTTTAGAATTGTCCTGGAATTTCTAGATCATTGGCAACCCTGCGCCCAACACCTTCTAGAAAAACTGTGTGTTGTTACATCCCCACGTATATGCATAGAATAGTCACATCAGTATAGGTTATGACTTTCGAGCAATCGTAATTAGCTGTCTCGATGTAGTAGAGTAGCAAGCGTAAAAAGTAATGGTCTAAAGTAGACTACATATAGGAATATAGAAGTCATTAGAGGGGGCCACCACCCAGCCTTTTAATAGCAGCCTTTTAAGATGGAACCGGTGTAACAAACAAGTTATTGCCTGTCACTGGTGGCATTTGAAGGTCTTGAAAAGGCTGAAAGTTCATGTTCTATGTTGGTACAAACCAGGAATCAAGCCTGTTGATAATTGCTACTAAGGAGCAACGTGAAAGAAACTGACACAATTGGATCGAAGAAAGCTTTTGTTGGCTGTCTAAAGCCTGCAAGGGAACAACATAGTGTGTGCTCATAGATGATTTAAGCAGGGCTCGTGTGATAAGGTTATCTTAAACTGCAACAGTTGATAGGGCAGTAAGAGGCATTGTGAAGTAAAGCATGTGTGATCAATAAATCTGTGTAGCATTTGATGTGGATTCACGGGGATGGAAGCAGAAGTGTCTATTATAAATGATAGTAACATTATCTTTTGTTTGCTCGGTTGCTGTTTCTCACAGTAGGCTACAGTCGTAATACAAGCAGTGTATCACCACGAGGATACGTTCCCAGCAGCACCCCACAGCAGTCCAATTACAACACAGTCAGCAATAGCATGAATGGGTATGGAAACACTGGAATGCCCAATTTAGGAGTTCCCGGCTCACCTGGGTTCCTCAACGGCTCATCCGCCAACTCTCCTTATGGCAGTGAGTGTTCTTCTTAATTCTTCTGCATTCAGCTATTTGTAATTTGGTTGCTTTTTGATTTCTTTAATTTTTGATTTGTGTGTTTTTTTAATTTGTGATTTATGTTTTTTTTTTAATTTTTTGCTATTTTATTGCTATTTTTGCTATGAGTTTCTGGATAAAAGGATGGGTGACTGAAGGCTGGACATTCCGGACAATAGAAATAAAGACCTAAATGCTCAACTATCGTATGATTCGATACAATTTCACAAAAGTAATGTGGTGCATACGCTACAAAAAAAAACAAAAAAAAAAAACAGGAATTTGGGGTCTTTGTGCATTTTTATTTAATTATTCTCATACCATGTTTTCAATACTGATAGAAAGAATGTTGTGTGGACAGTATGAGTGGGTTTCATTGCAATCCATTTACATGGCACATCATTGTATATTCTATAAAGTATGGAATCAAGCAGGAACAACTGAAGGACCCAACTATTCGCTTAAGCCCATCCATGTAGCAAAACCTCAATTTTTATTTCTACTTGGAGACTAAGAAGTTAGACTCACATGGAAGATACAAACATTTGGCTACTACTGTTGTGCTCGGTTATACAGTACAAATAATATTGGGCAATGGATCTAGCATGTTAGAACTCTTGACCACCACCCTATATGCTTAGATAGGATCACTGCAGACTCCTACAGTAGATACGACTCCATGATCCATCCAGCGATTGGCCACACCATTATTTTCCATTTATTTCTATTTTGCACGATTATTTTTCATTAATTTATTTCCTTTTTCCCAAACTCATAAGGCAAGACCATTAAATTCTCTTTTTTTATGTTTTGCCACAAGAGTAGAAAAAGAAAAAAAACTCTTTTTGAGTCCTGATTATTTTTGCTTTGTTGCAGTAGTACCGTCAAGTCCTACAATGGCAGCCTCCTCGGTCACCCTCCCTTCAAACTGTAGCAGTACACACGGCATTTTCTCATTCTCACCTGCAAATGTCATCTCTGCAGTAAAACAAAAGAGTGCGTTCGCTCCAGTCGTCAGGCCCCAAGCTTCCCCTCCACCATCCTGCACCAGTGCAAACGGTAATGGACTTCAAGGTGAGTTGAGCTTCAAAAGAGAATTTTTGGCTTAAATGTAACATGTATATGCTCATGTGATAAATTTGGCAATTCTCAGCCTTTCATTAACCTATTAAATCCCCCCATTTCATATGTCGTTCAGAGAGACCAATGCACTCCATTGGGCTTCTTCATTACTAATTCCTTCTTGGAGAGGTTTACTAAACTTCTACTTAAAGGGAATCTGTCAGCAGGATTTCACTCTGAAAACTATCTACATATGCATGTAGCTCTTTCAAAGACACATCCAGCAATACCTTTACATGGCCGGTCCATTCTTCTGTTAGTGAGATATCAGTGTTTGAATTAATGTGCAAATGAGGATGAAGAGCTATGGTAGATCTAAAGCCTGTGCCACCCCAGCTGTTTCCAACGCCCGGCGTTGCCTACTCCTGCTTGATTGACAGACTCTATACCAGGGATCCCAAACCTGTTGCTCGGGAGCCACATGTGGCTCATGGGTAGAGAAGAGCGAATTTGATCAGATTTGGTTCTGAATACGATTGGAATCGAATATTGTTTTTGCAATATTCGTCGAACACAGTTAAACGTCATTAGAGTCAATGGGAGTAGAAATTACCAAATATATTCTGAACCGATCATAAGACATATGTTCGGCCCGAATAGTGTTAGGACATGGCTCGAATATGTCAAAATCAGATTCGGAGCCAAAATCCGAACAAATTCGTTCATCTCTACTCACGGGACCATGATGTGAGGTTCGCGGCTGTCAACTTGGTATATGAGCAGCAGGTCTAGCAAACTGCTATGAAGAGCAGGTCTCCAGTTGGTGACTTTTGTGTGAAGCTCCACACAGAAGAGCAGATCTGGATGTGCATATATTGGCCTTGCGGTTGGAGAAATAAATTAAGTAAGTTCTAAGCTGGAGGTAGGATGATAATGTCCGCTATAGGGGGAGCATGAAACTGAATGTAATAGTGTGGTGGGAGAGCTTGATGCAGGAATACTGAATGAACATAAGGTGGGAACCCCAGGATGCAAGCATAATTCCTCAGTGTTATTTCTGTATGGTAGTTTTGGCTTTTATTGTACCGATAAGGTGTGCTCTAAGTGTCACTACTGTGGGGGTTCTGGATGCTTCTCATGACCTTCTCTCACAACTGAATGTGACTCTCAAGGTAAGAAAGGTTGTGGTCTAGTGCTCTAAGCTGTGTAACTTCAAACAAAGAAGCTGTCAGTCAAGCAGGAGGAGGCAGCGCTGGGTGGAGAATAGAGCTGGAGAGACATAGGCTTCAGATCTACCGTTGCCCTTCAGCTATATAAAGTATGAGAATTCCCTCATTTTTAGGTGGTAACCTTCACACAGGCAGGCAATACGGTCAGGTCCAAAGCAGCTGAAGTTTATTATCTCTATTAACTTCCAGGTAAAGTCCAAAGAAAATCAGCCTCTTCTGGGCACAAAAGGTATAACAAAGCCAAAACAGAAAATAAACAGTCCATAAATAGCACGGTCTCACTCTTTTAGATGTCAGTTCTTCTCTCAGCTTCTAGCAGAGACTGAGCCACACAAGCAAGGTCTTTCTACCTTGCTCACACACACCCTAATGAGATAGCCTGGCTTCCTTATATAGGCAGTACCACACCCAAGAGTGAAGATATGGGCGCAGCCAGTCCCACCCAACGCTTTCTAACTGCTCCTAAAAACAGAACCCTTGCTATGCTTTATTAACCCTACTTGTGCTGGAGTATTCTTTTTCGATCCTTACATCACAGAGGCGAAGCCCCTCGACGACAAATATTTCCCCTTGAGAATCTGTTCTGCTGCAAGCCTACAAAACGTATTGCTGGACTTGTGTATGCAAATACTTCGGGGGAATGAAATTCTGCTGACAGATTCCCTTTTATAGAGATATATTGATATAATTGATGTAATCCATAACAATGGCTTGGCAAGAAAGAGCACGCATGTATCAGTTGGCACTGTGTCTCTACTAATAGAGGGATTTATGGCTCCCTCTAATGCAAAAGTGCATTTTTAATAATCACCATTTTACTAACAAGTAGATTTTGTTGTACACTTAGGTTCCATAAAACATGACATCATCACATATGGGGGCATGTGACATCATCAGCAAGCCGTTAACCGATGGCCAAGGAATAGCTATTGCTACTCCTCTGCCACATAATAAGCCATCCATGGTTCCCCTATCTTTTAGCTATCATGGTGATGTATCAATGTCCTGCCATTTTTTTTATTCCCTTACATACAAATCCATTTCCTTGCCACAGTTTCTAAATGTCTGAAAAAAAAAAATTGGTCACTAGAGTCTTGACAGTCCATGATATTTATGATAGTATTCAATGCTGCAAGATATATCAAGTATGTTTCTTATTTTTCAGACATGTATTATACTACCACATTCCAAAAATGTTGAAATTCGTAAAGCTAGAACCAGTGCTGCATAATGTGAGACATTTTCATCTTTTAACGTTTCATAAAAAGAACCGTTTACAATTGAGATATTTGTTATTTTACTAAATATCATCCAACACCCCTCCTTCCTTCCAGAACAATAAAAAAGAAAAATCTAAAAGTCTATTTAAATCAGTATAAATTAAACATAACTGGTCTAAAATGTGACATTTGCAAAAGAAACAAATTCACAAAAAAAAGCAAAATAACTATTTATGTGGCAAAATATTATTCATTTTAAAAAAAACTCATATAGGATTTATGGTCATGAGATAAAACTTTGATTAGTCCCGATGTCTCCAAGTTCTCTGCTCATAATGTAATGTAACTATTGAATTCTTAAAAATAAAAACACTGTATCGGAAGACACAGCGATAATTTCTATCTGAGTAACAGTCTGAACATATGTTATTTCTCAAAATATTTTTAAATGTAGAATCTGGAGAGGAAGATGGTTGGGGAGGGTATACTACATGTATAGGAAGTGGCATCTCTGTCCTTTTTCCATTGGGCGTTTGCTTTGAGAATGGCACAAAACACCAGAGACTTCATGATTCAAAATGTATGTACAATTAAACCATAGTATCCATAGATGTGAATAATGATAGACCTTACCCTGAATTGCATGATGTCCCAATTTAATTGCTTTAATGTTGGCCCATCACCTACACACAGGAATCTTTCATTTTTTAAAATAAAATATTGGGGCCGAATGAATGAATTTTCCTTAAAGTTCCCACTGGGGAGACCAATGATGTCAATGACGAGCCAATGCCAATCCAACCAATGGTATTGCCTCAACTGACCAATCAGATTGCAGATCTTGAATTTTTAAATAGTTTGTACAACTATTTAAATCACTTTGCATTCGGCCACGTTCACACGTTCAGTATTTGGACAGTATTTTACATCAGTATTTGTAAGCCAAAACCAGGAGTGGGTGATAAATACAGAAGTGGTGACGTGTTTCTATTCTACTTTTCCTCTGATTGTTCCACTCCTGATGTAAAATACTGACCAAATACTGAACGTGTGAACGTGGCCTTAGCTTGTATATGTAATGCTTTAAGCCATAAATATAGGCGGCATTCTAACAAATACTACTCCCGGCCATGCCATTAAAGCCTTTCTTATGTGTAGGTGTCTGGTGCTTCATAAATATGAACCAATTATTAATTTAATACTGTTATCTATAAAGTTTTATATATTTTGTCTTAAAGGGAATCTGTCACCCCATTTTAGCCCTAGCAGCTAAAGATATGACTGAATAGTGCATCCCA
>JARQOD010000003.1:579637687-579681581 GCA_033576555.1 Oophaga sylvatica | reverse complement strand
TCCACAGTGGAGATGAGAAATGAAAAAAAAATTTGTGAAAAGTCCTCTTTAGAACCTCTGGACCCCAGAACAAAATTATCAGCCCTGCCCCCTTGTCCCACATATAACAGTAGTGTTCACTCTTCTACTATGTGCCAGAGACGCTTTTGGTTCAGCTAGAAAACCATAGCCCAGGCAGTAACAGCCACCACTATGCTCACTATAGCTATTGTCATTGGCTGCCCCTGTTACCAGAT
Organism: Oophaga sylvatica; assembly: GCA_033576555.1. NCBI lineage: Eukaryota > Metazoa > Chordata > Amphibia > Anura > Dendrobatidae > Oophaga > Oophaga sylvatica. The sequence goes on along the minus strand of JARQOD010000003.1, from coordinate 579,681,345 downwards.
ATAGACTATTACAGTCACATAATGTAAGTGTCAGCAAAATTTGAAGCTCCAGGACCAAAACAAAAAATTTGTAACAAAGTCCCCATCTACCATTTGCACTGTCATTGTTAACATTTTTACTGTAGAATGCCTCTTCATACTTCATAGACTTGTTTGGTTCCCTTTTGAAAATCATACGGCTTCAAGCTAGAATAATACAATAGTGCAGGGAAGTGCAGGATCAAAGTCGGCCATACACATAAGCAGGCCATACATACAGTGGGTACGGAAAGTATTGAGACCTCTTTAAATTGTTCACTCTTTGTTTCATTGCAGCCATTTGGTAAATTCAAAAAAGTTTTTTTTTTCTCATTAGCATTAATGTACACTCTGCACCCCATCTTTACTGAAAAAAAAACAGAAATGTAGACTTTTTTGCAAATGTAGACCAGAGAATCTTATTTTGCAGTCTGTGAGTCCTTCATGTGTTTTTTTTAGCAAACTCTATGCGGGCTTTCATATGTCTTGCACTGAGGAGAGGCTTCCGTCAGGCCACTCTGCCATAAAAGCCTGAGTGGTGGAGGGCTGCAGTGATAGTTGACTTTGTGGAACTTCCTCCCATCTCCCTACTACATCTGTGGAGCTCAGCCATAGTGATCTTGGGGTTATTCTTTACCTCTCTCACCAAAGCTCTTCTCCCACGATTGCTCAGTTTGGCAGGACGGCCAGGTCCAGGAAGACTTCTGGTGTTCCCAAAGTTCTTCCATTTAAGAATTATGGAGGCCACTGTTCTCTTAGGAACATTAAGTACTGCAGAAATTCTTTTGTAACCTTGGCCACATCTGTGCCTTGCCATAATTCTGTCTCTGAGCTCCTTGGCCAGTTCCTTTGACCTCATGATTCTCATTTGGTCTGACATGCACTGTTAACTGTGAGGTCTTATATAGACAGGTGTGTGTCTTTACAAATTAAGTCCTATCAGTTTAATTAAACACAGCTGGACTCCAATGAAGGAGTAGAACCATCTCAAGGAGGATCACAAGGAAATGGACAGCATGTGACGTAAATATGAGTGTCTGAGCAAAGGATCTGAATATTTATGACCATGTGATATTCCAGTTTTTCTTTTTTAATAAATTTGCAAAAATTTCTACATTTCTGTTTTTTCAGTCAAGATGGTGTGCAGAATGTACATTAATGAGGAAAAAATGAACTTTTTTTTAGTTTACCAAATGGCTGCAATGAAACAAAGAGTGAAAAATGTAAAGGGGTCTGTTAGGGTTCGAGTTCCCGCTCCTGCACAAGGGGAGTCTCGAACCAGTGCCGCTGCGGTCTCCCATTCATCTCCGGCCGCAGTGGAGCCTGCTCAGCAGAGACGTCGTTCCAAGCGTCTTGCCCACTTCACTACTGGGCAGTGACTTGTTGCTGCCTTTCCTGGATCTGCTATTATAGCCAGTTCTGGAGCAGACGTCTTTGGGATAAAGTCCTGCATTTTCCCTTCTGAGCGTGCCCAGAGTGAGATCTCTCATTGGAGATCAGGGGTCACATGCTCAGGTACTGCAGCAGCTCCTATTGGCCCGCCAGGAAGGCCCTGTTACTACTAGTCTTCTGAACAGGTTCTCATTGGTCCTTGTTCCTGGAAGGTCCTGTAGCTGTTGCTATAAAAGGGTAGCATGGCTGGGCCGCCATGCGCTAATATCAACCATTGTATGCTATGCGCCAGTGTGGTCATGCGTGTGTGTGGTTAGGGACCCGGCTGAAATAAGCCACTAGAATACCGACTTAATCGGTGAGGAGTTTAGTGTGCTAGCTGGTCAGGGTCGGTGTCCTAGATGCCCTAGATTACCGGCATAACCGGTGAGGAGTTTGATTGCCGTATTCAGGTCTGGCGTTCAGACGCCATAGATTGCGGGTGACTCCCGCGAGGACATTAGCGCATGACCACGTATTATGCTCGCTTAGCAATTAACCGTGTGCCTGAGAGCCTGACAGGACACGGTGTTTGTTCTCAGCGGCTCTGTGACGTAACAGGGTTCGCTCTCGACGCTAGACAGCGCCCTAGCGTTTTACTTTGCGGCTCACTGAAGCTAAGTGAGTTCGCACATATCGCCATATAGCACTGTGGCATCCCGTTAGCGGCTCTGTGAATTAACAGAGTCTGCACTTACTGCCACAAAGCGCTACGGCGTTTATTTTAGCGACTCTGCGGGATAACAGAGTACGCTACTTTCGTCATCTTACTAGCAGCAGGCTTTGCTTGCATGGTGGACCCCGGGCTGCGAACGCACCTCTCCACTTTATATATTTGGTGCGTTCCGCAGACCCTAACATAATATTAGCGCCAGGGTCTGGCTAGTAAAATGGCGGACGAACAGCGTCTATTGCAGTACATCCAGCAGCTGAAGGGTAGGTTGGAGGCTCTTGAGAGCACAACCTCAGCTGTGGATGTTACCGCAGTCGCTGTTCAGGCTGCTAGCGTGGCTGCAGCCAGTTTGTCCTCTGCCACCTCTGCCCCTACATTATCCCACCTCCCGCTTCCTGACAAGTTTGCCGGTGATAGCAAGCAATGTCGGGGATTCGTGAGTCAGTGCTCTATACATCTCGAGCTTCTGGCTGCACGTTTTCCCACGGATCGGGCACAAGTGGGTTTTGTACTTTCTCTACTCTCGGGCAGAGCATTGGAGTGGGCAACGCCGCTGTGGGAGCGCGATGATCGTGTGGTGCAGAGTGCTCCTCGTTTCTTGGAGGCTCTTAAAAAGGTCTTTTTAGGACCCCAGGTCACCCACGATACGGCGCTACAACTGCTGGCATTGACACAGGGTTCGTCTTTGGTCAGTCAGTTTTCCGTCCAGTTTCGGACTCTGGCTGCTGAGCTAGATTGGTCTGATAAAGTTCTTATTCCTATCTACTGGCGGGGACTGGCTGACCATGTTAAAGACGCTTTGGCTACCAGGGAGATTCCCGCCACACTGGAGAAGCTTATCTCCATATCTACCCGCATTGACCTCCGTTTTCACGAGCGGAGGTTGGAGCGGGCCCAGTGTAGGCAGAGGTTTCGGTTGGCTCCTACCTTTGCCAAACCTCTCGAATTCCCCGATCTGGCGTCCGAACCTCAAAAGGCCACAGAAGTTCCTCATGCAGGACCTAAGTCTCGGTCCGTCCGAGTATCCGTGGTTTGTAACCATTGTCAGCAGACAGGACACTATGCCAACAGATGTCCACAGCGATCGGGGAAGCGATCGCGTCTAGTGGCCCTGGGAGGAGGTTCACTAGAGACAGCGGCATTTTCCTCCAAGATAACATTTAAAGGGACAATCACTGTTGGTACTTCCATTCTCACCGCCGACCTTTGCGTGGACTCAGGAGCAGAGGGGAATTTCATGTCCTCTAGCTTTGCTCGCCGTCATGCAATACCTCTGGTGGCGCTTGACAAATCAGTGACTGTTCGGGTAGTGAATGGGTCGTCATTGCCCTCACAAATTACACACCAGACTGTCCCACTTGCATTGTCTGTATCTCCTTCCCATCAGGAATTTATTTCCCTACTCGTCCTTCCCGAGGGAATAGACGAGATCCTACTAGGTATACCTTGGCTCCGTTTCCACTCCCCTCATATAGAGTGGACTTCGGGTAGGATACTGGGTTGGAGTGATGCATGTACAGGCAGATGTGTCAGAAGTTGCGTTCAGGTTACCACTACTGAGTTACCCGCAGATCTTACTCCACTTCCCAAGCACTACTGGTCATATGCAGACGTGTTCTCCAAGAAGGCTGCGGAGACTCTTCCGCCTCATCGCCCCTATGACTGTCCTATCGACCTCTTGCCTGGCGCAGAACCTCCTCGGGGAAGGGTCTATCCCCTCTCTCTTCCTGAGACAGAGGCCATGTCGCAATATATTCAGGAGAACCTGGCAAGAGGGTTTATTAGGAAGTCGGTGTCACCGGCAGGGGCGGGATTTTTCTTTGTGCAGAAGAAAAACGGAGAATTGCGTCCGTGTATTGATTACAGGGGTCTTAACGCCATCACCGTTAAAAACAAGTACCCGTTGCCCCTGATCTCTGAGCTATTTGATAGGCTTCGGGGAGCAAGGGTATTCACTAAACTAGATCTGCGCGGTGCTTATAACCTGATTCGCATCCGTGAGGGGGACGAATGGAAGACGGCTTTTAATACCAGGGATGGGCATTACGAATATCTGGTGATGCCCTTTGGGCTCTGTAATGCTCCAGCCGTTTTCCAAGACTTTGTCAATGACATCTTCCGGGATATGCTCTCCACCTCGGTCGTAGTCTATCTGGATGATATACTCATCTTCTCTCCAGATATTGACTCCCACCGGAGGGATGTTGGCAGGGTCTTCGACCTTCTACGGGCAAATTCCCTTTACGCAAAGTTGGAGAAATGTGTGTTTGAGCAGGAGTCCTTACCTTTCCTGGGCTATATCATCTCCGCCCAGGGATTGGCTATGGATCCTGCCAAACTACAGGCGGTGATGGACTGGCAAGAACCCCACTCTCTAAAGGCGGTGCAGCGCTTTATGGGGTTCATTAATTACTACCGTCAGTTCATTCCCCACTTCTCAACTTTGGTAGCTCCCGTGGTTGCCCTTACCAAAAAGGGAGCTAATCCCAAATTGTGGTCTGAAGAGGTCTCCAAGGCCTTCACGTCTATTAAGTCTCATTTCGCTAGAGCTCCCATCCTACATCGCCCCGATGTTGATAAGCCATTTATATTGGAGGTGGATGCCTCGTCCGTTGGTGCTGGAGCAGTCCTCTTCCAAAAGGATGCTCAAGGTCGGAAGCATCCATGCTTCTTTTTCTCCAAGACCTTCACACCAGCAGAGAGGAATTATTCCATCGGGGACAGGGAGTTGCTAGCAATGAAGTTGGCCTTCTCGGAGTGGAGACATCTGTTGGAGGGAGCTCGCTTTCCCTTCCAAGTCTTTACGGATCACAAAAACCTGGTATATCTTCAGACAGCCCAGCGGCTTAATTCTCGCCAAGCCAGATGGTCCTTGTTCTTCTCCCGGTTTCATTTCACACTGCATTTCCTCTCGGGAGAGAAGAACATTCGTGCCGACGCTCTCTCTCGCTCTGTGGTGTCCTCGGAGGAGGAGGTGGAGGAGCCTCGGCTTATCGTCCCCACAGAGAGCCTGAGAACAGTGGCCCCGGTTTCGCTAGAGTCTGTGCCCCCGGGCAAGACTTTTGTGCCTACTAATTTGCGACCGGAGGTACTCTCTTGGGCACATTCGTCCAGGGTGGGTGGACACTTTGGGGCAAAGAGGACATCTGAATTGCTGGCGAGGACATATTGGTGGCCGCATATGGTCCGTGATGTTGGAGACTATGTTCGGGCGTGTGTCTCCTGCGCCAAAAATAAGTCTCCACGACAACGGCCAGCTGGGTTACTTTACCCTTTGCCGGTGGCAGACAGGCCCTGGGAGATGGTTGGGATGGACTTTGTGGTGGGCTTGCCCAAGTCTCGGGGTTGCACCATCATTTGGGTAATCACCGACCATTTCTCTAAAATGGTGCATCTGGTGCCACTACCACGGTTACCTTCTGCACGGGCTCTGGCAGCGTTGTTTGTTAGGCACATCTTCGTTTACACGGCATGCCGGACAAGATTGTCAGTGACCGAGGTCCCCAGTTTGCGTCTCGGTTCTGGAGAGAGCTTTGTCGTCTACTCAGTATTGAGTTAAATCTCTCTTCAGCGTACCATCCTGAGACGAATGGGTTGGTAGAGAGGGCCAACCAGACCTTGGTCACCTATCTACGACATTTTGTCTCAGCCAGGCAGGATGACTGGGCATCCTTGCTACCATGGGCTGAGTTTGCATTAAACAATGCTGTGGCTGATTCCACCGGACAGACCCCATTCCTCCTGAACTACGGTCAGCATCCGCGGGTACCAGTGCCTATGCCCGTGTCTTCCGCCGATTCCAGGGTGGCAGACTGGGCTGTGGAGGCACGGGACATTTGGGACCGCACGCAGGATGCCATTCAGGCCTCCAAAGAGAGGATGAGGTCTTCGGCCGATGCCCATCGGCGCCCCGCTCCTACATTTGCTCCTGGGGATTTGGTGTGGCTCTCCCCCGTAACATCAGGCTGCGAGTTGAGTCCACTAAGTTGGCACCCCCGCTACCTGGGTCCTTTCAAGGTCCTCGAGCAGGTTAACCCTGTGGTATACGTTTAGCTCTTCCACCACGCCTGGGTATCTCCGACACCTTTCACGTGTCCCTCCTGAAACCCGTGCTCATGTCCCGGTTTTCTGAGTCATCTGCCGGGACATCGGGTTCATCTGCGGATGACCATGAGGTGAACGCCATCGTGGGGTGTAAGGTGGTACGGGGCAAAAAGTTTTATTTGGTGGACTGGAGGGGCTATGGGCCTGAGGATAGGTCTTGGGAGCCTGCCGAGCATGTTCACGCTCCGCAGCTCATCGCTGCCTTTGAGCGCAGCGAGGCCCAGAGAAGGGGGGGCCCAAATGTTAGGGTTCGAGTTCCCGCTCCTGCACAAGGGGAGTCTCGAACCAGTGCCGCTGCGGTCTCCCATTCATCTCCGGCCGCAGTGGAGCCTGCTCAGCAGAGACGTCGTTCCAAGCGTCTTGCCCACTCCACTACTGGGCAGTGACTTGTTGCTGCCTTTCCTGGATCTGCTATTATAGCCAGTTCTGGAGCAGACGTCTTTGGGATAAAGTCCTGCATTTTCCCTTCTGAGCGTGCCCAGAGTGAGATCTCTCATTGGAGATCAGGGGTCACATGCTCAGGTACTGCAGCAGCTCCTATTGGCCCGCCAGGAAGGCCCTGTTACTACTAGTCTTCTGAACAGGTTCTCATTGGTCCTTGTTCCTGGAAGGTCCTGTAGCTGTTGCTATAAAAGGGTAGCATGGCTGGGCCGCCATGCGCTAATATCAACCATTGTATGCTATGCGCCAGTGTGGTCATGCGTGTGTGTGGTTAGGGACCCGGCTGAAATAAGCCACTAGAATACCGACTTAATCGGTGAGGAGTTTAGTGTGCTAGCTGGTCAGGGTCGGTGTCCTAGATGCCCTAGATTACCGGCATAACCGGTGAGGAGTTTGATTGCCGTATTCAGGGTCTGGCGTTCAGACGCCATAGATTGCGGGTGACTCCCGCGAGGACATTAGCGCATGACCACGTATTATGCTCGCTTAGCAATTAACCGTGTGCCTGAGAGCCTGACAGGACACGGTGTTTGTTCTCAGCGGCTCTGTGACGTAACAGGGTTCGCTCTCGACGCTAGACAGCGCCCTAGCGTTTTACTTTGCGGCTCACTGAAGCTAAGTGAGTTCGCACATATCGCCATATAGCACTGTGGCATCCCGTTAGCGGCTCTGTGAATTAACAGAGTCTGCACTTACTGCCACAAAGCACTACGGCGTTTATTTTAGCGACTCTGCGGGATAACAGAGTACGCTACTTTCGTCATCTTACTAGCAGCAGGCTTTGCTTGCACGGTGGACCCCGGGCTGCGAACGCACCTCTCCACTTTATATATTTGGTGCGTTCCGCAGACCCTAACAGGGTCTGAATACTTTTCGTACCCACTGTATTAGATAACTGTCTGCCGACAGTAATCTCTCCCAGCTCCCACCGTACATGGGAATGCTCGGGTGGATCATTCTCTTCCCTGACATTATCTGTCTAAGTACAATCATACACTCCCATACACGTCAGACGGTCAGTCAATCGCACAAAAATTCACAAGGGAATATGTGACTCCTGGGTCCATACCTTACTTGTCATCCAGAAGAGGCAGGTGGCTACCACAACTGTGCTGCAGCACATTCATCCAGTCATGATCCATGTCTACTATGACTCAGCCTCTGCTCCTGTTTGGAGGAGGAGGATGTGTTTCTGTGCTCAGCCTATCTTTGCTCAGCCTTCTTTCTGTAAAGTGCAGGAAGGAAGCTCAACACTGATGGCCTGCTGTAACCATTGACATGGGGGAGATGGGGGCTGCTGTGATGACATTGGTTGCTGTCTGCTGATCATTGCAGGGGTTTCCTTGGCCGATGAGCTGCATGCAGCCGTACATCACCATGCACAATTGCAAGGGTCTGATGGAGTGGTGTAAATCTGCTACCACTAGACTCTGGAGCAATGAAAATTTGCTTTGTGCAATGACAGATCACACTCCTCCGTATGCTGGCTGATGGACGAGTCTGTGCTTGGCAAAAGGGATATTTTAATGGGTTGTTTTTAAGGGGTCGTCCTGGGCTCCTTAGTTCCAGTGAAAGGAATTATTAATACATCAGCATACCAAGATATTTTGTAGCTTACAGCTTTGTGGAAATAGTTTGGGGAAGGCCTTTTTCTGTTGCCCATGACTATGCCCAATGCACAAGGTCCATACAGACATCGTTAGAGGAGGTTGGTGTGGAAGAAGTTGACCAGATGCACAAAGCCCTGACATCAACCCCATCCAACCCCTTTGAGTTGAAAAAGAATGGAGATTATGAGCCCGACCTTCTCATCTAATATAAGTATCAGACTACACACGTTATATTTGGGTAAATGGGAAAAAAAATCCCCAAACAGGCCTATAATCTTGGAGAAAACCTTCCCAGAAGAGTGGGACCTGTTACTGCTGAAAAAGGACCGACTTTATAGTAATGCCTCTGGATGGAGAATGGTGGGTCAAAAAAAGTTAATGTATGTGTAATGTTTGGGTGTCCCAATATTCTTGTCCATTGTCTCCAAATTAAAGAAAAAGTGGACAATCCTTTTAAGATTGAAATCACATAACTGTGTGCAGAATCGGTTGCTTTCTGCCCACAGGGAGCTCCAGGTTGCACAATTCAACTCGGTCAACTTAAGTCCATGGAAATAAGTTTGATGGTGCATTCTAAAAAAATTTTACAGTACAAACAGGTAAAGTTAACTGTACATGTACAGTTACTTTTTTGTAAGAAGGTGGTTTTGTGCTTGTCAAATCAGCCCTCTTACAGTTAGATGGTAAATATATCCATAGATTACAGATAGATTTAGATGGTAAATATATCCATAGATTACAGATAAATAGATAGATAGATAGATAGATAATATTATAACCTTAAATAAAAAAGCTAATTATTTTAATATTTTACAGAATTTTAAAGTATATCTCCTGACTTGTAAATGAATGAACACACTTAAAAAATATTCTATTTACCGTAATCAGTAGAAGCCTATGATGCTTCTCAGTATTGGCACATACAAAAGGGACACAAACGCATTGATTTCTAATTAGCAAACCCCATTGATTATGCTTCATGTAAACAATGTTCTATCAATGAAGCACGAAACATGGCATTTGACAAAAACAATATTTGTAATGTATAGCAGTCCAATTGTTTCCCTTCTATCTCCAGTCTTCATGTGATGAATTAAGGAGGACCTGTCAGCTACCCTGAAATGTCTGTCTTAGTAAATGATGTTATTCCCCGTGAAATAACAATTCTAAAGAATTTCTCTGCATTCCGCCATTCCTATTTTTTATTCCTCCTAGACATTATTGAATAAATTGACAACTGGGTGTTAGCAGTTGGGGGTGTGTCCCTGCAAAGTCTGCAACTGCCCAATCAATGCTAAATTTATTTGGCCTGAACCTTTTGACAAGGGAATGGTAACACTCAGTTGTCAGTTTATTAATATATATCCTGGAGGAAAAACTGAGGAACTGGAGAGCTTTGTGAAAGCATGATGCAAAATAGCTTTCTCATGACGAATATAAGTATTTACTAAAATAGACATAAAAGTAGTGGTGACTCCTCTTTAAAACAAAAGGTTTAAAGTATAATCTACATGTAAAAATACTGAAGATGATCTTGGTGCAGCTACAGCTAGGTGTCTATCTTCAGCTTCTCCTGACTTCCATGCTAGAACCAGAGATATTTCCAGTTTACTTAGTTGTCCACATCAACTTTTCAGCAAGTTACCAACTTTTCACACCTGTACACATCTGGCCTCTGTACTCAGAGTAACACATCTCTTCAAGAGAATCTCCAGTTTGCTTATAATTTGTAAGATTCCTGCTATTAATCATTGCCTTGCTGGAATATACCTGAACTCATTTACTTATCTGTTACATTGCTGCCATTAACAATTGGTCTGCTGGAAGACTTCATTTGCTTCTCTGTTACATTGTTACTATTAGCCATTGAACTGTTGAAACATACTAGACAGCATTTAATTCTCTGTTTTATTGGTGCTATTAACCATTGCTCTGCTAGAAGACACCAGAATGCATTTACTTCTCTGTTACAATTCTGTCAATAACAATGGCCTGCTGGAAGAAATCTGACTACAGTCATGGCCAAAAGTTTTGAGAATGACACAAATATTATATTTTCACATGATCTGCTGCCCTCTGGTTTTTATGTGTGTTTGACACATGTTTTTATCACCGACAGAAATATAATAATTGCAAACATATGAGTAACAAAAGCTTATATTGACAGTTAGAATGAGTTAATGCAGCAAGTCAATATTTGCAGTGTTGACCCTTCTTCTTCAGCACTTCTGCAATTCTCCCTGGCATGCTCTCAATCAACTTCTGGACCAAATCCTGACTGATAGTCCATTCTTGCACAATCAATGCTTTCATTTTGTCAGAATTTTTAGGTTTTTGTTTGTCCACCCGTCTCTTGATGATTGACCACAAGTTCTCAATAGGATTAAGATCGGGGGAGTTTCCAGGCCATGGACCCAAAATCTCTATGTTTTGTTCCCTGAGCCATTTAGTTATCACCTTTGCTTTATGGCAAGGTGCTCCATCATGCTGGAAAAGGCATTGTTGATCGCCAAACTGCTATTGGAGGGTTGGGAGAGTTGCTCTTGGAGGACATTCTGGTACCATTCTTTATTCTTGGCTGTGTTTTTAGGCAAGACTGTGAGAGAGCCGATTCCCTTGGCTGAGAAGCAACCCCACACATGAATGGTTTCAGGATGCTTAACAGTTGGCATGAGACAAGACTGGTGGTAGCGCTCACCTTGTCTTCTCCGAATGAGGCGTTTTCCTGATGTCCCAAACAATCGAAAAGGGGATTCATCAGAGAAAATAACTTTACCCCAGTACTCAGCAGTCCACTGCCTGTACCTTTTGCAGAATATCAGTCTGTCCATGATGTTTTTTCTGGAGAGAAGTGGCTTCTTTGCTGCCCTCCTTGAGACCAGGCCTTGCTCCAAGAGTCTCCGCCTCACAGTGCGTGCAGATGCACTCACACCTGCCTGCTGCCATTCCTGAGCAAGCTCTGCACTGCTGGTAGCCCGATCCCGCAGCTGAAACACTTTTAAGAGACGGTCCTGGCGCTTGCTGGTCTTTCTTGGGTGCCCTGAAGCCTTTTTGGCAACAATGGAACCTCTCTCCTTGAAGTTCTTGATGATGCGATAGATTGTTGTCTGAGGTGCAATCTTTCTAGCTGCGATACTCTTCCCTGTTAGGCCATTTTTGTGCATTGCAATGATGACTGCACGTTTTTTAGAGATAACCATGGTTAACAGAAGAGAAACAATGATGCCAAGCACCACCTCCTTTTAAAGTGTCCATGGGTATCTATAATCATGAGAGATTGATCTCCAGCCATGACCTCATCAACACCCACACCTGTGTTAATGGAGCAATCACTGAAAAGAGGTTAGCTGGTCCTTTAAAGGCAGGGCTGCAATGATGTTGAAATGTGTTTTGGGGAATAAAGTTCATTTTCTAGCCAAATATTGACTTTGCAAGTAATTGCTGTTAAGCTGATCACTCTTTATAACATTCTGGAGTATATGCAAATTGCCATTAGAAAAAGTGAAGCAGTAGACTTTGTAAAAATTAATATTTGTGTCATTCTCAAAACTTTTGGCCATGACTGTACATATACTTCTCACTTACTCCTGAGTTTAACCATTGACCTGACAGAAGATGGCAGAACGATGACGTTAAATATTTCCAGAATCCGTCCTTTCCTCAACCCGCAATCTACTAAAATGATTGTGCACGCCCTCCTCATCTCCCGCCTCGACTACTGCAACATCCTTTTCTCTGGCCTCCCTGCTAACACCCTCGCACCTCTCCAGTCCATCCTTAACTCTGCTGCCTGACTAATTCATCTCTCTCCTCGCTACTCCTCCGCTTCTCCCCTCTGCAAATCTCTTCACTGGCTCCCATTTCCTCAGCATATACAGTTCAAATTACTAATACTGACCTACAAGGCCATCTATAACCTGTCTCCTCCATATATCTCTGAACTAATCTCCCGATATTTTCCCGCACGTAATCTCCAATCCTCCCAAGACCTCCGTCTCTCCTCCATGCTTATTCGCTCCTCACCCAACTGCCTCCAAGACTTCTCCCGAATATCCCCCATTCTCTGGAATTCTTTGCCCCAAAATGTCCGACTATTAACCACATTTGGATCCTTCAAATTTAACCTGAAAACCCACTTCTTCAGGAAAGCTTACAGCCTGCAATGACCCTGCTACCTCCTCACCACTACCGGAGATATCGCCTCAACCAACACTGGAGCTGCTGCAACCCACAAACTTGCTGTCTCCTTCCCCACCATCCTGTAGAATGTAAGCCCAAAAGGGCAGGGTCCTCTCCCCTCTGTATCAATCTGTCATTGTTAGTTTGTTTATTGTAAGTGATATCTGTAATTTGTATGTAACCCCTTCTCATGTACAGCACCATAGAATCAATGGTGCTATAGAAATAAATAATAATAATAATAATAAATTCAATATTTGCTATTCAGAAATCACACCTATGGTTTAGGTAATGTAAAGAAAAGTATCGTCATCCACAGTATATAGATATGGAAGATCCAGACATACAAAGCTATTAGCTAAAGAAAGGTCACAATAGTGTAAGATACCCTAATAGCGAGAAGGTATATAAATGATAAATATGTTACTACAATGCAGCATATGCTGGATGGTACTTACAGCTGTGATTATTGTGTTTTCAGTATGCTTGACACAATGTATCATATAACACGTCAGTTCTCATTACTGCATTTGTGCAATAACCTTGGATTACCACTTACAATAACATTGAATATACACACTGTTACGGCTGGCGGAACGCACCAAATAAATATAAAATTAAAGGTGCGTTCGCAGCCCGGGGTCCACCGTGCAGGTGAAACCTGCTGCTAGCAAATGGCGCTATATGGCGGTATAAGCGAACTCTGTTACTTCACAGAGTCGCTGGTATAGACACTGTATGGCACAATATGGCGGTATAAGTGAACTCTGTTTCTTCACGGAGTCGCAACATAAACGCTGTGTCCTGTCAAGCACACAGGAGCTCAGAGGTAACTGCTGAGCAGATAGCAGTCCGTAATAATGTGGTCAGCAATGCACACAGCAAACTCCTCACCGGAGGTGCGGGTATACTAGGGGCTTATTTCAGCCAGAGCCCTGAACCCAAACACACAAACTCCTCACCGGAGGTGCCGGTATTCTAGGGCTTATTTCAGCTGAGTCCCTAAACACATGCATACGACCACAGTGGCGCAAAGCACATAGCAGGATTAATACTAGCGCATGGCCTTGCGGTCAAGCGCACCTTTTATAGCTGCAGCAATCCTCAGGACCTTCCCGGAAGGACCAATGGGAAACTGCCCCCTGACCTAGGGCAGCTTCAGGACATTCCTAGAGGACCAATCGGTATCGCTGCAGTACCAGAGCATGTGACCCCCGATCTCCAATGAGAGATCTTACCCTGGGCATGCTCAGAAGGGGAAACGCAGGACTTAGTCCCAAAGACGTCTGCTCGCAGCTGACCAGTACTGGCTCCAATAGCAGAACCTGGAGAGGCAGCAGTAATCATCTGCACAGTATTAGACTGGGCGAGACGCTGGGACTGACATCTCTGCTGAGCAGATTCCACTGTGGCCGGAGACGGATGGGAGACCGCAGCGGGGATGGTTTGAAATTCCCCTTGTGCAGAAGCGGAAACTCGACCCCTAACACACACACATATTTACACTGTGTTCCAAATTATTATGCAAAAATTGTTTAGGAGTGATAAGGTAAGAATTTTTTGTTTGTCGTTAAACTCATTGATGGTGATGTGTGTCAGGGCTCTTTTTATCACTGTAAGCAATTGCAGACACCTGTGCTAATTAGTTTGGCAGGTGTGTCCAATGAAAGGCAATACTACTTAAGAAGGCTGTCCCACATTATTAAGCAGCCTACATTTTCTGCCAAAATAGGAAAGAAAAAGGATGTGTCGGCTGCTGAGAAGCAACAAATTGTGGAGTGTTTAGGTCAAGGTATGACTACAATCAACATTGCCAAACACTTCATCGTGATCATCGCACAATCAAGAAGTATGTAGCTGATTCACAGTACACACGTGTGCGTGCTGATAAGGGAAAATTGAGGACTCTTTCCTACAGGCAATTATGTTAGTTTAAAAGAGCAGCGGCAAAAAAGCCTTGTCATAGCAGCAGACAAGTTTTTGAAGCTGCTGGTGCCTCCAACGTCCCCCGAACAACAAGATGAAGGGTCCTTCAGAGGTTTGCAGCTGTGCGTAAGCCATCCTGTCAACCTCCTCTATCCACTGCACATAAGCAGAAACGGCTCCAGTGGGCCAAACAATACATGAAGACTGACTTCACAACTGTTTTGTTCACCAATGAGTGCCGTGCAACGCTCGATGGTCCAGATGGATGGAGTGGAGGATGGCTGGTTGATGGACACCCCATGCAAACATGGCTACGGCGCCAACAAGAAGGAGGTGGAGTAATGTTTTGGGCTGGAATCATGGGGAGAGAGATTGTCGGCCCCTTTAGGATCCCTGAAGGGGTAAAGATGAACTCCATAGTGTATGTTGAGTTTCTCAAATAGCACTTCCTGCCATGGTTCAAGAAGAAGAACCATGCATTCCGCAGCAAGATCATTTTCATGCATGATAATGCACCGTCTCATGCTGCACATAACACATCTGCATCTCTGGCTGCTATGGGCATAAAAGGGGACAAACTTATGGTGTGGCCCCCATGCTCCCCTGACCTCAACCCCATTGAGAACCTCTGGAGCATCATCAAAAGGAGTGTCTATGATGCCGGGAGGCAGTTCACATCTAAGCAACAGCTCTGGGAGGGTATTCTGTCCTCATGCAAAACAATTGAAGCAGAAACCATCCAAAACCTGACAAATTCAATGGACGAGAGAATTCAGAAACTCCTTTCGAACCAGGGGTCCTATGTGCAAATGTAACATCACCTAGAATAAAGTTTTGAGTTGAAAACTGTTTGATTTCAGTTTGTAATAACCTGCTAATGCTTATAATTTCAAAAATGACCATTTTTTTGTTCTTTATTAACCCCTTTACCCCCAAGGGTGGTTTGCACGTTAATGACCGGGCCAATTTTTACAATTCTGACCACTGTCTCTTTATGAGGTTATAACTCTGGAACGCTTCAACGGATCTTCGCGATTCTGAGATTGTTTTCTCGTGACATATTGTACTTCATGTTAGTGGTAAAATTTCTTCGATATACCTTGCGTTTATTTTTGAAAAAAACGCAAATATGGCGAAAATTTTGAAAATTTTGCAATTTTCAAACTTTGAATTTTTTTTCCCTTAAAACAGAGAAATATGTCACACAAAATAGTTAAGAAATAACATTTCCCACATGTCTACTTTACATCAGCACAATTTTGGAACCAAAATTTTTCTTTGTTAGGAAATTATAAGGGTTAAAATTTGACCAGTGATTTCTCATTTTTACAACAAAATTTACAAAGCCATTTTTTTAGGGACCACCTCACATTTGAAGTCACTTTGACGGGTCTATATAGCAGAAAATACCCAAAAGTGACACCATTATAAAAACTGCACCCCTCAAGCTACTCAAAACTACATTCAAGAAGTTTAATAACCCTTCAGGTGCTTCACAGGAGCTGAAGCAACGTGGAAGGAAAAAATGAATATTTAACTTTTTAGCCACAAAAATGATCTTTTACAAACTTTTTTTTTATTTTCACAAGGGTAAAAGGAGAAAATGGGCAGATAAAGTTGTTGTGCAATTTCTTCTGAGTACGCCAATACCCCATATGTGGGGGAAAACCACTGTTTGGGCACACGGCAGAGCTCGTAAGGGAAGGAGCGCCATTTGACTTTTTCAAACTAAAATTGGCTGGAATTGAGATTGGACGCCATGTCGTGTTTGGAGAGCCCTCTGATATGCCTAAACAGTGGAAACCCCCCACAAGTGACACCATTTTGGAAACTAGACCCCCTAAGGAACTTATCTAGATCTGTTGTGAGCACTTTGAACCCCAAAGTGTTTCACAAAAGTTTATAATGCCTGGGTGTGAAAAAAAAACAAAACAATTTTCCACAAAAATTATTTTTTAGTCCCAAATTTTTGATTTTTTCCCAAGGAAATTGGACCCCAAAACTTGTTGTCCAATTTGTCCTGAGTACGCTGATACCCCATATGTGGGGGGGGAAACTGTTTGGGCGCACGGCAGGGTTTGGAAAGGAAGCAGTAACGTTTTGGAATGCAAACATTGATGGGGGTCATGTTCCGTTTGTAGTGCCCCAGATGAGCCTAAACAGTGGAAACCCCCCACAAGTGACACCATTTTGGAAGCTAGACCCCCTAAGGAACTTATCTAGATCTTTGGTGAGCACTTTGAACCCCCAAGTGCTTCACACAAGTTTATAATGCCCGGGCATGAAAATAAAAAATCCTATTTTTTTCCCACAAAAATTATCTCTTAGTCACTAATTTTTTATTTTCCCATAGGTAACAGGAGAAATTGGACCACAAAATTTGTTGTCCAATTTGTCCTGAGTACGCTGATACCCCATATGTGAGGGGGAACCACTGTTTGGGCGCATGGCAGAGCTCGGAATGGAAGGAGCACCATTTGACTTTTTCCAACCAAAATTGGCTGGAATTGAGATTGGACGCTATGTTGCATTTGGAGAGTCCCTGATGTGCCTAAACAGTGGAAACCCCACACAAGTGACCCCATTTGGGAAACTAGACCCCCTAAGGAACTTATCTAGATCTTTGGTGAGCAATTTGAACCCCCAAGTGCTTCACACAAGTTTATAACGTAGAGCCGTAAAATTAAAAAATCATATTTTTTCCACAAAATTGATCTTTTCACCCCAATTTTTATTTTCCCAAGGAAAACAAGACTCCAAAAGTTATTGTGCAATTTGTCCTGAGTGCGCTGATACCCCATATGTGGGGGTAAACCACTGTTTGGGTGCATGGCAGAGTTTGGAAGGGAAGGAGCGCCGTTTGACTTTTTCAACGCAGAATTGGCTGGATGCCATGTTGTGTTTGGAGAGCTCCTGATCTGCCTAAACAGTGGAAACCCCCCACAAATGACACCATTTTGGAAACTAGACCCCTCAAGGAACTTATCTAGATGTGTGGTGAGCACTTTGAACCCCAAAGTGCTTCACAGAAGTTTATAACGTACAGCCGTAAAATAAAAAATCTTTTTTTTTTTTTTTACAAAAATGATTTTTTCGCCCCCAATATTTTATTTTCACAAGGATAACAGGAGAAATTGGACCCCAAAAGTTGTTGTCCAATTTGTCCTGAGTACGCTGATACCCAATATGTGGGAGTAAACTACTGTATGGGCGCACGTCGGGGCTCGGAAGGGAAGTAGTGACGTTTTGGATTGCAGACTTTGATGGAATGGTCTGGGGGCGTCATGTCGCATTTGGAGAGCCCCTGATGCGCCTAAACAGTGGAAACCCCCCACAAGTGACCCATTTTGGAAAATAGACCCCACAAGGAACTTATCTAGATGTGTGGTGAGCACTTTGAACCCCGAAGTGCTTCACAGAAGTTTATAACGTACAGCCGTAAAATAAAAAAATCCTTTTTTTTTTACAAAAATGATTTTTTCGCCCCCAATATTTTATTTTCACAAGGGTAACAGGAGAAATTGGACCCCAAAAGTTGTTGTCCAATTTGTCCTGAGTACGCTGATACCCAATATGTGGGAGTAAACGACTGTATGGGCGCACGTCGGGGCTCGGAAGGGAAGTAGTGACGTTTTGGATTGCAGACTTTGATGGAATGGTCTGGGGGCGTCATGTCGCATTTGGAGAGCCCCTGATGCACCTAAACAGTGGAAACCCTCCACAAGTGACCCCATTTTGGAAAATAGACCCCACAAGGAACTTATCTAGATGTGTGGTGAGCACTTTGAACCCCGAAGTGCTTCACAGAAGTTTATAACGTACAGCCGTAAAAATAAAAAATCCTTTTTTTTTTACAAAAATAATTTTTTCGCCCCCAATATTTTATTTTCACAAGGGTAACAGGAGAAATTGGACCCCAAAATTTGTTGTCCAATTTGTCCTGAGTACGCTGATACCGAATATGTGGAGAGAAAACGACTGTATGGGTGCACGTCTGGGCTCGGAAGGGAAGTAGTGATGTTTTGGATTGCAGACTTTGATGGATTGGTCTGGGGGCGTCATGTCGCATTTGGAGAGCCCCTGATGCGCCTAAACAGTGGAAACCCCCCACAAGTGACCCCATTTTGGAAAATAGACCCCACATGGAACTTATCTAGAAGTGTGGTGAGCGCAATGAAGCCCCAAGTACTTTACAGAAGTTTTATAACATACAGCCGTAAAAACAAAAAAATCATTTTTTTTTACAAAAATGATTTTGTCGCCCCCAGTTTTTTATTTTCCCAAGGGTAACAGGAGAAATAGGCCAAATTGCACAATAACTCTTGTGGTCCAGAGTACGCTGATACCCCATATGCGGGGGTAAACTACTGTTTGGGCGCATGGCAGAGCTCAGAAGTGAAGGAGCACCATTTGACTTTTTCAACGCAGAATTGGCTGGAATTGAGATCAGACGCCATGTCACATTTGGAGAGCCCCTGATGTGCCTAAACAGCAGAAACCCCCCAATTCTAACTCCAACCCTAACCCCAACACACCCCTAACCCTAGTCCCAACCCTAACCACAAACCTAACCCTAACACACCCCTAACCGTAATCCCAACCCTAATCCTAACATTAGCGCCAACCCTAACCCTAACGGGAAAATGGAAATAAATACATTTTTTTAATTTTATTATTTTTCCCTAACTAAGGGGGTGATAAAGGGGGGTTTGATTTACTATTTATAGCGGGTTTTTATGATTAGCAGCTGTCACGCTAAAAGACGCTTTTTATTGCAAAAAATCGTTTTTTGCATCACCACTAGAGTTGAGCGATACTTTCCGATATCCAAAAGTATCGGAATCGGAATTGTATCGCCGATACCCAAAAAATATCGGCGATACCCGATACCGATACCGGAAATCCAATGTAAGTCTATGGGAACAAAATATCGGAATTAAAAAAACCCCATTCTTGCCTTGTTGGTTAATTGTACATGAAGGAAAACAACAAAGAGTAATGTAGAATGTATTGGGGAAGGTTGAGGAGACATTAAAGGCATAGATGTTTAACCCAATCAAATGGAATAGCATAAATATTTTTTTTTTTAAAGATGTTCGGATTGACGAAGAAATTGACAATGTTGTTCACGTTTTTTCTATTTTGGCAAATATGTATATTTCACAACTTCCATGCTCTTCACCTTTTTAACTTTTGACACACTTTCTCCTTCATAATCTTCAGCAGCATCATCTTTTTCATCAAATTATTCTTCATCTTCACCTTCTTTATCTTCTTCTTAAACTTCTTGCTATTCATCTTTTTGTTAACATTACTCATATTCTTCTTATTAAACTATTATTCTAATTCATATTGTACTTCATCTTCTTCATCATATTCTTATTTGTGACAGAGAATCCTGTACTTGTAATCTGTCAAAGTATGAATTTTTCATTCTTCCGTTCTTGCTGTCACAAAAGATTTAAATTACAACAGTATTTGTCCGTGTTCAGTTTAGCCTGCAGCAGCAGCAGGCATTTTCCAGGGGCACCACGAGGAGGAACGGACTCACCCCCATACACTGCTTAGTCTTCTTCTGCTTATAATTTAGAGCATATATTTTGCTCTTCATTTTGGACTTATACTTCATGTTCTTCTGCTTTTAGATCTTCTGCTTATTGTTCTTGTGTCTCTTGTTCTGTATCTTGTATTTGTAGCACAACCTTGTACCAGCTGATGTTACTGGGACACGGTTACTAAGCAGGAGGTACCTGTGCTCCAAAGCACTACCAAGGACCAGCAGACGTTGCAGGAACTCGGATACCGAGATGGAGGCAACTAGGCCAAAGGCACTGCGGAGAACCAGTTGACGGTACTGGAACCCGGACGGGTAGCAGAAGGTACAAGAGCCAATGCAAGTAACGAGGACCAGCAGACTGTGCTGGAACCCGGAGGGGCAGCAGAAGGAAAAGAGCCAATGGCACAACCGAGGACCAGCTGACGTTACTGGGACACGGTTACTAAGCAGGAGGTACCTGTGCTCCAAAGCACTACCAAGGACCAGCAGACGTTGCTGGAACTCGGATACCGAGATGGAGGCACCTAGGCCAAAGGCACTGCGGAGAACCAGCTGACGGTACTGGAACCCGGACGGGTAGCAGAAGTTACAAGAGCCAATGCAAGTAACGAGGACCAGCTGACTGTGCTGGAACCCGGAGGGGCAGCAGAAGGAAAAGAGCCAATGGCACAACCGAGGACCAGCTGACGTTACTGGGACACGGTTACTAAGCAGGAGGTACCTGTGCTCCAAAGCACTACCAAGGACCAGCAGACGTTGCTGAAACTCGGATACCGAGATGGAGGCACCTAGGCCAAAGGCACTGCGGAGAACCAGCTGACGGTACTGGAACCCGGACGGGTAGCAGAAGGTACCCATGGAAATTTAAGTTGACAGGCCGCGAGCCGGCCGCAGTTACCGAATCCCACAGTACTACAGTGGGTGATTGTCCTATTGTCACAACGGAAACAGCCTTTATTTGCATATCCCGCAGCACACATAGGAAGCACCTAAACTCCAAGCACCATAGAGTCGGCTAACCCGACCGCAACACGACAGGACAAATTATTGGAGGCTAAGTGACGTTTACACTGACAGGAAACAGATGGCGTGTGTAACCAGTCTTGGCAGGAGTGAGTACCCGTGCCAATGACACTTCCGAGCAACAACTGGCGGTGTTGAAGCCCAGGGATGAGAAGAGAACATGGTGGAGGCAGCAGGACTTTTTGCCGTTCACACAGCAGGGGAACAGCTGACATTACTGAACCCCAGTAACACAGGAGCAAGTGTAGACTGTGCTAACAGCACTTCCGAGCAACAACTGGCGGTGTTGTAGCCCAGGGATGAGAAGAGAACATGGTGGAGGCAGCAGGACTTTTTGCCGTACACACAGCAGGGGAACAGCTGACATTACTGAACCCCAGTAACACAGGAGCAAGTGTAGACTGTGCTAACAGCACTTCCGAGCAACAACTGGCGGTGTTGTAGCCCAGGGATGAGAAGAGAACATGGTGGAGGCAGCAGGACTTTTTGCCGTACACACAGCAGGGGAACAGCTGACATTACTGAACCCCAGTAACACAGGAGCAAGTGTAGACTGTGCTAACAGCACTTCCGAGCAACAACTGGCGGTGTTGTAGCCCAGGGATGAGAAGAGAACATGGTGGAGGCAGCAGGACTTTTTGCCGTACACACAGCAGGGGAACAGCTGACATTACTGAACCCCAGTAACACAGGAGCAAGTGTAGACTGTGCTAACAGCACTTCCGAGCAACAACTGGCGGTGTTGTAGCCCAGGGATGAGAAGAGAACATGGTGGAGGCAGCAGGACTTTTTGCCGTTCACACAGCAGGGGAACAGCTGACATTACTGAACCCCAGTAACACAGGAGCAAGTGTTGACTGTGCTAACAGCACTTCCGAGCAACAACTGGCGGGTGTTGTTAGCCCATGGGATGAGAAGAGAACATGGTGGAGGCAGCAGGACTTTTTGCCGTTCACACAGCAGGGGAACAGCTGACATTACTGAACCCCAGTAACACAGGAGCAAGTGTAGACTGTGCTAACAGCACTTCCGAGCAACAACTGGCGGTGTTGGAGCCCAGGGTCAAGGAGGATGTTTAAATACTATATCAAGTATTTTCCTTGTTACGTGTCAATTAAAAATGTCTATACTCCAAACAAGAGAAATATAACCTTTAGTACCATAAGATGATGATTTAACTTAAAAAAATATATGTAAATTAATAATTTACAAACATAAACGCATACATTAACATGTTGAAAAGCAATGCAAACCACAATTAAAATAGGTTAAATAATCTGCTATACGGTTTAAAATAAAAGCATACAAGTACATCTCAGAATCCATTAATGATGGCTAAGTAACAGTATGTACACCATTTTTATTGTGTAGACAATGAATGGCTGACTTAAAAACATAATCAGCATTACAAGTTATCTTTGACATTCATAAAACTTTACATTTGGTGAATAATATCACTAAAATTTTTTAAAAAATATCTAAAATTTCCATCATGTAATACTGATAATATGTGCCAATCATTTATATTAACAAACAAAAAATTTAAAAAGTGCATAGTGCAGAGTGAAAACAGATATTTATGCCTGACTGTGGACTTGCAAGCATGACAACGGATAGATAAGGTATATATAGATGAGACTGCATAGCCACAGATGGTGAATGGCGATGTAATACTGTACCTCAATAAAGTGTGCGTTACTACTACATACTTTTTTTTATATAGCTTTATAAAAGGTTACGTGCATGTATGGTTGCGCCTTTGTTTGGACGCACAGACTGGCTTCCTGCTGTGAATCGTTGGAAATTGGAGCGTCTGTACGTCTTATGACGCAGACTAACATTCACGGTGCGCATCGTTCATCATCGCAAGCGTACCGACAACACAAAGGCGTTGTCATGACTGCTTTACTCAGTAAACATGCACCTATGATGAAACATACACGCATGTGCCCTATTACATAACAAGCTACAAGAAAAACGAGTGTGAGGTGTGACACAGCTGTTTTGTTAAGGTACAGTATTATATCGACATTGTACAGGTGTCGCTATTCAGTCTGATAAATAGATATCATTCACCTATTCTATCAGTTGTCGTTCTTTCAGCACCACTTACAGGTATATATTTTGCTATTGTGACTATGCACTATTGACTTTACCAAGGTAATGCATGATTTTTGTTAGCGATTATCATGTTTACATGAAGGACCTTTATGATATGGGCTGTTAACTTTCTAATTAAATATGTATTTTTTAAAATGACACAAATATAAGTAATGTTGAAGATGACTATTCCTACATGCATTGTTTTGCACAATATTACAGGTGTACATCACGTCCCTTAATCAACATTGGATTATTATATTTACTTGTATGCTTTTATTTAAAAGGCAAGAACACTGAAGTATAACCTTCGCACTGCAGCAGTTGTCAAAGTTCAACCCACATTATGCACTTACAACATTGCAGCATTTGAGTCATGATGTGAGTTGGATTTGTCTAAGCTATGGAGTGACAAGGTTGACCATCAGTATCCTATAGCATAAGTAGGCTTTTGTGTTTGCATTTGTTTTCGACATGTGCATATCTGTAATAATATGTCACAATTATTTTGTTACAGATTTGTGACAAAGACTAATCATTTTATGGTTTTAAAGTTGACGTTTCAAATGTTTACAGCTTAGAAATCAGGGTGTAGCCTCATATCTATGTGTAGCACTAGACACTTTGACATGTCATGTTTTTTTCACCATGATTAGGTAGCTAGCAGTAATTTTTGCCGGACACACAGCAGGGGAACAGCAGGCGTTACTGAACCCCACAAACACATCAGCAATTGTTTTCATCTGTGCATCTAACACTTCTGAGCAGCAACTGGCGGTGTTGAAGCCCAGGGTCAAGGAGGGTGTAGGCAGAGGCCTAGTATGAGATGTTTGAAGTTGAAGTTGTAGTTAGCAGCAGTAATTTTTGCCAGACACACAGCAGGGGAACAGCAGGCGTTACTGAACCCCACAAACACATCAGCGATTGTTTTCATCTGTGCATCTAACACTTCTGAGCAGCAACTGGCGGTGTTGAAGCCCAGGGTCAAGGAGGGTGTAGGCATAAAATATTGAGTTATTGCCTTGTTACGTGGCCATTGCAAATGTATGTACTTCAAACAAGAATAAATGAAGTTTTACTAGGACAATAAAATGATGAATTTCAATTCCAAGAATAGAAAAATATTTATACTTGAGAGTCCGCTGTGGTTGATACCGTTTAATGGCTAACTGAAAATATGGTAACAAATTCCAAGCTTTCCAGACTACTCAGGTCTCTTCATCAGGCTAAGACTAAAACAAAAAATGAAGAATCACATATTTCTACACACAACAGGACACAGGAATAGGTAAGACAAGTGAGGGAGGGACAAGTGAGGGGAGACCGGCCAAAAAATGAGAACAAGGATGAATTATCAGCGCCACACAATAAGAGAAAAAATAATGGATTTACCTGTGGCAAAACACTTTTGTATGCCCGGTCATAGCATGATGGATATGGAATTATGGTATTAAAATATAACTTCAAATATGAGAAAGATACAAAGGTTTCAGAATATAAGCTCATCATGACCTTTGACACTGTTAGTGATGGAATGAATAGATCACAGGATTTATGTCATTCTATATCAATTAAGGAATCTGCGTCTCTGCCCTTCCAGGGGCATGAAAACACAAAACCAGACCCCAATCAGAGGGCAATAAAACTTTCTATCCTTATCTAGGAACTGTTCCAATATTTATGTTCATCCCTCTGTGATAATGACAGTTCTGCTACACGTCACTTACTTGTCTTACCTATTGCACTATTCCTGTGTCCTGTTGTGTATAGAAATATGTGATGCTTCATTTTTTGTTTTAGTCTTTGCCTGATGAAGAGACGTGAGTAGCCTCGAAAGCTTGCAATTTGTTACCATCTTTTCAGTTATCCATTCAAAGGTATCAACCACTGCGGACTCTCAAGTCTAAATATTTATCTATCTACTGGCTAACACGGTACAAAGATACACATGTTTCCTAACTTCAAGAATAAAAATAAAGACACTGCAAATATAAACGCATATATGCACATGCCAACAAGAAATGGAACAACACACCATCCAAAAAATTGGTTACAAAATATAGTGTTGTAATTTAAGAATAAAAGTCCATTTTTGTATTTATGAATAATGCTTAAGGAACGCTATGTTAAACCATAACATAGTGAAGACAATGGATTTTGTAATAGTCACTCATCATTCATCATCATTGCAATTTAGATGTGACAGTCACAGACATTTCAATTATTTAAGTTAATAAAATAGTTACTTTGTACACCATGTATGACATGTCCAGCATGGACTCATCATGTGATGACACAGTAATGTACGATAAAAAATAACCATTTAAAAAAACATAATGCATTGTCACAATTTAAGTGTGTGCCTGCAAGTGTAGGTGAAACAAAGGCTACGGATAGCAAAGGTATATTCTATGTCTGTATCAGACAGTGGACAGCCTCTGATGGGTAATGGCGATGTTATACTGTACGTCAATAAAGTCTGCGGCTGCAATCATGCATTTTTTGCTTGTACAGTGTTGAAGAGGGTAAAAGCATGTCTGGTTGCGCAAGGCTTTATCCGTCAACACTACCTTCCTACTGTCACGCGTAGGGTAGGGTAGCGTGTGTCAATTAGATGACTCTATAAAATGTGACGTTACGCAGCGTTATTGCGCCCTAGGGACGCCAAAAATACGACAGCAGTAATCATTTACTGTCTAATACTCCACCTATGACCAACAAAAAAAGACCGTTCCCTCTTTAACAATCTACAAGACTAACAAGCATAATGGTTGACGCTGACTTTATTGAGGTACAGTATTACATCGACATTGTCCATGAGTAACTATGCACTGTGATACCTATATACCATTATTAATTTATATCTGTTGTGGTTGTTTCAACAGCACTTGCAGGTATAACTACCTATTGTCAGTATGCATGATGCACTTTCTAGATGTAATAATTTATTATTGCACATTATTACCAGGTTTAGATGCTGGCCATTTCATATATGGTGTGTGAAGTTACAGTTGGCATCAGTATGTGTATTTTATAATGTCTGTCATAAATAAAACTCGTGATGATGATGATGAGGATTTTATGATTCGTACATCCATTGACTGCATTATCTTACAGGTACAGATAAAGTTCCTTAAAAAGCATTAATTGATAAGTATGAAATGTACTTTTATGCATTAATTTCAAAAAGTGAAGACTATGTTTTAGTTTTTGTTACCATTTGTAATAGACATGTGCAGATATGCGCTGTGATGACAAATTATTATTTGTCCATATTTGTATAAAAATTTATCATTCTAGGCCTGGAAAACTTCACAATTTCCTGTTTTAAGCATAACAATCAGGGTGACGGCTCTTCCCTATTTGGAGCATGTTCGACATGGGTTTTTTGTGCATGTGTAGGGAACAGGAGACTTCTTGCCGGACACACAGCAGGGGAACAGCTGGCGTTACTGAACCCCACTAACACTATAGCTTGTGTATTGGTCTGTGGACACGACACTTCTGAGCAGCAACTGGCAGTGTTGTAGCCCAGGGAGTAGAGTTCAGGTGGTAGAAAGATGAACATAACAGGAGACATGGATAACGTTGCGAACCAGTTATTTAATCTGAAAACGGACAGACAAATTCTGGCGAGATCCATGCCTTGTTCATTTTCAGAAAAGTAAGCCGGTCTACATTATCGGAGGATAGTCGCATGCGATGGTCTGTTAGTACACCACCTGCAGCACTAAAGACGCGCTCCGATAATACACTGGCAGCAGGGCAAGCCAGCACCTCCAATGCATACTGGCTAAGCTCTGGCCATGTATCCAGCTTAGAGACCCAAAACTTGAATGGGGAAGAGCCATCTGGGAGTACACTGAGAGGGAAAGACATGTAGTCTGTCACCATCTTATGGAAACGTTGCCTCCTGCTGACTGGAGCCGTCTCGGATGGTGTAGACATTGGTGGCGCTGCCACAAAACTTCGCCACATTTGGAACATACTGGTCTTGCCCTGTGCAGAGGCGCTGCTTGTGCTCCCTCTTGTTGCAGAGCTGTCTCCACTGCCTCGACGCACAGAGCTGCTTTGTAAAGCAGTAGCAGCAGCAGTGCTCTCGGCTGGAATGGAGAACATTATGGATTGCACCAGTGTGTCTTGGTACTCCCGCATTTTACGCTCCCGGTTCAACGGTGTGATGAGACTTTGTAAGTTGTCCCGGTAGCGAGGGTCTAGGAGGGTGTACACCCAATAATCAGACGTGGTGAGAATGTGGGCGATGCGGCGGTCGTTTCTCAGGCACTGCAGCATGAAATCAACCATGTGCTGCAGACTCCCAACTGGCCAAGAAACGCTGTCCCCTGCAAGAGGCGTCATCTCTGCCTGCTCTGCATCACCCCACCCTCGCTCTACATACTGACTAGAGCGTTGTGTACCTCCCTCTGGAGCGATGTCTTCCTCCTCCATTGACTCCTCCTCATCCTCCTCACAAAGTGAGCCCTGCCCAGCCCTTTGTGAGGAACCACGTTGCGCTGACTGTCCAGAAGGTGATGGAATTTGTGACTCCTCATCCTCCACCTCTTCCAAAACCTCATCCCTTATTGCTTGCAGTGTTTTTTGAAGCAGGCAGATAAGGGGGACAGTCAGGCTGACTAGTGCATCATCTGCACTCGCCATCCGCGTTGACTCATCAAACGCACGCAAAACGTGGCAGATGTCCTTCATAGAGGCCCACTCAGTAGTGGTGAAGTGTGAACGGTGCAAATTGCGAGTTGATTGCGCCTGATGCAGCTGATACTCCATTACTGCTGGCTGCTGCTCACACAACCGCTCCAACATATGTAACATGGAATTC
The DNA here is from genome assembly GCA_033576555.1 of Oophaga sylvatica. Taxonomy (NCBI): domain Eukaryota; kingdom Metazoa; phylum Chordata; class Amphibia; order Anura; family Dendrobatidae; genus Oophaga; species Oophaga sylvatica. The sequence goes on along the minus strand of JARQOD010000003.1, from coordinate 579,653,446 downwards.
CACCTGGTGGGTACGTCACATATGATGCGATGTTCAGGAAGGCGAAATCTGCGTTGCAGAGCTGCAATGCGCGATCTGGCCATGCTGGAACGTCGCAAGTGAGCGCACTCTAGGCGGACCTTGTGCAGCAGTGCATCAAGATCCAGATAGTCCCTCAAAAAACTCTGCACGACCAAGTTGAGCACATGTGCCAGACATGGTATGTGAGTGAGGTTGCCAAGGCCCAGAGCTGCCACCAGATTTCGGCCATTGTCACACACTACCAAGCCTGGCTGGAGATTCGCTGGCAAAAACCACACGTCGCTCTCCTGCTTGATGGCATTCCAGAGCTCCTGCGCTGTGTGGCTTCGATTCCCCATGGAAATTAATTTCAGGACGGCCTGTTGACGTTTGGCCACGGCTGTGCTCATATCGGTCGCATCAGGTAAGCGTTCACGGGTCCATGTGGAGGTAGACCGTGACGGCTCCTGCAGCGATGATTCTGAGGAACTGGAGTAGGAGGAGGAGTCAATGTGGACAGACTTGATTCCTGCAATCCTTGGAGTTGGCAGAACACGTACAGCGCCACTCGCAAGATCTGTACCCGGCTCCACAACATTGACCCAATGGGCAGTGAGGGAAAGGTATCGTCCCTGGCCATGGGTACTGGTCCACGCATCGGTGGTCAGGTGGACCTTGCTACTGACGGCGTTTAGTAGCGCATGTTTAATTTTTCCCTCAACATGCTTTTGCAGACCAGGGACGGCTTGCCTGCTGAAATAAAATCGGCTGGGCACATTGTATTGTGGGACTGCCAATGCCATTAAGTTACGGAAACTGTCAGTCTCCACCAGCCTGAATGACAGCATTTCAAGGGACAGGAGTTTTGCAATGCCAGCATTCAGAGCCTGTGCTCGTGGATGGTTTGCCGAGTATGGCCGTCTTTTATCCCATGCCTGTGCTACCGATGGCTGTTTTGTGGCCTGGGAGTGTGAGGATGACAGGGAACTTGCAGCTGTGGGTGGAATAACACTGGGTCTCTGGACAACAGTGACAGAGGTTCTTCCATGGCGATCCTGTGAGGAAGCCGAACCAGCTGTGTGTGAGCTGGAGGAAGAGGCTCCAACACGAGCTGAAGATGTAGGTGCTGCTGTAGGTTGGCCTACATCTCCAGTGTGTCTTTGGAACTCAACCACGTGCTTTGACCGCACATGTTTCCACATATTTGTGGTATTAAGGTTACTGACATTTTTACCTCTTTTTACTTTTTGATTACACAGCTTGCATTTGACATAGCAAATATCATCTGCAAGTGTGTCAAAAAAGGACCACGCAGTGCAAGTCCTGGGAGCGCCCGTTTTGGCTGTTGGAAGAGAACTGCTACGAACGGGTGCCAAACTGGAGGCTACAGGCAACTGAGTCTGCAGCCTACCTCTCCCTACTGTTTGGACCGTTGGGGCAATCTCTTCCTCAGAGCTGCTACCACCACCTTCCTGTTCCTCACGCCATGTTGGGTCTTGGACCTCATCATCTCCACTACCCTCTTCCAACACCTGCTGCTGTTGGGTGGTCTGGCCAGCACCATGCTCAACAGAAACTGGCAACTGAGTCTCATCATCATCAGATGCGTTCTGCGGTGTGCTGACCATCGGCACTGGCTCACCCGCCTCTTCACATTCAGAGAGACACAGCTGTTGCGCATCACTGCATACTGCCTCTTCTTCACATTCCAGAATGCTGCTTGGCTGGGCCCCTGTTTGCAAGCCAACAGATTCTGAGAACAGAAGCAGAGACTCAGCTGGCTCCAGTTCATAACTCTCTGACTGCCTGGGCAATTTGGCAGGCGGTGAAGAGACAGATGGTTGTTCAACAGTGCTGTGGTCCTGAGAGGAGGTGGAAGCAATTGAAGTCGATGCATTGGCTGCCATCCAACCAACAACGGCTTCAATTTGTTCTTCCCGCAGCAGGGGGGTACGCTGAGCTCCTACAAAAGTGCGCATAAAGGAACGCTCACGGGGAAAACTGGTGGATGCTGTGTCACTGGGTGCGGCAGCAGCCACAGAATCCCCACGTCCTCTCCGTGCTGAAACTCCACGGCCACGACCACGTGCCTTACTCCCTGCCTTCTTCATCTTGGTAGATTGATAAAGAAAGTCAGAAAAGTTATAAGGCCTAAGTGTGGTTATTCCTCAGAGACTGCAGTGAACACTGCAGACAACTGTTCAGTAGCTGTGAAAGGCCCCTTTGTGTACTTCTATAGTGTTTGCAACCAATGTATTGTATACGGATGGAAGCGCGTCACACTAATAGATTAGATTTTTTTCAAATATAATGGAGCAGCACCAATTAGAGAAAAATGTGAAGGATGAGGCAGTGACACACGCTCAGCAGACTACAACCAGCAGTGGTTGAAGAACTAACTAGAGCCTAATCTGCACTCAAAAAATGAAAAGCTCACAGACTACAGTGAACACTGCAGACAACTGTTCAGTAGCTGTGAAAGGCCCCTTTGTGTACTTCTATAGTGTTTGCAACCAATGTATTGTATACGGATGGAAGCGCGTCACACTAATAGATTAGATTTTTTTCAAATATAATGGAGCAGCACCAATTAGAGAAAAATGTGAAGGATGAGGCAGTGATACACGCTCAGCAGACTACAACCAGCAGTGGTTGAAGAACTAACTGGAGCGTGATCTGCACTCAAAAAATCAAAACCTCACAGACTGCAGTGAACACTGAAACACAACTGTTCACTATCTGTGAAAGGCTCCTTTCTGTACTTTATAGTGTTTGCAGCCAATGTATTGTATACGGATGGAAGCGCGTCACACTAATAGATTAGATTTTTTTCAAATATAATGGAGCAGCACCAATTAGAGAAAAATGTGAAGGATGAGGCAGTGACACACGCTCAGCAGACTACAACCAGCAGTGGTTGAAGAACTAACTGGAGCGTGATCTGCACTCAAAAAATCAAAACCTCACAGACTGCAGTGAACACTGAAACACAACTATTCACTATCTGTGAAAAGCTCCTTTCTGTACTTCTATAGTGTTTGCAACCAATGTATTGTATACGGATGGAAGCGCGTCACACTATAATTTCTATTGAATGGAGCAGCTAGAATTACACTAAAGAAAAAAAAAAAGAGTCTGTGAGTGACACGTGCAGATGCCTACAGACAGCGTTGGATGCAGAGCAAACTGCAGCGTCACCTGCACTCTCACACACACACCTTGCACAGAGCTGTTAAAACAACACTGCAAGGCAAAAGGAAGCTTTACACAGCGGTTGGTGCTAGCCTGCCTAAAGCAAAGTACACAAAATCGCAATCTCTAACTGTCCCTCAGAGTCAGCAGAGCAGCGTTCTGTCCCTAACTGAGTTCACAGCACAGTGACGCTAAAATGGCGGCGGCGCCTTTTATAGTGCATTCTGACATCATTTCAGCAGCCAATCACAGCCATGCCATTAGTTAAGATGACGCAGCATTACAGGATGTGTCCACACTTCATAAGATTCCTCATTGGCTGACTAAAATCACATTGCCTCTCAAAGAATTATGGAAACTTCCGATTCCGGTATACGATATTAAAAAAAATATCGGAACTAAGTATCGGAATTCCGATACAGCGAATATCGGCCGATACCCGATACTTGCGGTATCGGAATGCTCAACACTAATCACCACATTTTGAGAGCTATTATTTTTGCATATTTTGGCCCACAGAGTCATGTGAGGTCTTATTTTTTGCGGTACGAGTTGACGTTTTAATTGGTACCATTTTTGAGCACGTGACATTTTTTGATCGCTTTTTATTTCGATTTTTGGGAGGTTAGAATGAACAAAAATCAGCAATTCATGAATTTCTTTTGGGGGGGGCGTTTATACCGTTCTGCGTGTGGTAAAATTGATAAAGCAGTTTTATTCTTCAGGTCAGTATGATTATGGCGATACCTCATTTATATCATTTTTTTATGTTTTGGCGCTTTTATAGAATAAAAGCAATTTTATATAAAAAATTATTATTTTTGCATCGCTTTATTCTGCGAGCTATAACTTTTTTATTTTTTCACTGATGATGCTGTTTGACGGCTCGTTTTTTGCGGGACAAGATGATGTTTTCAGCGGTACCATGTTTATTTATATCGGTCTTTTTGATCGCGTGTTATTCCACTTTTTGTTCGGCGGTATGATGATAAAGCATTGATCTTTTGCTTCGTTTTTTTTTTTTTTTAAGGGGTTCACTAAAGGGGTTAACTAGTGGGACAGTTTTATAGGGGGGGTCGTTACGGATGCGGCGATACTAAATATGTGTACTTTTATTGTTTTGTTTTTTTTATTTACAGGAAAAAATGAATTTATTGGGGAATATTTTTTTTTTTTTTTATGATTTTTTTTACCACTTTTTATTTTTACTTTTTTTACTTTTTTACTTTGTCCCAGGGTGGGACATCACTGTATTTTAGCAGATCGCTGGTGTGACAGTGTGCACAGCACTCTGTTACACCAGCGATCGCTCTGGCATCGCTGCAGGCTTCCCCAGCGCCTGCTCTCAGCAGGCACTGAGGAAGCCGCCTCCCTGCAGGACCCCGGCGCCATCTTGGATCCGGGGACCTGGAGGGAGGACGGACCCTCGGAACAGCGCGACACATCGCGCTGCTCTGAGGGTTTAGGGGAGCGCGCAGGGAGCCCCCTGCCGGCGCGATCCTCCCCTGTGCCCCAGGTACAGCGCGATCATGTTTGATCGCGGTGTGCCAGGGGTTAATGTGCCAGGAGCGGTCTGTGACCGCTCCTGACACGCAGTCACGGGGTGTCAGCTGTGATAATTCCGTCCATGGGAATTAGGTCCAGGGTCACATGGACGGAATAGTACGTCTGATGGAATAAAGGGGTTAAAATGAAAAGGTTGAAAACTCTGCTGTGCATAATAATTTGGAACATGCATTTTGAGTGCAGTTTGAGTGTTTTATTTTTTAAAAAATATACTGTTATCATAGGCAGTTTGTACAAAAACCTTTCAATTTTACTCTAATAGTTATTTGACTGGAAAATTACAATGACTGCAATTCATATAGGTAATTCGGGAAAATTTAAGAAAATATTATTTGCATAATAATTTGGAACACAGTGTAATGACATCTCAAAATATATACAAGTTGATCTTATTTTAAATTAGTTTTATCAATAATTCATACACATTTTTCATGGCTTGAGAATAATGGAAATTCATCAACTTCCAATTATTTATCATATTAGAATAAATTAGCTCATAATAAGCAAACCATTGGTACCCCTAAGTAGATAGGTGTGTTCCAGGGTTCTTGACCCTCATCATTAGAGATGAGCGAACTTGTTCGAAAAACGTTCACCAATCTCAAATTCAGCACGAATGTTGTACAATTGGATTTGTGTTCGGATTCCCGAGCATTTTTCCTAAAAGTTGTCAAAATTCGTCCAAAGCTAGGTAAATCATCGAGTTTTCACTAATGCTTTTGTTTGGTCTTTGAATTGGATAGTAGTGCTGTATGATGAGCGGGGGACGTGTTTGATGAGGAACGATAAGTGGCCGACTGTATTTTATCTTTTTTTTAACTTAATGTGTGGAGATTCCAGCAGCTAATCAGGACCCAGAAACCATCCAAAACATCCAGACACAAGGGCTTCTGTCATTAGCTGCTAAAGTCACTTGTCCCTTTCCATATAAAAAGTGGACATGTTTGTGCTCCATTTTGTAAGTGTAACAGTGCAGAGAGGCTGCTCCTGCTGCAAGTAAATAGTTCAGATAGGATCCTGTGTCAAATTATCCTTCCAGCATCTAAATCATTTGTGCTAATTGTGTGTTGCAGCCAAGAGAGTCCACATTTCAAAATCTAAATAGTTTGTGCTAATTGTGTGGTGCAGGCAGGAATCCACATTTGAGAATCTAAATTGCTTGTGCTAATAGTGTGGTGCAGCCAGGAGTCCACGTTTCAGAATATAAATAGTTTCTGCTAATAGTGTGGGCCAGACACCAGGCCATGTTTCAGAATCTAAATCCTTTCTGCTAATAGTGTGGGCCATACACCAGGCCACATTTCAAAATCTAAATCATTTGTGCTAATAGTGTGGGCCACAGAACAGGCTACATTTGACAATCTAAATTGTTTGTGCTAATAGTATGTGCCACAGACCAGGTCACACTTCACTACTGTTTTTGTTTCACCGAGCACACCACATCTTTCTCAATCCACCATAGCATCTTCATCTGCACCTCGCTCACAGTCCAGCAGTTTGTTGTGTTCACCCTACTCCACCACCTTTCAGCACAGCAGCCAGCCCTTGGTCCTGCAGATGTGGTCACATAAAAGAATGCAAACAAATGCCAAAGATAAGAGCTTGAACTCCACCATCTCCAATCTGTTGACCACGGAAATGCTGCCTTTCCATCTGGTGGATACAGACGGTTTCCGAAAGCTGATAGCCATCGCAGTACCCCAGTATCAGTTGCCCAGTCACCATTATTTCACTTCTGCTCCACGGGAGGTTTTTGGCCTCCCTGAGCTTGCCTTATGAAAGCTGTCCCTGCGCTACACCAGCATGTCGCAGACAACATCACCCGTTCCTTGAAAAAATCTATGTCTGCCAGGATGCATTTCACCACTGACACCAGGACAAGCAAACATGCGTAGGGGCATTACATCTTGCTGACTGGGCACTGGGTGACTCTCATGCCTGTGGGGGCAGGCAAGGAACTGCTCCACAAGTCTTGGCATCCCCAAGCCTTGCGGGACAAACCTCTCTATCTAAACACTTCCTCATTGAATCTGCCTCCTCCACCTCCTCTAGGGCCTCCACCTGTACCCTCAACCTCTCCCTTAATAAAACACACGTTCCAAGAGTGCAGAGAGAATCCCACCCACCTCCGTACTGTGCAGCCAGGGCTCAGCGAAATCAGGCAGTGTTTAAATTAATTTGCCTTGGAGATTGCAATTATACAGCTAAAGAGTTGTGGACAGCTATCCAGGCCTAGTTTGAGCAATGGCTGTCTCCACAGCAACATGATGCCCATTTTCTTAGGGTTAGAAATAGTGCTGACTAATGGGTTAGATCCACAGTACAAGGATAAATTTTGCCAGATGCTTGCCCCCAGGAAAGGAGTGCGAGCATGCTGGAATATCGACACACACTTGTAGACAGCAGTGAGGCACACAGTGTGCATTGTAGTTATAGACTTACAACCCTGGGAATGTCAAGTCGTCAACGGAAAAAAACACTAGCACCAGTAGCAGTGTAAGTGGCAGAAGCAATTTCTGTGAGTCATTTCACACATTTTTTTGACCAGCCCGTGCACCATCAAAACAGAGTACAAGTCTCACACGATGTGAATGACTGGAAAGGATGGTGCAGGAGTATCTCAAGCTCAATATCAATGCCATTGGGAGGTTGGACCCTTTGGCACTTTGGTCTTCAACAATAGAAGAGCGGCCTGAGCTTGCCTGTCACACCTTGGAGGTTTTGTCATGCCTGGCAGCCAGGGTTCTCTCAGAATGTGTCTTCAGCACTACTGGTGGTGTCCTGACGGATAAGCACATCCAGTTGTACGCTGAAGGTGTTCATAAAGATAAACAAGTCATGGCTATCAACTGACTTTTGCACCACACTCGCAGATGGGGCAGACTAGGCGATGGTGTAGTTTTTAGTGTGCTGCATTGATCTTGCATTATTGCAGTCTGTGACACCTTTGTTGTGGCTTTGGTTTCTGTACCTGCTGTTGCTACTACTCCTGATGGTACTAAAAAATTTTGAAATGTGGAGACTCCAAGTTGAGTGTCCATCTGATGGGTTGCCTGTAGTGGAAGGAATGTCAGAGCCTCATTATACTATTTCTACTCTGGGGAAATTGATGCCACTTTACTGTTGTGTAATGTGGAGACTCCCAGTTGAGTTTCCATCTGGTGGGTTGTCTGTAATGGAAAGGGTGTCAGAGTCCCATTATACTAATTCTATTCTGGGGAAATTTATGCCATTTTAGTGTTCTGTGGCAATTTTTTTTTAAATGTGGAGACTCCAAGCTGGGTGGCCATATGGTAGGTTGCCTGTAGTGGAAGGGGTGTCAGAGCCCTATTACATTATTTTTACTATGGGGAAATTGATACTACTTTAGTGTTATGTGGCAATAATTTTTTGAAATATTTGGACTCCATGTTTGATCTCCTTCATGGGTGTTGCCTGCAGCAGTAGGGCTCCCAGACTAGCAGGCCTGCACTTAATTTCAGTCAACTACCTGTGTTGCTATCCTTAAATGTTTCTAACAACAGTAGTCTATGGAGCTGATATTTGTGCCACCTAAGTGGGACTGAGCAGAAAAACAGTTTGAGCTGTTGCATGAGGTATTGGAGCTCCCAGCACAGCACGCTTACCCTGGTCCATCACCCACCTCGTCTTAATTTAAACTCAAAGCTCTAAATTCTGGTCCAGACCCTGATGCCTCATGCATGGTCCATGGATAACTGCTGCTGTGCCATTCTAAAATTTCTACTGTGGGTCAATTGATGCAACTTTTCCTGGTGTCTGCTGAAAATTTTTGGAAATGTTTGGACTCCAAGTTGGGTCTCCTTCATGTTGTCAAAAATTTGGCAGGGCTCTCAGAGCACCAGACCTACACCTGTCACTCATCCACCTGTTACTTACTGATCAATATTCATCTTCCTGGTAGATGGCAGCAGATTTTTCATCAAGAATGTCTCCTTATATTTATCCTTTCATGCTTACTTCAATAACATGAAGTCTGCCAGTGCCATATGATGAAAAATAGCCCCAAACTTCATTGTTAGTATAGTGTTTATGGGGTGATATGTAATGATGAGCGAGTATGTTCATTGCTCGGGTTTTTCCGAGCATGCTCGAGTGGTCTCCGAGTATTTGGAAGTGCTTGGAGATTTAGTTTATGTTGCCGCAGCTGCATGATTTGCGACTGCTAGGCAGCCTGAATACATGTGGGGATTCCCTAACAAATAGGCAATCCCCACATGTATTCAGGCTGTCTAGTAGCTGCAAATCATGCAGCTTCAGCTACGGAAACTAAATCTCCGGGCACTTCCAAATACTCGGAGACCACCCGAGCATGCTCGGAAAAACCCGAGCAACGAACATACTCGCTCATCACTAGTGATATGCAGTGCCTTTTGGCCTCCAAGCATGATATGTATTTTGGCATCCAATCAGTTAAATTTTGCTCTCCTCTGATCAAGCTATATACTCCCAGTATGTCACAGGCTTGTTTAAATGTTGTTGATCAAACTTTAAACGCACTTGAATATGCTTTTTGTTCAGTAATAGAGTTTTGAATGGTGAGTGTGCATACAGGCCATGGAGATTGAATGCACTACTTTTAGTTTTCTTTGAAACAATTGTACCTGCTGATTCCAGGTCTTTTTGTCACTCTTCAGTGGTGGTCCTTGGTCTCGGACATCTGTTCTAATTCTTTTCACTACTCTGTCTGAAATCTTGTGGAGAGCACTTGGTCGTGGCAGGTTTATAGTGAACTTATGTTCTTTACACTTCCGGATTATGGTCCCAACAGTGCTCACTATAACCTTGTATACTTTAGAAATTTTTCTGTAACCAATGCCATCAGTATGTTTTGCGACAATAAAGATGAGAAGGTCTTGATACAGCTCACTGGTTTTACCCATCATGAGATGAATCTTGAAGGGCACCTTGGTAATGAGACACCTTTTTATAGGCCATCAGTTCAACTAGTTGATATTATCAAGTGGCAGGATTGCTTTCTAATTGCAAATAGATTTCAGCTGGTGTTATGACTTTCCATGGCTTTTTGCACCTCTCTTTCGACATGTGTTTAATACTTTTCCTGTGTCATTTCTCATTATTACACAATTTAATTTATGGACATCCATGGTTTGAATTCCTTGCCTGTGTGGATTGGATGGGTTGTTACCGACATCTCGTGAGAATTTCATGGCAATAACACCTTTAGAAATGTATTTAATTAGAAAATTGGTGACGTGTTGAATACTTATTTCGCCCGTTGTATATATTCAGCACTGCAGGGATAATTATAATCAATGGATAATTTTCATTCCTTCATCTTGAAAGAGCATGTACAGAAAAAATAAACATATGGCTCATTCTGTCGCGTTTCAAGCCAGTTGTATCTTGTGTGTAGTGTTTGCAGTGTTTTCACACCTATTGGAAAATGTAAAGTATAGAGGAGCTGAGGTAGATCCTGGGACTGCTGTTGACAAAAGTTATTCAGGCGGGTAAAGTATATAAAAAAACCTTCCAATTTATTGCAACTGATGCCTGGGAAGGAGTAAGTTGTACTGCCAAATGCCTTGCAATAAATTGGAAGGTTTTTTATACTTACCACATGGATTAACTTATGTCAGTGGCAGTGCCCGGGATCCACTGCACTCCTCTCTCCTTTACTTTGTTATGTCCTCTCTCCATTTGGTATGATTACAGTGGCTGGAGAAGCAGCCACGATTGGTTTCTACATCACTCTTTACATAGTTGGGCCATGCACAACATGATCAAGTGAACGACCAACCCTCCAACCCACCTTCACCTGTTGCCCATGGTGTTACACAGGGAGTGACCCCTGCTTTTTTGTTTTTTTCTCTATTGGAAAATTTCAAGACAAAGAAAAGAAGAATGCTATATTTTTCCTTGAATCCCATGCAAAAAAGTAGGTCAGTAAGACCCAGTATACAAATTTAACCCTACTATGTGTCAAGGCAAAGCACGAATTCATGCCACATCTGCAGCAAAAATCTAATGTCTGCTGTGGAAATACCATTCAAAATGTCAACATATACAGTCATGGCCAAAAGTTTTGAGAATGACAGAAATATAAATTTTTACAAAGTCTACTGCTTCACTTTTTCTAATGGCAATTTTCATATACTCCAGAATGTTATAAAGAGTGATCAGCTTAACAGCAATTACTTGCAAAGTCAATATTTGGCTAGAAAATGAACTTTATCCCCCAAAACACATTTCAACATCATTGCAGCCCTGCCTTAAAAGGACCAGCTAACCTCTTTTCAGTGATTGCTCCATTAACACAGGTGTGGGTGTTGATGAGGACATGGCTGGAGATCAATCTGTCATGATTAAGTAAGAATGACACCACTGGACACTTTAAAAGGAAGCTGGTGCTTGGTATCATTGTTTCTCTTCTGTTAACCATGGTTATCTCTAAAGAAACACGTGCAGTCATCATTGCAATGCACAAAAATGGCCTAACAGGAAGAGTATCGCAGCTAGAAAGATTGCACCTCAGTCAACAATCTATTGCATCATCAAGAACTTCAAGGAGAGAGGTTCCATTGTTGCCAAAAAGGCTCCAGGGCACCCAAGAAAGACCAGCAAGCGCCAGGACCGTCTCTTAAAAGTGTTTCAGCTGCGGGATCGGCTACCAGCAGTGCAGAGCTTGCTCAGGAAAGGCAGCAGGCAAGTGTGAGTGCATCTGCATGCACTGTGAGGCGGAGACTCTTGGAGCAAAGCCTGGTCTCAAGGAGGGCAGCAAAGAAGCCACTTCTCTCCAGAAAAAACATCATGGACAGACTGATATTCTGCAAAAGGTACAGGCAGTGGACTGCTGAGGACTGGGGTAAAGTTATTTTCTCTGATGAATCCCTTTTTCGATTGTTTGGGACATCAGGAAAACGCCTCATTCGGAGAAGACAAGGTGAGCACTACCACCAGTCTTGTCTCATGCCAACTGTTAAGCATCCTGAAACCATTCATGTGTGGGGTTGCTTCTCAGCAAAGGGAATTGGCTCTCTCACAGTCTTGCCTAAAAACACAGCCATGAATAAAGAATGGTACCAGAATGTCCTCCAAGAGCAACTTCTCCCAACCCTCCAAGAGCAGTTTGGCGATCAACAATGCCTTTTCCAGCATGTTGGAGCACCTTGCCATAAAGCAAAGGTGATAACTAAATGGCTCAGGGAACAAAACATAGAGATTTTGGGTCCATGGCCTGGAAACTCCCCAGATCTTAATCCCATTGAGAACTTGTGGTCAATCATCAAGAGACGGGTGGACAAACAACAACCTAAAAATTCTGACAAAATGAAAGCATTGATTGTGCAAGAATGGACTGCTATCAGTCAGGATTTGGTCCAGAAGTTGATTGAGAGCATGCCAGGGAGAATTGCAGAGGTCCTGAAGAAGAAGGGTCAACACTGCAAATATTGACTTGCTGCATTAACTCATTCTAACTGTCAATATAAGCTTTTGTTACTCATATGTTTGCAATTATTATATTTCTGTCTGTGATAAAAACATCTGTCAAACACACATAAAAACCAGAGGGCAGCAGATCATGTGAAAATATAATATTTGTGTCATTCTCAAAACTTTTGGCCATGACTGTACTTATATATTACTAGAAATAGGCCCCATACTATCACATCGGGAGTGCCGTGAAATTAGATGTCACCGCTATTCCCCACAAAGGCGCAGTAACAGCTGCGTTGTTACCGCGCATGCGCGGGTAGAGCGCGCAGTTGTGGCTGTTACTTGCCTTGCGGACACGAACTGCGCCTGCGCAAGTGACATACACATCACCACTATTCCGGAGCAAGCGTTGTAACGACGTGGCTGTTACTGCGCCTGCGTGGGAATAGCGGAGACGTGTATGTCACTTGCGCAGGCACAGTTCATGGCCTTGCAGCCACAAACTGCGCCTGCGCAAGTGACACTGCCCGCGGTACCTTACGGGATTTGGGGATAGCGGCCAGAAGTCCCAACTGACAATTATATATAGGAAGATGCATTTATTTGATTTGCTCTCCTTGCCCTTGTCACCAGAGGAGTAATGATAAGTTTGTGAACACCAATGTAAAATCTCCAACAGAGCCCCAACTATCATGGTCGTTCTCATATTGGCTAAAGGGACCTTAAGGTCCCCCCTAGGCTTCAAAGAGAAGTATGATTGCAACACCTACACCCACTTTAGTTACACTCCTGCTTGTCACCTTTGCATAGTCTATAAATTACCGTTGAGTGAGAAACTGATTGAACCTATACTTGAAGGGTTTTTATTCATTTCAGTGGTCAAAATGGGCCAAATTTTTGTGTAAATCTTTTCTCGAATATTTGGAAATGAAAGAATCACTATTATAATACAATGATCATATATCACACATAATGGTTTGGGTGCAATAAAGTAACTTTAGGCATTTTTTCCCTCTCGTTCGTCTTGTCGATGACTCTAAAATACTCGGCAATTATTGTACAGGAGCGTTTTTAAAAGTCTCTCAAGCTTTTAAAGATTATTCAAAGCACTTGAAATGGGCTTCAATCTAATGCCTCATTTCATTGCATTAAACAGCCTAGTTAATAAAGAATCAATATATTCAAAGGGCAAGGTTATCTTTTGTCTATAAGGGTGGTGTCATTGTGAACCTTTTATAGTTCAAATGCTGAAAAAGACCTCATGAAATCTATACTCATCAAGCAGGTCAACTAGCGCAATAAAGAGTCTTGTGAAAGAAAGTCTGTCCTCCTTTAAAACAACTCCAGGCCTTATCTGCCTCCCATAGTCCCACCAAATAATCAACCAGAAAATGTCAATTTCTCATCAAGACAAGGAACATTGATGATCATTTTTTTCTCCCGCATCGGCAAATACACACAATTAAGAGAATGCAGAACGGCCGCATCAGTGATTTGCTGCTTATTATGTCACAAGGAAGATGAGAGGCCGCTGGAAGTAGATAATGAGTCTTCTTGATAACCGGAGTGTCAATATGCCAAAGAACCATTTTTTGAATGTGAGTCCTCGTGGTTTTTTTTCTTTTTCTTTTACCTCCTCACGCTGATTCCAGTTCTTGATAACGGTGCATCTGCCAACCGGACACCACATGTTAAACCGCACAATTAATGTACTGAATAAACAGCACAAAAGGAGTTTGTTTCTTTATCCTCTCATAGACAATCCCTCCGTTTTACCCTTCAAGGATTTCTTTTATGTCGGAATAAGGTGGCTTTTAATGAAATTTAAACTTGTCAGTGGAAATCAAAAACGCCAAATCAGATTACAAATTGATTTTTTTTTTTTGGGGTGGGGTGGAGAGGCAGTTGTCATTATACAATTTGCTGGCGTATATAGGACACAAGAACAACGTGAAACAAAACACACAATAAAACAGATTTCTACAGACTCTTCGAGAAAATTGCAACTATTCTTTTCCTAAGGAGATAATGTTGAATGGTATTTTAGGTCAAGGCTTGGAGAATTTCAAGATTATCTTAAAGCATATTGACATTGCAAATATACAGCTCTGGCAAAAATTAAGAGACCACCACATCAAAACCCTGTCATGGCCAGCCCATTCTCCAGACCTGAACCCCATTGAAAACCGCTGGAATGTAATCAAGAGGATGATGGATAGTCACAAACCATCAAACAAAGAACAACTGGTTAAATTTTTGCGCCAGAAGCAGTGTGAAAGACTGGTGGAAAGCATGCCAAGACACATGAAAGCTGTTTTTAAAAATCATGGTTATTCCACAAAATATTGATTTCTGAACGCTTCCTGAGCTAAAACCTTAGTATTGTTGTTTCTAAATGACTATGAACTTGTTTTCTTTGCATTATTTGCATTATTATTATTATCCTTAATGCAGCAGCCAGGGTCATCCATCTGGCTAATCGGTACTCGGACGCGTCCGCTCTTCGCCAGTCCTTATACTGGCTGCCCATTCATTATAGGATCCAATTCAAAGTACTGGTTCTCACCCACAAAGCTCTCCACAGTGCAGCACCCCCCTACATCTCCTCCCTCATTTCTATCTATCGGCCTAACCGACTGCTGCGCTCTGCAAACGACTTTCGACTAACCTCTGCACTAATCCGTACCTCCTACTCCTGACTCCAAGACTTCTCCCACGCTGCGCCAATCCTCTGGAATGCTCTACCCCAAGAAATTAGGACTATCCACAATTTGCATGGTTTCAGACGCTCCCTCAAAACTCATTTGTTCAGAGTGGCCTATCACATTCACTAATCAAAGTCGTTCTATGTTTAAGTGTGTATGTGTAGCCCATTCACTATCTCCATCCATCCCTCATCCCTCAAGATGGCTGGACCATCATTGTAAATACACCATTGTATATACACACCTGTACTTTGTATCTCCCCCACCTCATTGTAGATTGTAAGCTCTCATGAACAGGGTCGTCTTATTTTGCTTTAATTATTGTATTGTTAACGTTGTTACTTATGACTTATGTTTTGAAACTGTTAAACTGTAAAGCGCTGCGGAATATGTTGGCGCTATATAAATAAAGATTATTATTATTATTATTATTATTATTTGAGGTCTGAAAGCACTGTTTTTTTAATTTTGACCATTTTTCTTTGTCAGAAAAAAATACAAAATTTATTGCTTGGCAATTCTGAGACATGTCAGAAATTTATAGACTAAAAGAACAATTTACATTTTACTGAAAAATGTACCTATAAAGAGAAAAATCAGACAAACTGAACATTTGAAAGTGGTCTCTTATTTTTTGCCAGAGCGGTATATACAAACCCAGCTCCCAAAATGTTGGGACGCTGTGAACAAGAATCCCATGAATGTTTTGGAAATCTCTTGTAGTCATATTTTATTCATAGCTCCTGCAAATCAATGTAAGTGATCACGCATACAATGGATTTTTTTCATACAATTTCTATCTATGGTTTTCGGACGTAGCGGTCAGCGGAAAAAAACACTTCTGATTTTGATATGAATGTCGGATCTGATGTTCACGATC
>JARQOD010000003.1:579502986-579637587 GCA_033576555.1 Oophaga sylvatica | reverse complement strand
TAAATGTTTCTATTATTGTCAAACCACTGACCGATCTCACCAGGAAAGGTGCTAATGCGGTTCACTGGACTACTGAGGCCATTGAAGCTTTTGTGTTTTTAAAGGAGAGGTTCAGCTCTGCTCCTATCCTTATGCAGCATGATGTGACTAAACCGTTTTTGGTTGAGGTTGATGCTTCTTCTGTGGGGGTCGGCGCGGTGCTGTCTCAGGAAAACACGGATGGAGTACATCCTTGTGCCTTTTTTTCAAAAAAATTTTCTAAGAATGAACTGAATTATGATATTGGTAATCGGGAATTGTTGGCCATTAAACTCGCATTTGAACACTGGCGGCATCTCTTGGAAGGTGCTGAATTTCCCATTCAGGTTTTCACTGATCATAAAAATCTGATCTATCTTGATGCTGCCAAACGCTTGAATGCCCGTCAGGCTAGGTGGGCACTGTTTTTCTCGTGGTTTAATTTTTCCGTTACTTACATCTCAGGTACTAAGAATGTGAAAGCCGATGCTTTGTCTCGCAGCTTTTCTCCCATGGTTGGTGCTGAGGAGGAGGAGAACATTTTACAAGAAGGGGTTGTGATTGCTGCTTTGGACTCTGTGTTGGAAGATGAGATTCTTAAAGCACAGGAGAATGCCCCATCTAACACTCCCCATGGGAGGTTGTTTGTGCCTGGGGCCTTTAGGAGAGATTTGTTTGTTGAGTGTCATGAGTCTCGGTTGGCAGGTCATCCTGGAATCTCTGAGACCAAGAGACTTGTGGGTCGCAGTTTTTGGTGGCCTGGATGGCAGAAGGAAGTCATTAAGTGGGTGCGTCAATGTACTATGTGTGCTAGATCTAAAGGGTATGCCACACTAAGCGAGATCGCTAGCGAGATCGCACCTGCGTCACCATTTATGACGCAGTAGCGATCTCGTTAGCGACTTAGCTGTGTCATTCCAAACACATCTCATCAGCGATCTGTGATTCCAAACTCATCTCATCAGCGATCTGTATAACGACCTCTGCGGTCGTTGGGAAAACCTAGTCCCACCTGCGATGCTGGTGAAGTCGTTCATAAAGAGTGTCACACTCAGCGATTCAGGCTCACCAGCGGGACACCAACGACCAAAAAACGGTCCAGAACGCTCATGAGCGATCAACGATATCTCAGCAGGGGCCACATCGCTGCTACATGTCACACACAGCTAAAGTCACTAACGAGATCGCTACTGCATCATAAATGGTGACGCAGGTGCGATCTCGCTAGCGATCTTGCTAGCGATCTCGCTTAGTGTGGCATACCCTTAAGTCTTCACATACTCCTGCTGCGGGGTTGCTTTGCCCTCTGGAGGTTCCTAGTGCTCCTTGGACACATTTGGCTGTGGACTTTATTACTGACCTTCCCCCCTCTGAGGGTTTCACTGTCATCTGGGTGGTCGTGGACCGTTTTAGCAAGATGTGTCACTTGGTTCCTTTCATCAAACTGCCCTGCGCTAAGACTCTCGCTAAGGCCTTTGTCAAGGAAATTGTCAGACTACATGGCGTTCCTACTGACATTGTTTCTGATAGGGGACCTCAGTTCGTGGCTCGTTTTTGGCGAGCCTTTTGTGACAGGTTGGGAGTTCATTTGTTGTTTTCATCCGGATATCATCCTGAGTCTAATGGCCAGACAGAAAGGAAAAACCAGGATGTTGAGCAGTTCTTGCGTTGTTTTGTGACTGACAATCAAGAGGGGTGGTCTGAGTTTCTGCCACTTGCTGAATTTGCTCTTAACAACCATACAGTCATGGCCAAAAGTTTTGAGAATGACACAAATATTATATTTTCACATGATCTGCTGCCCTCTGGTTTTTATGTGTGTTTGACAGATGTTTTTATTACAGACAGAAATATAATAATTGCAAACATATGAGTAACAAAAGCTTATATTGACAGTTAGAATGAGTTAATGCAGCAAGTCAATATTTGCAGTGTTGACCCTTCCTCTTCAGGACCTCTGCAATTCTCCCTGGCATGCTCTTAGTCAACTTCTGGACCAAATTCTGACTGATAGCAGTCCATTCTTGCACAATCAATGCTTTCATTTTGTCAGAATTTTTAGGTTTTTGTTTGTCCACCCATCTCTTGATGATTGACCACAAGTTCTCAATGGGATTAAGATCTGGGGAGTTTCCAGGCCATGGACCCAAAATCTCTATGTTTTGTTCCCTGAGCCATTTAGTTATCACCTTTGCTTTATGGCAAGGTGCTCCATCATGCTGGAAAAGGCATTGTTGATCGCCAAACTGCTCTTGGAGGGTTGGGAGAAGTTGCTCTTGAAGGACATTCTGGTACCATTCTTTATTCATGGCTGTGCTTTTAGGCAAGACTGTGAGAGAGCCGATTCCCTTGGCTGAGAAGCAACCCCACACATGAATGGTTTCAGGATGCTTAACAGTTGGCATGAGACAAGACTGGTGGTAGCGCTCACCTTGTCTTCTCCGAATGAGGCGTTTTCCTGATGTCCCAAACAATCGAAAAGGGGATTCATCAGAGAAAATAACTTTACCCCAGTCCTCAGCAGTCCACTGCCTGTACCTTTTGCAGAATATCAGTCTGTCCATGATGTTTTTTCTGGAGAGAAGTGGCTTCTTTGCTGCCCTCCTTGAGACCAGGCCTTGCTCCAAGAGTCTCCGCCTCACAGTGCGTGCAGATGCACTCACACCTGCCTGCTGCCATTCCTGAGCAAGCTCTGCACTGCTAGTAGCCAGATCCCGCAGCTGAAACACTTTTAAGAGACGGTCCTGGCGCATGCTGGTCTTTCTTGGGCGCCCTGAAGCCTTTTTGGCAACAATGGAACCTCTCTCCTTGAAGTTCTTGATGATGCGATAGATTGTTGACTGAGGTGCAATCTTTCTAGCTGCGATACTCTTCCCTGTTAGGCCATTTTTGTGCATTGCAATGATGACTGCACGTGTTTCTTTAGAGATAACCATGCTTAACAGAAGAGAAACAATGATGCCAAGCACCAACCCTTACTTTTAAAGTGTCCAGTGGTGTCATTCTTACTTAACCCCTCTCTGACATTAGACGTACTATCCCGTCCATAAAACCCGTGCCATTCTGACCATGGACGGGATAGTACGTCATAGGCGATTAGCTGCGCTCCCGGAGGGAGCGCAGCTAATCGCCGCCGGGTGTCAGCTGATTATCACAGCTGACACCCGTGACTGTGTGTCAGGAGCGGTCACGGACCGCTCCCGGCACATTAACCCCTTGCACACCGCGATCAAACATGATCGCGGTGTACTGGGGGCACAGGGGAGGATCGCGCAGGGTGGGGGCTCCCTGCGCGCCCCCCTGAGACCCTCAGACCAGCGCGATGTGATCGCGCTGCTCTGAGGGCTTCCTCCCTCCCAGGACCCGGATCCAAGATGGCGCTGGGGTCCTGGAGGGAGGCGGCTTCCTCAGTGCCTGCCGAGAGCAGGCATGAGGAAGCGTCCTGCACTGCCTGTCACATCGCTGGTGTGACAGAGTGCTGTGCACACTGTCACACCAGCGATCTGATGAAATACAGTGATGTCCCACCCTGGGACAAAGTAAAAAAGTAAAAAAAAGTAAAAATAAACATGTGTAAAAAAAAATCCAAAAAAAAAAAAAAAAAAAAAAAATATTCCCCAATAAATTCATTACTTATTGTAAATAAAAAAAATAAAACAATAAAAGTACACATATATGGTATCACCGCGTCCGTAACGACCCCCCCTATAAAAATGTCCCACTAGTTAACCCCTTTTGTGAACCCCTTAAAAAATAAAAATAAAAACGAAGCAAAAAATCAGTGCTTTATCATCATACCGCTGAACAAAAAGTGGAATAACACGCGATCAAAAAGACCGATATAAATAAACATGGTACCGCTGAAAACGTCATCTTGTCTCGCAAAAAACGAGCCATCACACAGCATCATCAGCAAAAAAATAAAAAAGTTATAGCTCGCAGAATAAAGCGATGCAAAAATAATTATTTTTTATATAAAATTGTTTTTATTCTATAAAAGCGCCAAAACATAAAAAAATTATATAAATGAGGTATCGCCATAATCGTACTGACCCGAAGAATAAAACTGCTTTATCGATTTTACCACACGCGGAACAATAAAAATGTCTCACCCAAAAGAAATTCATGAATTGCTGATTTTTGTTCATTCTAACCTCCCAAAAATCGAAATAAAAAGCGATCAAAAAATGTCACGTGCTCAAAAATGGTACCAATAAAAGCGTCACCTCGTCCCGCAAAAATAAGACCTCACATGACATTGTGGGCCAAAATATGAAAAAATTATAGCTCTCAAAATGTGGCGATGCAAAAAACTACTTTTTGCAATAAAAAGCGTCTTTTAGCGTGACAGCTGCCAATCATAAAAACCGCTATAAATAATAAATCAAACCCCCCTTTATCACCCCCTTAGTTAGGGAAAAATAATAAAATAAAAAAAATGTATTTATTTCCATTTTCCCATTAGGGTTAGGGTTTCGGCTAAAGTTAGGGTTAGGGTTGGCGCTAAAGTTAGGATTAGGGTTAGAGTTTGGATTAGGGTTAGGGTTGGGATTAGGGTTGGGACTAGGGTTAGGGGTGTGTTGGGGTTAGGGTTGGAGTTAGAATTGGGGGGTTTCCGCTGTTTAGGCACATCAGGGCTCTCCAAATGTGACATGGCGTCTGATCTCCATTCCAGCCAATTCTGCTTTGAAAAAGTCAAACGGTGTTCCTTCACTTCTGAGCTCTGCCATGCGTCCAAACAGTAGTTTATCCCCACATATGGGGTATCAGCGTACTCTGGACCCCAAGAGTTATTGTGAAATTTGTCCTATTTCTTCTGTTACCCTTGGGAAAATAAAAAACTGGGGGCGAAAATATTATTTTTGTAAAAAAAATAAGATTTTTTTGTTTTTACGGCTGTACATTATAAACTTCTGTGAAGCACTTGGGGCTTCATAGCGCTCACCACACATCTAAATAAGTTCCTTGTGGGGTCTATTTTCCAAAATGGGGTCACTTGTTGGGGATTTCCACTGTTTAGGCGCATCAGGGGCTCTCCAAATGCGACATGACGCCCCCAGACCATTCCATCAAAGTCTGCAATCCAAAACGTCACTACTTCCCTTTCCGAGCCCTGACATGCGCCCATACAGTAGTTTTCTCCCACATATTGGGTATCAGCGTACTCAGGACAAATTGGACAACAACTTTTGGGGTCCAATTTCTCCTGTTACCCTTGTGAAAATAAAATATTGGGGGCGAAAAAATCATTTTTGTAAAAAAAAAAAGGATTTTTTATTTTTACGGCTGTGCGTTATAAACTTCTGTGAAGCACTTCGGGGTTCAAAGTGCTCACCACACATCTAGGTAAGTTCCTTGTGGGGTCTATTTTCCAAAATGGGGTCACTTGTGGGGGGTTTCCACTGCTTAGGCGCATCAGGGGCTATCCAAATGCGACATGACGCCCCCAGACCATTCCATCAAAGTCTGCAATCCAAAACGTCACTACTTCCCTTTCCGAGCCCTGACATGCGCCCATACAGTAGTTTTCTCCCACATATTGGGTATCCGCGTACTCAGGACAAATTGGACAGCAACTTTTGGGGTCCAATTTCTCCTGTTACCCTTGTGAAAATAAAATATTGGGGGCGAAAAAATCATTTTTGTAAAAAAAAAAAGGATTTTTTATTTTTACAGCTGTGCGTTATAAACTTCTGTGAAGCACTTCGGGGTTCAAAGTGCTCACCACACATCTAGATAAGTTCCTTGTGGGGTCTATTTTCCAAAATGGGGTCACTTGTGGGGGGTTTCCACTGTTTAGGCGTATCAGGGGCTCTCCAAATGCGACATGACGCCCCCAGACCATTCCATCAAAGTCTGCAATCCAAAACGTCACTACTTCCCTTCCGAGCCCTGACGTGCACCCATACAGTAGTTTTCTCCTACATATTGGGTATCAGCGTACTCAGGACAAATTGGACAACAACTTTTGGGTTCCAGTTTCTTCTGTTACCCTTGTGAAAATAAAATATTGGGGGCGAAAAAATCATTTTTGTAAAAAAAAAAAAGGATTTTTTATTTTAAGGCTGTACGTTATAAACTTTAGTGAAACACCTGGGGGTTCAAAGTTCTCACCACACATCTAGATAAGTTCCTTGAGGGGTCTAGTTTCCAAAATGGTGTCATTTGTGGGGGGTTTCCACTGTTTAGGCAGATCAGGAGCTCTCCAAACACGACATGGCGTCCAGCCAATTCTGCGTTGAAAAAGTGAGACGGCGCTCCTTCCCTTCCAAACTCTGCCATGCACCCAAACAGTGGTATACCCCCACATATGGGGTATCAGTGTACTCAGGACAAATTGCACAATAACTTTTGGAGTCTTGTTACCCTTGGAAAAATAAAAATTCGGGTGAAAAGATCATTTTTGTGGAAAAAATATGATTTTTAAATTTTACGGCTCTACGTTATAAACTTGTGTGAAGCACTTGAGGGTTCAAATTGCTCACCAAAGATCTAGATAAGTTCCTTAGGGGGTCTAGTTTCCCAAATGGGGTCATTTGTGGGGGGTTTCCACTGTTTAGGCACATCAGGGGCTCTCCAAATGCAACATGGCATCCAATCTCAATTCCAGCCAATTTTGGTTGGAAAAAGTCAAATGGTGCTCCTTCCCTTCCGAGCTCTGCCGTGCGCCCAAACAGTGGTTCCCCCCCACATATGGGGCATCAGCGTACTCAGGACAAATTGGACAACAACTTATGTGGTCCAATTTTCCTGATACCCTTGAGAAAATAAAAAATTAGTGACTAAAAGATAATTTTTGTGGGAAAAAAATAGGATTTTTTATTTTCATGCCCGGGCATTATAAACTTGTGTGAAGCACTGGGGGTTCAAAGTGCTCACCAAAGATCTAGATAAGTTCCTTAGGGGGTCTAGTTTCCAAAATGGGGTCACTTGTGGGGGATTTCCACTGTTTAGGCTCATCTGGGGCACTGCAAACGGAACATGACCCCCATCAACGTCTGCATTCCAAAACGTTACTACTTCCTTTCCAAGCCCTGCCGTGCGCCCAAACAGTTTTCCACCCCCACATATGGGGTATCAGCGTACTCAGGACAAATTGGACAACAACTTTTGGGGTCCAATTTCCTTGGGAAAATTCAAAAATTTAGGACTAAAAAATCATTTTTGTGGAATTTTTTTTTTTTTTTTTCACACCCAGGCATTATAAACTTTTGTGAAACACTTGGGGGTTCAAAGTGCTCACAACAGATCTAGATAAGTACCTTAGGGGGTCTAGTTTCCAAAATGGTGTCACTTGTGGGGGGTTTCCACTGTTTAGGCGCATCAGAGGTTCTCCAAGCGCGACATGGCGTCCAATCTCAACTCCAGCCAATTTTAGTTTGAAAAAGTCAAACGGCGCTACTTCCCTTACGAGCTCTGCCGTGTGCCCAAACAGTGGTTTTCCCCCACATATGGGGTATTGGCGTACTCAGGAGAAATTGCATAACAACCTTATCTGCCCATTTTCTCCTTTTACCCTTGTGAAAATAAAAAAAAGTTTGTAAAAGATCATTTTTGTGGCTAAAAAGTTAAATGTTCATTTTTTCCTTCCACGTTGCTTTAGTTCCTGTGAAGCACCTGAAGGGTTAATAATCTTCTTGAATGTGGTTTTGAGTACCTTGAGGGGTGCAGTTTTTAGAATGGTGTCACCTTTGGGTATTTTCTGCCATATAGACCCCTCAAAGTGACTTCAAATATGAGGTGGTCCCTAAAAAAAATGGCTTTGTAAATTTTGTTGTAAAAATGAGAAATCGCTGGTCAACTTTTAACCCTTATAACTTCCTAACAAAAAAAAATTTTGATTCCAAAATTGTGCTGATGTAAAGTAGACATGTGGGAAATGTTATTTCTTAACTATTTTGTGTTACATATTTCTCTGTTTTAAGGGAATAAAAATTCAAAGTTTGAAAATTGCTAAATTTTCAAAATTTTCGCCATATTTGCGTTTTTTTCAAAAATAAACGCAAGTTATATGGAAGAAATTTTACCACTAACATGAAGTACAATATGTCACGAGAAAACAATCTCAGAATCGCGAAGATCCGTTGAAGCGTTCCAGAGTTATAACCTCATAAAGAGACAGTGGTCAGAATTGTAAAAATTGGCCCGGTCATTAACGTGCAAACCACCCTTGGGGGTGAAGGGGTTAATCATGACAGATTGATCTCCAGCCATGTCCTCATCAACACCCACACCTGTGTTAATGGAGCAATCACTGAAAAGATGTTAGCTGGTCCTTTTAAGGCAGGGCTGCAATGATGTTGAAATGTGTTTTGGGGGGATAAAGTTCATTTTCTAGCCAAATATTGACTTTGCAAGTAATTGCTGTTAAGCTGATCACTCTTTAGAACATTCTGGAGTATATGCAAATTGCCATTAGAAAAAGTGAAGCAGTAGACTTTGTAAAAATTAATATTTGTGTCATTCTCAAAACTTTTGGCCATGATTGTACATCCTCTTCTGCTGGTTGTTCGCCTTTTTTTGTTGTACTGGGAGACATCCGTCATTTGGGTTATTCTCCAAATTGGTATCGGCCGTGCCTGAAGAGGAGAATTTTTCTGGTGATTTGGAGAGAGTTTGGATGGATGTGCGTGGTAATCTTCAGGAGGCTAACAGAAAATCTAAAAGATACTTTGATAGGAAACGGCAAGAGGTTTTGTTTGCTATTGGTGACATGGTTTGGTTATCCTCTAAGAATCTGAGGTTGAGGATTCCTTCTAAAAAATTGGGCCCAAGTTTGTAGGGCCCTTCAAGGTGCTTCAGGTTGTTAAACAATCGGCTGTTAGGTTGGAGGTTCCTACCTCCTGGAAGATTAATCCGGTGTTTCATGTTTCTCTGTTGAAAAGAGCTGATGTGTCGGATGGAGACGCCTCTGCCACTGTTCCCCCGGTGGTGGAGGACGGGGAATATGAAATTTCCCGCATCCTAAATTCTAGATGGTATAGAGGGAGTTTGCAGTATCTCATCGCTTAGAAGGGTTTTGGACCAGAGGATAACTCATGGGTGAGGGCGGATGATGTTTCTGCGTCCAGACTTGTCAGAGCGTTTCACAAGAGGTGTCCGGGTAAGCCTGGGCCTAGGGGATCCGGAGGATCCTCTTAGAAGGGGGGGTACTGTTAGAACTCTCTTGTTAGGTTTTTTCTATCTTGCTGGTCACATGACCTTTTTTGCCTATTTAATCCTGCTCCGCCTTTCTGGCTTTGCTGGACTTCATTGTAATTTCTACTCTTAAGCTAGCCGGGTGCTTTGTTACCTTTCTCAATTAGTTTTGCTTGGTCTTTTGACCGCTATGTTCTATGTTGTTTGTTTTTCTTTTTACTGCAACAACTTCTGTTAGGAGGTGTCCACCTTTTCTCCCAGTCCCTAGTTCTTGTAGGGATCCCTCCCTCGCATCTATAGGTCTTCGTACAGACTAGCTGAGGACTTTAGCGGGTCTGATCGCAGGATCAGGTTCCCGTTACATCGTAGGGATCGAGCTTAGTTCTATCGTAGGGACAGATATCCCTTTCTTTCCTTAGTGCTTGTAGCAGAACATAACATTTTGGAGTCTTGTTACCCTTGGGAAAATAAAAATTGGGGTGAAAAGATCATTTTTGTGGAAAAAATATGATTTTTTAATTTTACGGCTCTACGTTATAAATTTGTGTGAAGCACTTGGTGGTTCAAATTGATCACCACAAATCTAGATAAGTTCCTTAGGGGGTCTAGTTTCCAAAATTGGTCACTTGTGGGGGGTTTCCACTGTTTAGGCACATCAGGGGCTCTCCAAATGCAACATGGCATCCAATCTCAATTGGAAAAAGTCAAATGGTGCTCCTTCCATTTCGAGCTCTGCCGTGCACCCAGTGGTTTCCCCCCACATATGGGGTATCAACGTACTCAGGACAAATTGTACAACAACTTTTGCGGTCCAATTTCTCCTGTTACCCTTGGGAAAATTAAAAATTGGTGACTAAAAAATAATTTTTGCGGGAAAAAAATAGGATTTTTTATTTTCATGCCCAGGCATTATAAATTTGTGTGAAGCACTTGGGGGTTCAAAGTGCTCACCAAAGATCTAGATAAGTTCCTTAGGGGGTCTAGTTTCCAAAATGGGGTTACTTGTGGGGGATTTCCACTGTTTAGGCTCATCTGGGGCATTGCAAACGGAACATGACCCCCATCAATGTCTGCATTCCAAAACGTTATTACTTCCTTTCCAAGCCCTGCCGTGCGCCCAAACAGTTCCCCCCCAACATATGGGGTATCAGCGTACTCAGGACAACTTTTGGGGTCCAATTTCCTTGGGAAAAATCAAAAATTTGGTACTAAAAAATCATTTTTGTGGAAATTTTTTTTTTTTTTTTCACACCCAGGCATTATAAACTTTTGTGAAACACTTGAGGGTTCAAAGTACTCATAACAGATCTAGATAAGTTCCATAGGGGGTCTAGTTTCCAAAATGGTGTCACTTGTGGGGGGTTTCCACTGTTTAGGTGCATCAGGGGCTCTCCAAACGCGACATGGTGTCCAATCTCAATTCCAGCCAATTTTGGTTTGAAAAAGTCAAACGGCGCTCCTTCCCTTATGAGCTCAGCCGTGTGCCAAAACAGTGGTTTTCCCCCACATATGGGGTATTGGCGTACTCAGGAGAACCAGACTGGACAATGGAGCTGTCAATCGCTGCACAGACAGCTCAGCATATCCCTGCATCAAACTGGACAACTGAGCTGGCAATCACTGCACAGACAGCTCAGCACTGAGGGGTGAAATCGTTACAGTAAGCATATACTATAATAAGAAACATCAACATGGTTTGATCTCTGAGAGTCTTTTTCCTTCTTACTACAAAATCAACACAGCCCGTTGCACTTAAAAGTGGATTTTGATCTTCTAATCGTTGGAGATCTCTCCCTTGAAGGTGTTATGGCAAGTCAATCATGTATTCTCATTTAGTCCCATTAGATATAAACTTTTCCTTAGGTTGCATAAGTCTTGCTCATAAATGCAGAGAGACAGGGCATTGTGTTACAGTAAACCGTTTCAAGGCTTAATACAGCCTCATAGGCATGTTAGTTACTGATTTGTTTGCTCAGCAAAATATTTTCTTCTTTTTGATAACGATATAACAGCTCCTCTTTTACTGTTACTTAATAAAAACCTCTGTCTCTGTTAGCAAGACAGACAAGCTTGTATATTGACATAATCCCTCACTTTCTTTGTAGAGCCGCACTGTTCTGCACTTGCCATCCCGTCACTTCCAGTGCTATCAACAAACTGAGCTTCTGCCGTGACTGTTGCATGTCCAGATATAGAGTATACTGACATGCACAGAAACGCTCAGCTCACTAACATTGACAGAACATCCTGGGGTAGATAACTTATTGAACACCCTTCATACGTCTTGTCTCCGTTGCAAAAAAAAACACAAAAAATGCACCTGCTTGTAACTTGTCCCCCTAATTTGACCAGCACCGGCAGACCGAGAGACTCCTTGTGCCTCCTCCAAAGCTCTCCAGAAAAAGGGGTTTCTCCCACTAAGAAACACTTACATAAAATTTCTTGAACTTAACAGAAGTCAAATTGACGATCTATATATGTATCTTCTTTTTTTACTCCGGGAGGAAATGTTCTTTACACCTAAAACAAAAAAACAAACAAATGACATCCTTATAAGAGAAGAAGTGGAGCCCCGGTACTGCGTAAACTGCTGACTCTATATTTTACTTTATGTGTTCCCTCTAGATAATTCTTTCTTAATAAAGGCAAATTAACAAGGCCTCGTGAAGCAACGAAATCCCCACAGATAACTTTTGCCATTGTCGTTGATGTAATATTTTGAGTGAGTGATCGAGGTCTGCACACGTAATTATTGGTGAGAGCAAATAATGACTTGGTGTCTGCTTTATACAATAAAGAACCTGTGGATGGCTCTAAGTACATAGTTACACTCATTATTGGGTTACATTATATGAACCGCAGTTTTAATGATGCAGAACGTGCTCTCAGCAATTTTCGATGTTCTGTGTTTAATCTTCATTTTTTCTTACCAGGCATATCATAGACAATCACATCTCTTTCGCAGCTCTCAGCACGCCGACATGAAACAGATCTCCCGTACTGACCATGTCCAATGTTTATGGAATGTCAATGTTTCTTGTTTAGAGGATGTGGAAAATATGTATCCAACATAATGAGCTACTTAGACCTCAGTGCTAAAGGGCATGAATACTTTTGCAACACATTTTTTTTTCTGTTGATCTGGTGAATTGAAAAAATTAATCAACTTTTCAAACAATCTCTTGGTTTGTTTGGTTTGTTTTGAGTACACAGTTTAAAGGTGAAGTATGTGTATCCATGTTTACGAAATACAAACTCATTGTCGTCAGGTTCTATATACCGTACCCCCTTCTGGGAGTTTTATTAACCAAGCCATAGGAAACAGATGGAAGGAAGTGTTGACTGCAGGATCAGACTACAAAGAGTTTGTAGTCTGTAACCATGGAGACACATAGGTCTGCATAGAACTGTAGACAAAATGATAGGATAATTTTACCAAGCCTTATTGTAAAATAGGTATCTCCATTTCTGTACTTAATGGCAGATTGCAATGATACCTTATCACTTAATGATTCCAAGGACCCTCGCCAATTGTGCAAATGAAGGGCAGAACCGTACAAGAAAAAGAAAAGTTTGCAATTTTTTTGCCATTTCGAGAAATCTGTTACATTTTCTTTTTTTTTACAAAGAATACGCAATCAGACATAAAATGTACAAATGTACAAAAATTGTAACTTTTTGCATTTCGTACTTCTTCAAAAGATCACATCTGCTTAATGGTGCACCAGTTGGACAGCCATGATTTATGTCGTCTGTTCACAGCTGCTGATTCTTAGACACAAACATTAAGAACTAGAAAAGAAGTTTATTTTCAGAAATGCATAGACTGTACCTTGTGCTAAGAAGCGGGGATAACTCACAGAGACAGAAGGAGGATGATAGGGTACACGCTGGAAGTATATGTCGGTTTCTTCCTAAAATAGGTGGATTTTGAGTTCCACTATAAGCTTGTCTAAAAGAAATGATAAATATCACAGTGAACGATTCAATAGTTCAGAATATATATTATTTAAATTATTATTAGATTTATATTATTCTATTGTTCTGGATTTACCTAAATCCCCATTTGTGTTTACAGCTCCAATGCAGAGCTATGTGTGCATGGACATAATACTCCACAACACAAAAGGGAATGTATCCATACTAGCATTTCAAAAACTAAAGTCTCTTAGACTAGGGAGCACGAAATTTGTAAAGACGGCACGCCTTTTTATAAATTTGGCCCAACTTTAGCTCCAGAACATGAAATCTATACCAGCTGTGAGATGGTGTAGATGTCAGCTACAATCTATGCCAATGTTCAGGGGTACATCAAAATAAATTCATCCCTTGGCCTTGGTGGTAAGTACTGACTCTTTTTTTTCTTTTTTTAGCTTTGACCATTTTTCCAAAAGTGCCAGAGCTGTTGCAAAAAGGCAAAGGATACCATTTTTTTTTCCACAGATACCATTTTATGACTTTTTTTTGCCAAAATAAATTCCACCCAAAAGGCTCTAGGTTTCTGTTAGGTATTCCATGTGGCGCCATATGCCTATTCTATATGAATTATGGAATTGTTTTTCTATAGACTTCAACTATAAGAAAATACCTCCATAATACTGCATCTTATGGAAAACTGACAAAAAGAACTCTATTGCCCACTTCATCAAGATCAGTGATTTTCTTGATGAGGGGACGTGTTGGACTCAGACTCTCCTGATTCAGCCTCTTACCTCTTTCACACTTCAGTCGTGCGACGTCAGTCAAAATCCGCCAAAGTGTGAAAAAGCGGATCCGCCATTTTTTTTGGGCGGATCCGCTTTTTTCCCATTGACTTGCATTAGTGATGGATTTTGACGGATGGTCGTCCGTTAGGTCCGTTTTTTGACGGATCCGCCAAAAATTTGGCGTCCGCCTTTTTTGGAAAACGTCCAATGCAACGTTTTTTGTGTCCGCCAAAATGGCGGACTATAGCGGATCCGCCGCGTCCGCCATTTTGTATAATGGGCGCCTATGGGTGGTGGATCCGCTGCCATCCGTCTTTGACGGAATCCGCCAGCGGTTCCGTCGCTTCCATAGAAAACCATACAAAAATGGTGACAACACTGTCCGGGGTCTCTCTCTCTCTCTCCTCCGTGCCAGACATGCGTACCATGTATTTTCCGGGTTGAAAAGTTCATGGCAGATCCGTCAGAAAACGGATCCCTCTGCATCCGTTTTTGCAATTTTCTGGTGGTGCGCATTGTTTTGTGCGTCACTAAGAGGAGCGCAGTTTTTGTACCACACAGTGGGTCAGTAATAGGGACAATACAGCAGCAGCGGCTCAATATTGGGGTGACAGCAGGATGAGGAGATTGTACAGGTTGGGAATAGATGGGGACGGTGCAGGAAATGTGAGAAGTCAAATGTGTCTTTATTGTAATCTCTGCAGACGAGTCCTGGCTGGAGAAGTTGTCATGTCGGTCTGGGCCACATTGAAGTGACGGGAACATTGAACGACTCCATCAGAAAGAATGTCAGCTTTAAGTCACCATCTGTAATTGTGCTGTAATCTCTTATATGGTCTGTAGGACCACCGTAGTTGTAATCAGGGTTACCTGGCTAGGGGTCCAATCAGAAATCTTGCCACCATGAGCTGAACCTCTAGCTATGCATCTGCCCGGACTGCAGACCCTGGAGCTGCTATTTTGACCATGGGGAGAGGGGAGCCCTATTCAGTCTATTTCCTTTGATACCAAGTGGCCAAAACCTGTGCAGGACTCCAATCTACAGATGAACAACTTTGAGGAGTGAGCAACTTGCCCAACGGTCATGGCCTTGCAAGAGGGAAACTAATGTCAGACCCAGTCAGGCAAAATCTAGTATCATAATCGGAGCTCCATATTGATCTTTGCCATTGGACCCTTGCACTTTTTATATGCCTTTATTAGGATCCACACTAATTTAAGGAAGTCATTGCCTGTAGTAAATAAAGCTCCATCATGATTCTTTTACACTGTTTGCAATAATCTGATACATATGATCCTCCAGCCGGATAGATTATAGTTCTAAAAACAATAATTTATAAATAATGGAAATGTGTTCTTCGGTGATAATTTGCTGAGAATTTTCCATGTGGGATAATACAATGTTTGTGAATTCTGCCATGATCGGAAAGAATTTTCATGGGAAAATCACCCGGATGGTTGTAAAAACAAATCTCTGTATTTATGCTTTTCTCAATAATAAATACATCTCGAAACATTGGTTGCATCAGGGAAACATTTTTGTGGCTCTGCGTTAAGAATGTAAGAAATCTGATTACAAGTAAACATGAGCGAATGGGATTTCAGATAACAATTTTGCTTAACCCTAATGTACATATGAAGCAGATTAAGATACTCCCACATATATTTAATATTTATGCATTTTTCAATACATACATGTGCATCAATAACCATTGTATGTACAGTATATATGTACTGTATATATACAACTTATATACTGTTTATGTAAACCATTGATTTTTCATTCAGCAGAAGAACCCAACTCAGATGGAACAGGAAGTCTGCAGCTAATCGGCAGCTGCTATTTTGCTGCAGCGGTCACATAATCTCTGCGGCTGGGTGTTGATTCCAGGGTACCAATGGAGGACACAGTTGAGTGTGCCAACCCAGTAGGTGACTGTTATGAATGTGCTAGAGATGGTTACTGAGCAGAGGCTCCCTCTGGTGGTTACAGACAGTACTGAACCTTTCAGCGAGGAATGGCAATCTGGGATCACTGACTGGTCTGATATAAGGGAGGTTCCCTCCCATGATGGTTGCCTGTGATCAATTGTTCTTGTTTCAATTGTGGTTCCTGGTTCATTTGGAAGTTTGCTGAGTCTTGCCTGCATCTTCTGCTTTCAGATAAGATATTTTCTGCTTTTATTTTTGTGCTTGCTTTTTGCATAGTTCTCTGCACTTTTGTGGAGGTCAGCCAGGTCCCCTCCTGGGTCCTGTGCTCCTCTCAGTTTATCTGAAGTCACTGTTATTTGTTCATTTGCTTTTTCCTGTTTTTTCAGTGGCTGCGGCTTAGTTTTGTTACACCAGAGATCTGATTTAGGTGATGGAGATCGTGTGATCTCAGGTGTTTTTGCAATCAGAAGAGTTGGTATTTTTTAGGGTTTTTTTGGATTGCAGTAAGAATCCTTTCCTGTACTTTTCTGTCTAGACAGATTGGGCCCCAGCGTTTGCTCATTCTATTTTCTGTCTGTGTCCGTGCTTCTTCTTGTCTAACTGCCATTACATGTTTGGGGGCTTCCTATTTTCTTTGGGGATCTTTGGGCAGATAGCTTTCCTCTTTCTGCCTTTAGGTGTAGTTATCTCTCAGGCTGTGACGAGGCGTCTAGGATCAACGTAGGAACGCTCCACGGCTACCTCTAGTTGTGTGGTTAGTTCAGGTTACTGCAATCCAATAGGTTCCAGCCTCTCTGGTGTATTGCCGTTTTTGCTTTTTCTCCTCAGCTACCTAAACATAACAGGTGACTAGATTTTTTTTATTCCACCACTCTGGGCCAATTAAGATTAACTTTTATAGTAGAGGGGGAACTCACATATAAGTATGGCTCACATTCTGGCAAAGTGTAGCAATCCTTGAATTAAATGGATTTCTGTTCATCTAAATGAGTGCCCATACTACAATACAGTGGTTAGTGCAGGTGAAATGCCTGACTGGCCTCGACTTTCTCTGCAACATAACAGAATGTGCCACAGTCAGTGGACTGGCCCACCAGAGAGCCTGAGAATTCTCCGGTGGGCCCTGGTTTCTCCTTCTCCATAGTACAAACCTTGCAGTTGCTATGGGACTTTAAGTAGGAGAGAAAGATGAGCCCTCCGAATCAAATCCTCTGATGGGCTCAACTCTTTGATAGGTTATTTACTGAAACCTTGAAGTTTACATCCGGCAACATTTGTTCCATGCCACTAATGTTACTTCCAAAGGAATATCTGCAGTTTCTCATATTGCCTTCATGCACAATAGGGTTTCAGGTAGCAAATGGGTTAGGTACTCAGGAAATGTGATAGTTGGAAGGCATATTGGCATGGCTGCCAACTATCCAGGATTTCACAGGACTCTTGGCTTAAAGGGAACCTGTCACCTCCTTTTTCGGATATAAGATGTGGCCATCGCCTTTAGGGGCTTATCTACAGCATTCTGGAATGCTGTAGATAAGCCCCTGATGTAACCTGAAAGATAAGAAAAACAAGTTATATTATACTCAATTGTGGGGGCGGTCCATGGCGGTCCGGTCCGATGGGCGTCGCAGGTCCGGGTCTGGCGCCTCCCATCTTCTTGCGATGTCGTCATCTCCCTTGCCTCCTGTCGTGGCTCCTGCGCAGGCGCACTGATCTGCCCTGATGATTGCAGAGTAAAGTACTGCAGTGTGCAGGCGCCGGGCCTCTCTGACCTTTCCCGGCGCCTGTGCACTGCAGTACTTTGCAGTACGGCTCATGCGGAGTGGGCTGGTATGAGGAGCGCATGTGCCGCTTATGGCGCCGATAATGTTTGACAGCCTGTGACACTCTGTTATAAACACACAGGGGGCACACACAGATACAGCCCCCCGAGGAAGCCCACGCGAAACGCACGTTGGGGCTGCATTGGACACACGCTGACACGCTACTATGGGTAAGCAG
Source organism: Oophaga sylvatica (assembly GCA_033576555.1). Classification (NCBI taxonomy): domain Eukaryota; kingdom Metazoa; phylum Chordata; class Amphibia; order Anura; family Dendrobatidae; genus Oophaga; species Oophaga sylvatica. The sequence goes on along the minus strand of JARQOD010000003.1, from coordinate 579,619,792 downwards.
GGTCTCTCCAAATACCATCCTCTTTTTCCTCTTTTCCTAGGGTATAAGTTTGATTGTATGCATTGATTTTTCACTATCTTTATATGAGCTCTATATAAGTTGGGGATTTTCCCTATACCATATATGTCTGGAATTGTAACTTACATGCATTGTGCATTTTAACTCTTAAGAAAGGAGCTGTTTTGAGGTTTAGGACATTTGATTCCTGTCTGTTTACCTACCCTGTGATTTAATCAGCATATTTTCTCTTTTTGTGTCCTGCACAAATTTTGCCTTTAATGCGCCTTGTCTGCTGTAACTTTTGATGATGATATTTGTTAATTTTTTGTATTTTTTTCTTTTATGTCCTAATAAAATTTGTTACTTTTTTAGAATTATTTCTTTGGACTATGACTCCGTGGATTTGTTGTAGGATCTATATTTTGGGAGTGTCCTTGAACAGGATAGTTGGTCAGTCAGGTTGACATATGACCAGCATTATTTCATAATACGCATCAGTGGTTATTGTTCTCATCATGTTATCTATTGTAGATTTTTAAAGGGAATGTGACAGGATGATTTTACTAATAAAACTAGCGGATTGGATCAGAGTTGCTAACTGTCCTGAAATCCCACCCCCCCAAAAAAAAGGAATCCGTGATTTGTTTGAGGGTGAAGAAACGTATACAGATTATTTTGACTGTAATTATCATTATTTTACAGATCACAGCTGATGTCTTCATATCAGAATTATGGGCTGTAAACAAGTATCGCTAATAATCTTAGTGATTTATTTTGGTTTTCTAATGTGTCCGTACACAATATTGTCTGTCCATGATTTTCTTTAAAAGTTGTTCAGAAAAAATAAAAAGTCAAGTTGACAATCCTGGTATGGATGCATAGGTCTTAATTAGTGATGAGTGAACGTGCTGGGATAAGGTGTTATCGGAGCATGCTCGGGTGCTAACCGAGTGACTATGGTATGCTCGAATAATATGTTTGAGTCCCCATGGCTGCATGTCTGCATGTTAGATTGCCACAACACATGTAGGCATTGCCTGTTTGTTAGACAATCCCTGCATGTGGTGGTTGAGGCTGCTCGGATAACGCCTTATCCGAGCCTGTTCACTCATCACTACTCTCAATATAATAATAAAAACACTACCTGTCTTGTGGTAATTGGATGTGCCAGTGCTGAGAAATCAAGCTTTGAGGGCATGTCAATAAGATTTGAGCACTTGAACAAGCCCCCAATGTATTCCAGGTTAAATTGCATGTGGTTCTAAAGCCACTGTGCATATTGGGTTATTTGTAGCTCACCTCCCTGACTCTTGACCAGCTGGGAATATACACAGCTCAAATAAATAAAGGGAACACTAAAATACTACATCCTAGATATCACTGAATGAAATATTCCAGTTGCAAATCTTTATTCATTACACAGTGTAATGCTTTGAGAACAATAAAACATAAAAATGATCAATGTAAATCAAAATTAATATCCCATGGAGGTCTGGATCTGGAATGATTCTCAAAATCAAAGTGGAAAATCAAATTACAGGCTAATCCAACTTCAGTGGAAATGCCTCAAGACAAGGAAATGATGCTCAATAGGGTGTGTGGCCTCCACGTGTCTGTATGACCTCATTTCAATGCCTGGGCATGCTCCTGAGGAGGCGGCGAATAGTCTCTTGAGGGATCTCTCCCCAGACCAGGATTAAAGCATTCATTACTGGCAGTCTGTGTTGCATCATGGCGTTGGTGGATGGAATGAGACATGATATTCCAGATGTACTCAATTGGATTCAGGTCTGAGGAACGGGCAGGTCAGTCCATAGCATCAATGCCTTCATCATGCAGGAACTGCTGACACACTTCAGCCACATGAGGCCTAGCATTGTCATGCATCAGAAGGAACCCAGGGTCCAGTACATCTGCACATGGTCTCACAAGGTCTCACAGTGGGTTGAAGGATCACTCTTTGGGACCTAATGGCAGTCAGGGTACCTCTGGCTGACACATGAAGGGCTGAGCAGCCCTCCAAAGAAATGCCTCCTCACACCACTACAGACCCACTGCCAAACCGGTCACACTGGAGGATGTTGCAGGCTGCACAATGTTCTCCACTCTGTCACGTCTGTCACATGTGCTCAGTGTGAACCTGCTCTCATCCGTGAAGAGCAATGGGTGCCAATGTTGAATCTGCCAATGTTGGTGTTCTCTGAAAATGCCAATCACCTGCACAGTGTAGGACTGTAATCGCAACACCCACTTGTGGACATTGGGCTTTTATACCCTTATGGAGTCTGTTTCTGACAGTTTGAGCAGACACATTGATGTTAGTGACAAGCTGGAGGTAATTTTGCATGGCACTAAGACTGCTCACACAAAGGAGGAGGTAGTGGTCTTGCTGATGGGTTGTTGCCCTCCTATGGCTCTCCTCCCACATCTTCTGGTTTACTGGCCTGTCTCTTGGTATCTGCTCCATATTCTGGACACTGGACTGACAGACACAGCTACCCTTCTTCCCACAGCTTCCATTGATGTTCCATCCAGGATGAGCTGCACTACCTAATCAACTTCTTTGGGTTGTAGACACCGCCTCATGCTACTGTACAGTACCTGTCGGGTGAGAGCAATGACAAAATGCAAAAGTGACAAAACAACAGCCAAGAATGATGAGAACAGAGAAATGGTCTGTGGTCACCCCCTGCAGAACCACTCTATTATAGGGGTTGTCTTGCTAATTGCCTATCATTTCTACCTGTTGTCTGTAACATTTGCACAACAGCAGGAGAAATTGATTCACAATCACTGCTGCTTCATCACTGGACAGGTTGATTTCACAGAAGTGTGATTGACTTGGAGATACATTGTGTTGTTTAAGTGATCTTTATTTTTTTGAGCAGTGTATTTTTGTATCTATGAGCAATACTTCTTTTTCTGATGAAACGCTCCCAGGACCAGTAGCCGGACCCTCAAATATTAAACTTTCCAAACTCTCCACACTTCATAAAATGATCTATTGTCAAAAACCAATTTAGATTTCTTTTCATTATGTATTTTAAAAAAAAACTACAGAAGATGAGCTGATCCCTTGTGTCAGGATACCACGTCTGCCATAGTCGTCTTACTGAAATGAGTTTCCCACGCAAATAATTCTGGATTGATATTACATTTTAATCCAAATTTAAGCTTAATAACTGTACTCTATTTTGAGCGTGGGAAATTAATTTCAATGTGGGCAGTGTGAATATTGCTGCCTCCTCCATTGTGCGGTATTATAAAAGTAATCTGTGGTGTAAGAATTATATCGAGAGTTTAACACAGGCAGTCGGCGCCCATTACCTTCTATTGTCATGTAGGATAACTGAGAATAGTGTCATCTCCATTTATAGGGAAGAAACTGTAGACACAGAAAGGTTGGCACAAATGAAGGCCCAGGTTCTTACATATTAAGAGAGTTGGGGAACAAAAAAGTCCATGAAGTCTGGTAGTGGTCTAATGGACAACTAGCTGACTGTGGAGAAGATCACATTTTGCAAAAGGTTAAATTCACACATAGCATTTTGTTTTTATCATTGTGTCTTCATTGGCATTTTTATGGCAAGTTGTTTTGTCCCGGGCACTGTGGACAGTTGTCATAGTTTAAGCCAAAAGTTACAGGTTCCAAATACTTTGATTGCTAATATCTCCACAATGGAGAGGCAAAACTGTATGTATAAAATATACTGTATTTTTAGGACTATAAAACGCACTTTTTTCCTCCAAAAATGTGAATGAAAATGGGGGGTGCGTCTTATAGTCCGGATGTACCGGCTCTGGCTGTGGTGGAGAGGTGGTGGAGCGGCATCGGGGAGCCGCATCGGCGGAGCAGCAGGTCACTGGAGGCTGGAGTCGGCTGTGGCTAACTCCTGTGCCCACTGCTAAAGAGAAATGAATATTCACTGCATTCCACACCCATGGGCATGGAGGGCAATGAATATTTATTTCTCTTTAATAGCATCTTGGTATGATTGGCCCTCAACCCCGGTCCTGGTATGCATGGCCCCTTCCTTATGATTGGTCCCCACCCCCATTTTGGTACGCATGGCCCCATCAGAAAACATTTTTTTTTAAAAAAAATTACAATTACCTTCTCGGCACTCCCTCGCAGCGTCCTGCTTTATGCTTGTAAGCAGTGCATGGCAGGGACGTCATGTGCTGCTCACAAGCAGAGCACAGCTGCCGGAATACTCGCCGGGACTGTGTACGCATAGAGCAGTGAGTAATCATTACTCTTCAGTAGCGCGAACACTGTCAGCCACCGGCTTCCTGCTGCTGCCAGTGGTCACGTGTGCCGCTACTTAAGAGAAATGAATATTCACCTTTCTCTCTTAACAAAACAGCTATTGTCCATAGCAGTCACTGATACTTGTGGTTGTCTGCACATGGCCTGTGCATTTAATCATGCTCACATACAGTACAGACCAAAAGTTTGGACACACCTTCTCATTTAAAGATTTTTTTCTGTATTTTCATGACTATGAAAGTTGTACATTCACACTGAAGGCATCAAAACTATGAATTAACACATGTGGAATTATATACTAAACAAAAAAGTGTGAAACAACTGAAAATATGTCTTATATTCTAGGTTCTTCAAAGTAGCCACCTTTTGCTTTGATGATTGCTTTGCACACTCTTGGCATTCTCTTGATGAGCTTCAAGAGGTAGTCAGCCGAAATGGTCTTCCAACAGTCTTGAAGGAGTTCCCAGAGATGCTTAGCACTTGTTGGCCCTTTTGCCTTCACTCTGCAGTCCAGCTCACCCCAAACCATCTCATTTGGGTTCAGGTCTGGTGACTGTGCAGGCCAGGTAATCTGGCGTAGCACCCCAACACTCTCCTTCTTGGTCAAATAGCCCTTACACAGCCTGGAGGTGTGTTTAGGGTCATTGTCCTGTTGAAAAATAAATGATGGTCCAACTAAATGCAAACCGAATGGAATAGCACGCCGCTGCAAGATGCTGTGGTAGCCATGCTGGTTCACTATGCTTTCAATTTTGAATAAATCCCCAACAGTGTCACCAGCAAAGCACCCCCACACCATCACACCTCCTCCTCCATGCTTCACGGTGGGAACCAGGCATGTAGAGTCCATCCGTTCACCTTTTCTACGTCGCACAAAGACACGGTGGCTGGAACCAAAGATCTCAAATTTGGACTCATCAGACCAAAGCACAGATTTCCACTGGTCTAATGTCCATTCCTTGTGTTCTTTAGCCCAAACAAGTCTCTTCTGCTTGTTGCCTGTCCTTAGCAGTGGTTTCCTAGCAGCTATTTTACCATGAAGGCCTGCTGCACAAAGTCTCCTCTTAAGGCCAGAGTCACACACAACGACAAAAAATTGGACCGTTTTAGTTGGTCCATTATCGGACCAAAATGTAATGAACAGACATCCGTCTGGCATCCGATTTTCCTTCAAAGATGCGATTTAGTCGCATGTGGCCGTAGTTGTAACATCCGATTTACATCCGACTTGCGAGATTTTCTCGCAGGCTTGCAAAACGGACATATAATGGATCCAAATGAATAGTATTTAAATCACAAAAGAAAGAATAGATATATACACATAGAACACATATATATATATATATATATATTATATATATACATGTCATTGTCACATATATATATATATATATATATACATATATTTATAGTTCATACACTTCTACATACTGTAATAGCCGCTAATTCATTTGCCGGCTTTTGTGAAACTACAGACCCGACATGAAATGACACATGGTTTACATACAGTTAACCATGTCATTTCATGTAGTTTGATATATGGTTTTAACTTACAATTACATGAGTGTATGTGTGCAAAATTGCAGACATGTAGGTGTTAATTAAAGGTGTAAATTCGTTGAAAAAAAATGCGTGGGCTCCCGCTGTATTTTCTCCACCAGACAGACAAAGCAAGCGAGTGGGGGCAAATAATAATAGCCCAGGGAGGGTGCATTTATTTTGTGCCTCCCTGGCTACTAACATCTGCCCCCAGACACCCCAGAAAAGGCAAATCTATTATTAGATTAGCCCTTTCTGGCACTTTGCCTGTCTATTCCCATTGCCCTGTAGCGGTGGTGAATGGGTTAATAAGGGGTTAAAGCCACCTTGCAATTGAAAGGTGACTTTAAGCCAGGTTAATAATTGAGAGCTGTCAATTAGACAACTATCAATTATTAATCCTATTGTATGAAAGAAAAATCAACACACACACTTTAATAAAAAATCATTTTAATGAAATAAGCAAACAGTTTTTGACCATCTTTTATTTTCCTGCTAAAACCATTTCCTGTAATAAAAACAAAATAAAAAAGCAAAATGATTCTTACCTATCCAATGCACAGTCAGGTCCCACGCTGTAATCCATCAGAAAGGGTTAAAAGGTTACAGCTAGCAGGCAGCTAATGCTGTTACCCCTGAATGAATAAGTTCCTTCCCGGCAAAAGGAGAGGAAGTGATTAATGTGTGAAGCTTAATTGATTTCTTCCCACTTTCACTTCAGGTCAGGTCACCCTGACCTGACCTGAAGTGAAAGTGGGAAGCAATAAATTAAGCTTCACACACTAATCCCTTCCTCTCCTGTCGCCGGGAGAGGAACTGATTCATTCAGGGGATTACAGCTGAGCAATAAAATATGGTCCAAAACTGTGTCTTTATTTAATTAAACGGATTAATAATTAATGTGTGTTTTTTTTCCTTTAATACAATAGGATTAATAATTGAGAGTTGTCAAATTGACAACTCTCAATTATTAACCTGGCTTAAAGTCACCTTTACATTGCAAGGTGGCTTTAACCCATTATTAACCCATTCGCCACCGCTACAGGGCAATGGGAATAGACGGGCACATTTTTTCAATGAATTTACACCTTTAATTAACCCCTACATGTGTGAAATTTCACACACATACACTCATGTAATTGTTGGTGAAAACCATATATCAAAATACATGAAATGACATGGTTAACTGTATAGAAACCATGTGTCATTTCATGTCGGGTTCTGGAATTTCACAAAAGCCGGCAATTAAATTAGCGGCTATTACAGTATGTAGAAGTGTATGAACTATAAATATATGTATATATATATATATATATATTTATATATGTTGTGAATGGGTTTGAGATGAGTTCTGAGCAGAGGCTCCCTCTGGTGGTTACAAGCGGTACTAGTGAAGATTGTGAGGACTGGGAATCAGGTGTTACTGACTGGTCTTATATAAGGGAGTCATTTTCCCATCAGGGTTGCCGGTGATCAATTGTTCTGGTCTGAATCCTTCATTCCAGTTTCCCTTGTAGCCTGCTGTGTCATGTCTGCATCTCCTGCTACCAGATAAGAATTTTTCTTCTTTTGTGTTGTTGCTATATTTTTGCATTTTGTCCTGCACTTCTTTGGGGGCCTTCTTGGTCCCCTCCGGGGGCTTCTGCCTTCTCAGTTTAGTTCAGCCACTGAGTTTTGTTCTTTTGCTTTTTCCAGTTTTTTCAGTGGCTGCTGTTTTGATTTTTGTTACACCAGAGAACTAATTTAGGTGGTAGAGGTCGTGTGATCTCAGGTGATTTTGAAATTAGTAGTGTTGGTGTTTTTCAGGGTTTTCTGGGATTGCAGTAAGTACCCTTCCTGTCCTTTTCTATTTAGATAGTTTGGGCCCCAGCGTTTGCTCATTCTATTTTCTTTCTGTGTCAGTATTTCCTCTTGTCTAACCGCCATTACATGTTTGGGGGCTTTCTATTATCTTTGGGGTTCTGCTCCGGGGCAGATAGCTTTCCTATTTCTATCTTTAGGTGTAGTTAGTTTCTCAGGCTGTGACGAGGCGTCTAGGACCAACGTAGGAACGCTCCACGGCTGCCTCTAGTTGTGGTGGTTAGTCAGGGTACTGCAATCCCATAGATTCCAACTGCTCTGGTGTATTGCCTTTTTTACCTGCACTCCTCAGCTACCGAAACATAACAGTATCACCGGCCTAAAAATTGAAAATTGTATGGTACTCACAGAAGGGAAAAAATATTGTGATAGAAAAAAGGTTGTCAGAGTTGTCAGAGATATTTTTCTGTTTGTTGCATTTTTTTTTTTTTCCCTCTGTATCTCTGGGTGCTGGGGAGGATCTTTTCTTCCAATGGAGTTTGCACAGTTGTCTGGCCGTGTGGATCAGCTTGCCACTGAGGTTCGGAGTATTGCTATCTATCTTGCTGGGTTGCCTGTTGTGGAACCTAGGATCCCCATGCCAGATTTGTTTTTAGGGGATCGAGCTAAGTTTCAGAATTTCAAAAATAATTGTAAATTGTTTTTTGCCTTAAAATCTAAGTCCTCAGGGAACGCAGCGCAGCAGGTTCAAATTATCATCTCTCTCCTGCGCGGCGATCCTCAGGATTGGGCTTTTTCCCTGATACCTGGGGATCCTGTTTTGAGTGATGTTGATGCGTTTTTTCAGGCTTTGGGGTTATTGTACGATGAGCCTAATGTCACTGATCAAGCTGAAAAAACCTTGTTGGCATTAAATCAGGGGCTTGATGATGCTGAGTTATACTGTCAGAGATTCCGTAGGTGGGCAGTCCTGACCAAATGGAATGACGACGCTTTGGCGGCCCTTTTCCGGAAGGGTCTGTCGGATAATGTAAAGGATGTTATGGTGGGATTCCCTGTCCCCTCTGGTCTCAATGATTCTATGTCATTAGCGATTCAAATTGACAGACGTTTGCGTGAGCGGAGAAGTATGCGTGGAGTGGTGTTGCCTTGTGAGCCAGCTTCTGGGCCCATGCAGTGTGGTGGAGTGGTGTCTGGGGCACAGCGTCATGAGTTTCGAAAGCGCAATAGGTTATGTTTCTACTGTGGTGATGCCTCTCATGCTATTTCAGTCTGCCCTAAGCGGGGAAGACGTTTTGCACGCTCAGTTGTCTTGGGTAGTGTTCAGACTAAGTTTTTATTAACTGTCACTCTGATATGCTCTCTGTCCTCATTTTCTGCTCAGGCTTTCGTTGATTCTGGAGCAGCTATTAACCTGATGGATTATGATTTTGCTAAGCGTTGTGGGTTTCCCTTGATACCCCTGCAGAAGTCTATTCCCCTACTGGGATCGATTCTACCCCTTTGGCTGAGAATAAACCCCAGTTTTCTACTCAGGTGATAATGAGGGTTGAACCTGATCACCAGGAGTGCTGCAAATTTTTGGTTCTATATAATCTGCATGACATTATCGTGCTGGGTTTCCCTTGGTTACAGTCTCATAATCCTGTTTTGGATTGGAAATCTGTGTCTGTAACCAGTTGGGGCTGCCAATGTGTTAATACCAACACTCCTGTTTTTTCTGCCTCCCCCAAGCTCAGGATGTTCCTGACTTTTGTTTGATTTTTCTGATGTGTTTAGCGAAAGTAAATCTGCATCCTTACCTCCCCATAGGAGCTATGACTGCGCTATTGAATTAGTGCCGGGTAGTAAATTCCCTAAAGGTCGCCTTTTTAACTTGTCTGTACCTGAACATGACGCTATGCGGTCTTATATCAAGGAATCATTGGAGAAGGGTCATATCAGACCATCCTCTTCACCCTTAGGTGCCGGTTTTTTCTTTGTGGCCAAAAAAGATGGTTCATTAAGGCCGTGTATTGATTATCGTCTCTTGAACAATATTACTGTGAAATATCAATACCCGTTACCCTTGATTTCTGACCTGTTTTCCAGGGTGAAAAACGCTACTTGGTTTACCAAGCTTGACCTCAGGGGGGCGTATAACCTTATTCGCATTAAGCACGGGGATGAATGGAAGACGGCATTCAATACCCCTGAAGGGCATTTTGAGTACCTAGTGATGCCCTTTGGGCTCACTAATGCCCCTTCCGTCTTCCAGTCCTTCATGAATGACATTTTCAGGGATTTTGTGGACAAATTTCTGATTGTTTATTTGGATGATATCTTGATTTTTTCTAATGACTGGGACTCTCATGTGAAACATGTTCGGACTGTGTTCCAGATTTTGAGGGATAATGCTCTGTATGTGAAGGGATCAAAGTGTCTTTTTGGCGTACAGAAGATCTCATTTCTGGGATTCATTTTGTCCCCATCTGTTATTGAAATGGACCCGGTCAAGGTTCAGGCCATCTGTGATTGGGTCCAACCTACTTCATTAAAGGCTCTTCAGAGATTTTTGGGTTTTGCCAATTTTTATCGTAAATTTATTGGTAATTTCTCGGTTATTGTTAAACCATTAACTGATTTGACCAGAAAGGGTTCTGATGTGGTGAATTGGCCTCCTGAGGCAGTCTCTGCATTTCAGGAACTTAAGCAGAGATTCACTTCTGCTCCTGTTCTACGGCAGCCTGATGTTTCTCTGCCATTTCAGGTGGAGGTTGATGCCTCTGAAATTGGGGCAGGTGCCGTTTTGTCCCAAAAAGATCCAGAGACCTCTAAAAGTAACCCTTGTGCCTTTTTCTCTCGAAAATTTTCTCCTACTGAACGTAATTATGACGTGGGTAATCGGGAGTTATTGGCCATGAAGTGGGCTTTTGAAGAGTGGAGACATTGGCTGGAGGGAGCCAAACATCAGGTGGTGGTCCTTACGGACCATAAGAATCTGGTCTATCTGGAATCTGCCAAGCGACTCAATCCTAGACAGGCCAGGTGGGCCTTGTTTTTCACACGTTTTAATTTTGTGGTTTCCTTTCTTCCTGGCACTAAGAATGTTAAGGCGGATGCCCTCTCGAGGAGTTTCCTTGCGGACTCTCCTGAGTTATCTGATCCTTCTGTTATTTTGAAAGAGGGTGTAGTTCTTTCCGCCATCTCGCCCAATTTGAGACTTGCTCTGGAGGGGTGTCAGGAGGATAGGCCCGAGCGCTGCCCTGTTGGAAAATTGTTTGTCCCGGACCAATGGAAAAAGAGTGTGATGTCTGAGATTCATTGTTCCGCATTGGCTGGGCATCCCGGAATTTTTGGTACCAGAGACTTGGTTAGTCGGTCCTTTTGGTGGCCTACCTTGTCTCGCGATGTCAGGGAATTTGTGCAGTCCTGCGGGACTTGCTCTCGCTCCAAGCCTTGCTCTCGCTCTAGTGGTTTGTTGATGCCATTGCCTGTGCCCAAGAGACCATGGACCCATATCTCTATGGATTTCATTTCCGATCTTCCTGTTTCTCAGAGAATGACCACCATCTGGGTAATTTGTGATAGGTTTTCCAAAATGATACATCTTGTGCCATTACCTAAGTTGCCTTCCTCCTCTGAATTGGTGCCGTTGTTTCTTCAGCACGTGGTTCGTTTACACGGCATTCCTGAGAACATTGTGTCTGACAGAGGAGTCCAGTTTGTTTCCAGATTTTGGAGGACTTTTTGTTCTAAACTGGGTGTTCAATTGTCTTTCTCCTCGGCATTTCATCCTCAGACCAATGGTCAAACTGAGAGAACAAACCAGACATTAGAGACTTATCTAAGATGCTTTGTGTCTGCTGATCAGGATGACTGGGTCTCTTTTTTGCCTTTGGCTGAGTTTGCTCTTAATAATAGGGCTAGCTCTGCCACTTTGATGTCTCCGTTTTTCTGTAATTCTGGTTTTCACCCTCGATTTTCTTCAGGACAGACGGAAGCTTCTGTCTGTCCAGGTGTTGACTCTGTTGTTGAGCGTATGCAACAGATTTGGGACCAGGTAGTGGAGAGGTTGTCCCTCTCTCAGGAGAAGGCCCAGCGGTTTGCTAACCGGCATAGGACTGATGGTCCTCGGTTTAAAGTGGGGGACTTGGTCTGGTTGTCCTCAAAGAATATTCCTATGAGAGTAGCATCTCCTAAATTTAAGCCTAGGTTCATTGGACCTTATAAGATCATGGAGATTATTAATCCTGTTTCTTTTCGTTTGCTTCTTCCAGGGACATTTAAGATCCATAACGTGTTCCACAAGTCCTTGTTGAAGAGGTTTGTTGAGCCAGTGGTTCCTGCTACTGTGCCTCCTGACCCTGTTTTGGTTGAGGGCAATCTGGAGTATGTGGTTGAGAAAATATTGGATTCTCGTTTTTCTAGATGAAGACTCCAGTATTTGGTTAAATGGAGAGGTTATGGTCAGGAAGACAATTCTTGGGTGTTTGCTTTGGACATCCATGCTAGGAGACTTATCCGTGCGTATCATAGAACTCATCCTGACCGACCTGGTTGCTCAAATGAGGGTTCGGTGACCCCTCCTCAAGGGGGGGGTACTGTTGTGAATGGGTTTGAGATGAGTTCTGAGCAGAGGCTCCCTCTGGTGGTTACAAGCGGTACTAGTGAAGATTGTGAGGACTGGGAATCAGGTGTTACTGACTGGTCTTATATAAGGGAGTCATTTTCCCATCAGGGTTGCCGGTGATCAATTGTTCTGGTCTGAATCCTTCATTCCAGTTTCCCTTGTAGCCTGCTGTGTCGTGTCTGCATCTCCTGCTACCAGATAAGAATTTTTCTTCTTTTGTGTTGTTGCTATATTTTTGCATTTTGTCCTGCACTTCTTTGGGGGCCTTCTTGGTCCCCTCCGGGGGCTTCTGCCTTCTCAGTTTAGTTCAGCCACTGAGTTTTGTTCTTTTGCTTTTTCCAGTTTTTTCAGTGGCTGCTGTTTTGATTTTTGTTACACCAGAGAGCTAATTTAGGTGGTAGAGGTCGTGTGATCTCAGGTGATTTTGAAATTAGTAGTGTTGGTGTTTTTCAGGGTTTTCTGGGATTGCAGTAAGTACCCTTCCTGTCCTTTTCTATTTAGATAGTTTGGGCCCCAGCGTTTGCTCATTCTATTTTCTTTCTGTGTCAGTATTTCCTCTTGTCTAACCGCCATTACATGTTTGGGGGCTTTCTATTATCTTTGGGGTTCTGCTTCGGGGCAGATAGCTTTCCTATTTCTATCTTTAGGTGTAGTTAGTTTCTCAGGCTGTGACGAGGCGTCTAGGACCAACGTAGGAACGCTCCACGGCTGCCTCTAGTTGTGGTGGTTAGTCAGGGTACTGCAATCCCATAGATTCCAACTGCTCTGGTGTATTGCTTTTTTTACCTGCACTCCTCAGCTACCGAAACATAACATATATATGTATTCTATGTGTGTATATGTATTGATTCTATTCTTTATTAAAGCTGTCAGTGTGATTTTACAGTATAGCCGGGGATAAATTGCCGGCTCTTCTAAAGGACACCGGTGCGATTTAATCGCAAGTCACACGTGCTCACACGTGTAATCCGATTTTTTCATCGCTCCCATAGACTTGCATTGGTGATAGTCGACCCACAATCGGACGTTTAAAATGGACCACAAAAAATCTGATACTGGGAGCTGCTCCATAGATTAACATAGGTCCGACTGCAATGCGATATTTCATTGCATTGCAGTCGTCCGATTTTGTCGCCAGTGTGACGCCGGCCTAACAGTTGTTGTAGTGATGTGTCTGCTGCTAGAACTCTGTGTGGCATTGACCTGGTCTCTAATCTGAGCTGCTGTAAACCTGTGATTTCTGAGGCTGGTGACTCGGATAAACTTATCCTCAGAAGCAGAGGTGACTCTTGGTCTTCCTTTCCTGGGGCGGTCCTCATGTGAGCCAGTTTCTTTGTAGCGCTTGATGGTTTTTGCAACTGGACTTGGGGACACTTTCAAAGTTTTCCCAATTTTAGTGACTGAGGCCAGAAATCCCACTTATTAAACCTGACAGGGCACAGCTGTGAAGTAGAAACCATTTCTGGTGACTACCTCTTGAAGCTCATCAAGAGAATGCCAAAAGTGTGCAAAGCAGTAATCAAAGCAAAAGGTGACTACTTTGAAGAACCTAGAATATAAGACATAATTTCAGTTGTTACACACTTTTTTGTTAAGTATATAATTCCACATGTGTTAATTCATAGTTTTGATGTCTTCAGTGTGAATTCACAATTTTCTTTGTCATGAAAATACAGAAAAATCTTTAAATGAGAAGGTGTGTCCAAACTTTTGGTCTGTACAGTCATGGCCAAAAGTTTTGAGAATGACACAAATACTAATTTTTACAAAGTCTACTGCTTCACTTTTTCTAATGGCAATTTGCATATACTCCAGAATGTTATAAAGAGTGATCAGCTTAACAGCAATTACTTGCATAGTCAATATTTGGCTAGAAAATGAACTTTATCCCCCAAAACACATTTCAACATCATTGCAGCACTGCCTTAAAAGGACCAGCTAACCTCTTTTCAGTGATTGCTTCATTAACACAGATGTGGGTGTTGATGAGGACATGGCTGGAGATCAATCTGTCATGATTAAGTAAGAATGACACCACTGGACACTTTAAAAGGAGGCTGGTGCTTGGCATCATTGTTTCTCTTCTGTTAACCATGGTTATCTCTAAAGAAAGACGTGCAGTCATCATTGCAATGCACAAAAATGGTCTAACAGGGAAGAGTATCGCAGCTAGAAAGATTGCACCTCAGTCAACAATCTATCGCATCATCAAGAACTTCAAGGAGAGAGGTTCCATTGTTGCCAAAAAGACTTAAGGGCGCCCAAGAAAAACCAGCAAGCGCCAGGACCATCTCTTAAAAGTGTTTCAGCTGCGGGATCGGGCTACCAGCAGTGCAGAGCTTGCTCAGGAATGGCAGCAGGCAGGTGTGAGTGCATCTGCACGCACTGTGAGGCGGAGACTCTTGGAGCAAGGCCTGGTCTCAAGGAGGGCAGCAAAGAAGCCACTTCTCTCCAGAAAAAACATCATGGACAGACTGATATTCTGCAAAAGGTACAGGCAGTGGACTGCTGAGGACTGGGGTAAAGTTATTTTCTCTGATGAATCCCCTTTTCGATTGTTTGGGACATCAGGAAAACGCCTCACTCGGAGAAGACAAGGTGAGTGCTACCACCAGTCTTGTCTCATGCCAACTGTTAAGCATCCTGAAACCATTCATGTGTGGGGTTGCTTCTCAGCCAAGGGAATCGGCTCTCTCACAGTCTTGCCTAAAAACACAGCCATAAATAAAGAATGGTACCAGAATGTCCTCCAAGAGCAACTTCTCCCAACCCTCCAAGAGCAGTTTGGTGATCAACAATGCCTTTTCCAGCATGATGGAGCACCTTGCCATAAAGCAAAGGTGATAACTAAATGGCTCAGGGAACAAAACATAGAGATTTTGGGTCCATGGCCTGGAAACTCCCCAAATCTTAATCCCATTGAGAACTTGTGGTCAATCATCAAGAGATGGGTGGACAAACCAAAACCTAAAAATTCTGACAAAATGAAAGCATTGATTGTGCAAGAATGGACTGCTATCAGTCAGGATTTGGTCCAGTAGTTGATTGAGAGCATGCCAGGGAGAATTGCAGAGGTCCTGAAGAAGAAGGGTCAACACTGCCAATATTGACTTGCTGCATTAACCCATTCTAACTGTCAATATAAGCTTTTGTTACTCATATGTTTGCAATTATTATATTTCTGTCTGTGATAAAAACATCTGTCAAACACACATAAAAACCAGAGGGCAGCAGATCATGTGAAAATATAATATTTGTGTCATTCTCAAAACTTTTGGCCATGACTGTACTGTATGTCAGTGTGGGCTCACCTGAACAGATTTCAGACCTTTATCCCAGAGTAAACTTCATACAGAAAGAGGTACGGTCCTACCATGTCTTGGTATCACCTGCAGCCCAAGCTCTAGCAGCTTCCAGCACCAAACATAAGTATACAACTCCAGACACAGTTAACAATGAGCAGGTTGCAGTTTCCACACGGTTCTCTGCAACTCTCACAAACATACAGCTTGCTGCAGTCACCGTTCAGAGAAAGACCCTGGCACATCTCTCTCATCTACAGTTCACATTTGGGCTGTTCACTCACCAGCAGCACATTCAACTCTGGTTCATCCAGCAGACTGACGCTCCCTCAGGAGACTGCAACTCCATGAACCTTCTTCTTGATTCTTAGCAAAACCCTATAGGTGTATCTATTCAAGACCCTGCAGTGCTGGGATTTAACCCTGTCCTTCCCAGCTATGCTACATATCTTACCCCTCTGCCCAAAGCCGGGTGCTGGGCACCATCTGCCAAGCCACAGTGCCAACAGAGAGTCACTCTACAAAAATGGTTTATTGGCTCCCAGCTCCTGGGGAACACCAATCACACATTTCACACAGGGCTCTGCTATCTACAGCTTACCCACAGGGCTCTGCTATTTACAATTTACCTACATGACTGTGCTAGCTACAGCTTACATACAGAGCTTTGTTATCTACAGACTATATGCAATGCTCTACTACCTATAGACTACAAGCAGTACACAGCTACCTACAGACTACATGCAATGGTATGCCGCCTACACATCACACACAGACTCTGCCGCCTGCACATCCCATTTTGACTGTTCACTCACCAGCAGCACATTTAACTCTGCTTCATCCAGCAGACTGACACTCTGCCATGAGATTGACACTCCATGAAGCTACTTCCTGGTTCTTAGCAAAACCCTACAGGTGTATCTAATCAAGCCCCTCCATAGCTGAAATTTAACTCTGTCCTTCCCAGCTATGCTACACTAGGTATTACTTGCCTACTATTGCTCCTCCAGTGTCAACAATCCGCTGCTCTCTGCCGTTTGTTTGTTAAAAGGGCTGCAGCTGTGACACTTCCTTTATGTCACATGACTGCTGCTGACAATCACTTGCCTCAATGTTGATGCCATGGTAGACTGAACAAGGCCACTAGGCCCAGTGATTGGCCGCAGTGGTTACCTGCTGTAGACATGTTTTCACAGCTATAGCCCTGTCAACAAAGAACAGTGGGAAGCAACCACACAAAGACAATGGAGAGACAACACTAGAGAGTCAAGGACAACACTGATTGTTTTGTTATGTTGCAGAAAAACAGCATTTGACACATTAAGACAACCAGACACTCCCTTATAAAATAAATAAAATTGTAAGTACATTATATTTATGGCAATTTCATAAATATTTTTCATTAATTTTAATCTTCTGTTGTAGAATACAATATTTGAAGCACAAATTCACTTTTATGGTAACCAGACAGTGAAAAAGAATGGTACCACACAATGGTATATAGATTAATAAAACATGTTACTTTATTACAAAATTAAAAACAACATACAATAGAAAAGTGCAAGAAAAATAGAGGGATAAACATTCCATAGGAAAACCCCACTGCAGCATATTTATGTATACTCGTATATTCTCATGTATGATCATAAACACCCATAGAGTTAATAGCACAATCATATGAATAAAAAACAGCCCACAGAAAACCAATTCCCTATGAGATTAAACTAGCCACAATGGGCATGAGTGTATTATAAAGGGATAGGTGTACGGCTAATCTCTCATATGCTCTCAAGGCAATCGCCACTCAAGAGTTGATACTAGGGTGTAAAAAGACTTGTTCCTAATACATACCTTCTTTGGGACGCCTCCCAAAGAAGCTGAGCGAAACGCGCGTCAGGGCAGAGGGACGTCCGGGGACCCCACCAGCATAGGTCGGTATGTATTAGGAACAAGTCTTTTTACACCCTAGTATCAACTCTTGAGTGGCGATTGCCTTGAGAGCATATGAGAGATTAGCCATACACCTATCCCTTTATAATACACTCATGCCCATTGTGGCTAGTTTAATCTCATAGGGAATTGGTTTTCTGTGGGCTGTTTTTTATTCATATGATTGTGCTATTAACTCTATGGGTGTTTATGATCATACATGAGAATATATGAGTATACATGTTAGGGTTCGATTTCCCGCTGCTGCACAAGGGAGTCTTGAACCCGTCCCGCTGCGGTCTCCCATTCATCTCCGGCCGCAGTGGAGCCTGCTCAGCAGAGGCTTCGGTCCAGGCGTCTTGCCCACTCCACTACTGGGCAGTGAATTGTTGCTGCCTTTCCTGGATCTGCTATTATAGTCAATGCTGGAGCAGACGTCTTTGGGACAAAGTACTGCATTTTCCCTTCTGAGCATGCCCAGAGTGAGATCTCTCATTGGAGATCAGGGGTCACATGCTCAGGTACTGCAGCAGCTCCTATTGGCCCGCCAGGAAGGCCCTGTTACTACGAGTCTTCTGGAACAGGTTTCTCATTGGTCCTTGTTCCTGGAAGGTCCTGTAGCTGTTGCTATAAAAGGGTAGCATGGCTGGGCCGCCATGCGCTAATATCAACCATTGTATGCTATGCGCCAGTGTGGTCATGCGTGTGTGTGGTTAGGGACCCGGCTGAAATAAGCCACTAGAATACCGACTTAATCGGTGAGGAGTTTGGTGTGCTAGCTGGTCAGGGTCGGTGTCCTAGATGCCCTAGATTACCGGCATAACCGGTGAGGAGTTTGATTGCCGTATTCAGGGTCTGGCGTTTAGACGCCATAGATTGCGGGTTACTCCCGCGAGGACATTAGCGCATGACCACGTATTATGCTCGCTTAGCAATTATCCGTGTACCTGAGAGCCTGACAGGACACGGTACTTTTTCTCAGCGGCTCTGTGACGTAACAGGGTTCGCTTTTGACGCTAGACAGCGCCCTAGCGTTTTACTTTGCGGCTCACTGAAGTTAAGTGAGTTCGCACCTATCGCCATATAGCGCTGTGGCATCCCGTTAGCGGCTCTGGGATTAACAGAGTTTGCACTTACTGCCACAACGCGCTACGGCGTTTATTTTTGCGACTCTGCGGGATAACAGAGTTCGCTACTTTCGCCATCTTATTAGCAGCGGGCTTCGCCTGCACGGTGGACCCCGGGCTGCGAACGCACCTCTCTATTATATCTATTAGGTGCGTTCCGCAGACCCTAACATAATATTAGCGCCAGGGTCTGGCTAGTAAAATGGCGGATGACCAGCGTCTAAGGCAGTATTTCCAGCAGCTGGAGGGAAGGTTGGCGGCTCTTGAGCGCACAACCTCAGCTGTGGATATTACCGCAGTCGCTGTTCAGGCTGCTAGCGTGGCTGCAGTCAGTTTGTCCTCTGCTACCTCTGTCCCTACATTATCCCACCTCCCGCTTCCTGACAAGTTTGCCGGTGACAGCAAGCAATGTCGGGGATTCGTGAGTCAGTGCTCTATACAGCTCGAGCTTCTGGCTGCACGTTTCCCCACGGATCGGGCACAAGTGGGTTTTGTACTGTCTCTACTCTCGGGCAGAGCGTTGGAGTGGGCAACACCGCTGTGGGAGCGTGACGATCGTGTGGTGCGGAGTGCTCCTCGGTTTTTGGAGGCTCTGAAAAAGGTCTTTTTAGGACCTCAGGTCACGCACGATACGGCACTCCAACTGCTGACAATGTCACAGGGCTTGTCCATGGTCAGCCAGTTCTCAGTCCAATTTCGGACTTTGGCCTCTGAATTAGAGTGGCCAGATAAAGTTCTTATTCCAGTGTTCTGGAGAGGACTGGCAGACCATGTAAAGGACGCTTTGGCTACCAGGGAGATTCCTGCCACACTGGAGAAACTCATTTCTATATCTACCCGCATCGACCTCCGTTTTCACGAGCGGAGGTTAGAGCGGACCCAGTGTAGGCAGAGGTCTCGGCTGGCACCCACCTTTGCCAAACCTCTGGAATTTCCCGTTCGGGCGTCCGACTCCCCAGAGACCGTGGAGAATACTCGAGTGGGATCTAAGTCTCGGACCACTCGAGTATCCGTGGTCTGTAGAGTGTGTCAGCAGTCAGGACATTATGCCAACCGATGTCCCCAGCGAATAAGTAAACGGTCATGTTCCGTGACCATGGGTGCAGGGTCATTAGACGCGAGGGATTTTGCTCCGAAGATGCTCCTTAAAGGGTTAATCTCTCTAGGTTCATCCACCCTTCCCGCCAAGCTTTGTGTGAACTCTGGGGCAGAGGGGAATTTTGTGTCCTCCTCCTTTGCCTCTCGCCATTCCATACTGCTGGTGACGCTCGCCGAGCCAATATCGGTGAGAGTGTTGAATGGAGCAATCCTGCCCTCACAAATCACCCACCAGACTGTCACTCTACCTCTGTCTATGTCTCCTTCACATCAGGAGAATATATCCCTTTTTGTCCTTCCTGAGGGAATAGATGAGGTTTTGTTGGGATTACCCTGGCTTCGCCACCACTCTCCCCATATTGAGTGGTCCTCTGGGAGAATACTGGGTTGGGGTGATCATTGCAGAGACAAATGTCTCAGAGAGGACGTTCAGGTTTCCACAACGGAGATACCCATAGATCTTGATTCTCTTCCCAAGGTTTATCAGTCATACGCAGACGTATTCTCCAAAAAGGCAGCGGAGACTCTGCCGCCTCATCGCCCTTATGACTGTCCTATAGACCTCTTGCCTGGAACGGAGCCCCCTCGGGGAAGAGTGTATCCTCTCTCTCTTCCTGAGACGGAGGCCATGTCACAATACATCCAGGAAAATCTGGCCAGAGGGTTTATTAGGAAGTCAGTGTCACCAGCAGGGGCAGGATTTTTCTTTGTGCAGAAGAAGAATGGAGAATTACGACCGTGTATAGACTATAGGGGTCTTAACGCCATTACCGTTAAGAACAAATATCCTTTGCCCCTAATATCTGAGCTCTTTGATAGGCTCCGGGGAGCAAGGGTATTTACTAAGCTGGATCTTCGTGGTGCCTATAACCTGATCCGCATCCGTGAGGGGGACGAATGGAAGACGGCGTTCAATACCAGAGATGGACATTACGAATATCTTGTGATGCCCTTCAGGCTCTGTAATGCTCCAGCCGTCTTCCAAGATTTCGTAAATGACATCTTCCGGGACATGCTTGCCACCTCTGTGGTAGTCTATCTGGATGACATTCTCATCTTTTCTCCAGATATGGACACCCACCGGCGAGATGTTTGCAGGGTCTTTGACCTCTTGCGGGCAAATTCCTTATATGCGAAGTTGGAGAAGTGTGTGTTTGAGCAGGAGTCTTTGCCATTCCTGGGCTATATCATCTCCACTCAGGGATTGGCTATGGATCCTGCCAAACTACAGGCTGTAATGGATTGGCAAGAACCCCACTCTCTTAAAGCGGTGCAGCGCTTTATGGGGTTCATTAATTACTATCGCCAATTCATTCCCCACTTCTCTACTTTGGTTGCTCCCTTGGTAGCCCTCACCAAGAAAGGAGCCAATCCCAAATTGTGGTCAGAGGAAGTCTCCAAGGCCTTAACTTCAATCAAGTCCCATTTTGCTAGCGCTCCTATCCTACATCGTCCCGAGGTTGATAAGCCTTTTATATTGGAGGTAGATGCCTCGTCCGTTGGTGCTGGAGCAGTCCTTTTTCAAAAGGATGCTCAAGGTCGTAAACATCCTTGCTTCTTCTTCTCCAAGACCTTCACACCTGCGGAGAGGAATTATTCCATTGGGGATAGGGAGTTGCTAGCCATGAAGTTGGCCTTTTCTGAGTGGAGACATCTCCTGGAGGGGGCTCGCTTTCCCTTCCAAGTGTTCACTGACCACAAAAATTTGGTCTATTTACAGACCGCCCAGCGGCTAAATTCCCGTCAGGCCAGATGGTCCCTGTTCTTCTCCCAATTCCATTTCACCCTCCATTTTCTCTCAGGGGAGAAGAACATTCGTGCTGATGCTCTGTCTCGCTCCGTGGTGTCCTCTGAGGAGGTGGAGGAGGAGCCTCGGCTGATTGTCCCCACAGAGAGCCTAAGAACTGTGACCCCGGTTTCGCTTGAGTCTGTGCCTCCGGGCAAGACTTTTGTGCCCATCAATTTGCGACCGGAGGTTCTCTCTTGGGCACACTCGTCCAGGGTGGGTGGACATTTTGGGGCAAAGAGGACATCTGAGTTGCTGGCGAGGACATACTGGTGGCCACATATGGTCCGTGACGTCAGGGAATAAGTTCAGGCATGCGTCTCCTGCGCCAAGAATAAGTCCCCTCGACAACGGCCAGCTGGGTTACTCTTTCCTTTACCGGTGGCAGACAGGCCCTGGGAGATGGTCGGGATGGATTTTGTGGTTGGCTTACCCAAGTCTCGGGGCTGCACCATCATCTGGGTGATAACCGACCACTTCTCCAAAATGGTGCACTTGGTGCCGTTACCACAGTTACCGTCTGCACGGGCCTTGGCAGCATTATTCATTAGGCATATTTTCCGCCTACACGGTATGCCAGACAAAATTGTTAGTGATCGAGGTCTCCAGTTTGCGTCTCGGTTCTGGAGAGAGCTGTGTCGTTTACTCAGCATTGAGTTGAATCTCTCCTCTGCATACCATCCCGAGACGAATGGGTTGGTAGAGAGGGCCAACCAGACCTTGGTCACATACTTGCGACATTTTGTCTCTGCCAGGCAGGATGACTGGGCATCCTTGCTACCGTGGGCTGAGTTTGCTCTAAATAATGCTGTGGCTGACTCCACCGGACAGACCCCATTCCTCCTGAACTACGGTCAGCATCCGCGGGTACCAGTGCCTATGCCCGTGTCTTCCGCCGATTCCAGGGTGGCAGACTGGGCTGTGGAGGCACGGGACATTTGGGACCGCACTCAGGATGCCATTCAGGCCTCCAAAGAGAGGATGAGGTCTTCGGCCGATGCCCATCGGCGTCCCGCTCCTACGTTTGCTCCGGGTGACCTAGTGTGGCTTTCTGCCCGAAACATCAGGCTACGGGTAGAGTCCACCAAGTTGGCACCTCGCTTTTTGGGCCCCTTTAAAGTTCTTGAGCAGGTGAACCCGGTAGTTTACCGCCTAGCCCTTCCGCCTCGCCTTGGTATCACTGACACCTTTCACCTTGAAACCCGTGGCCATTTCCCGGTTTTCCGAGTCATCTGCTGGGACGTCGGGTTCATCTACCGACGATCATGAGGTGAACGCCATTGTTGGGTGCAAGGTGGTACGAGGCAAAAAATTTTATTTGGTGGATTGGAGGGGTTATGGGCCTGAGGATAGATCCTGGGAGCCTGCCGAGCATGTTCACGCTCCGCAGCTCATCGCTGCCTTTGAGCGCAGCGAGGCCCAGAGAAGGGGGGGCCCTAGGAGGGGGGGTAATGTTAGGGTTCGATTTCCCGCTGCTGCACAAGGGGAGTCTCAAACCCGTCCCGCTGCGGTCTCCCGTTCATCTCCGCCGCAGTGGAGCCTGCTCAGCAGAGGCGTCGGTCCAGGCGTATTGCCCACTCCACTACTGGGCAGTGACTTGTTGCTGCCTTTGCTGGATCTGCTATTATAGTCAATGCTGGAGCAGACGTCTTTGGGACAAAGTACTGCATTTTCCCTTCTGAGCATGCCCAGAGTGAGATCTCTCATTGGAGATCAGGGGTCACATGCTCAGGTACTGCAGCAGCTCCTATTGGCCCGCCAGGAAGGCCCTGTTACTACGAGTCTTCTGGAACAGGTTTCTCATTGGTCCTTGTTCCTGGAAGGTCCTGTAGCTGTTGCTATAAAAGGGTAGCATGGCTGGGCCGCCATGCGCTAATATCAACCATTGTATGCTATGCGCCAGTGTGGTCATGCGTGTGTGTGGTTAGGGACCCGGCTGAAATAAGCCACTAGAATACCGACTTAATCGGTGAGGAGTTTGGTGTGCTAGCTGGTCAGGGTCGGTGTCCTAGATGCCCTAGATTACCGGCATAACCGGTGAGGAGTTTGATTGCCGTATTCAGGGTCTGGCGTTCAGACGCCATAGATTGCGGTTACTCCCGCGAGGACATTAGCGCATGACCACGTATTATGCTCGCTTAGCAATTATCCGTGTACCTGAGAGCCTGACAGGACACGGTACTTTTTCTCAGCGGCTCTGTGACGTAACAGAGTTCGCTTTTGACGCTAGACAGCGCCCTAGCGTTTTACTTTGCGGCTCACTGAAGTTAAGTGAGTTCGCACCTATCGCCATATAGCTCTGTGGCATCCCGTTAGCGGCTCTGGGATTAACAGAGTTCGCACTTACTGCCACAACGCGCTACGGCGTTTATTTTTGCGACTCTGCGGGATAACAGAGTTCGCTACTTTCGCCATCTTATTAGCAGCGGGCTTCGCCTGCACGGTGGACCCCGGGCTGCGAACGCACCTCTCTATTATATCTATTAGGTGCGTTCCGCAGACCCTAACAATACATATACAGTATATGCTGTTGTGGGGTTTTCCTATGGAATGTTTGCCCCTCTATTTTTCTTGCACTTTTCTATTGTATGTTGTTTTTAATTTTGTAATAAAGTAATATATTTTATTAATCTATATACCATTGTGTGGTACCATTCTTTTTCACTGTCTGGTTACCATAAAAGTGAATTCCTTAGTCTGTGGTATATTAAATCTTGACTGGAGATTGCAAGTATATATTGTGGGCAGTTGGTTGTGAATATTTGAAGCACGGAGTAACCCATGCACCAGATGGCTGGATCAATGCTGGCATTCATCCATAAAAATAGGGAGATACCCTTATTTTTAATGAGTATTTTCCTACATATGACTACCACATATGTATGTATGTATATAGTTAGAAAATGCTCCAAACATCCCATTCTGATCCTTCCAACAGCACCTTCAAGCATAAGGATGGCTTTGCAATGATAGTAAAGACTTAATTATTATCAAATGACTTCTGCCGTTGGGTCACTATTCTTGTAATTACAAGCAATTCATGCCTATGCTAATTAGGACTCCGGCACAATCTTTTTTTATGAGGAAAGAGTGGGTGGGCAGATTAAATAAATGGAGATACAATGATGCTAATGATATTTTAACTTTAATTTTCTACACAAAGACAAGCAAAGAAAAAATCACTTTCATGCCTCTGTCGTTTCCCACTCATAATTTACTTAACCGCTTTGTTGCTGGTTAAATTCACAACGCGTTTTGGATTGGGCTATAGAATTAATAGGCAGCTTGAACTAGGCGTAATTGATCGGGGTCCCTGAGTTGTCCAAGTGGACCACACGTCTTACACTAATGTTACATTTAGACCTTATTTGACTTGGGCGATACAGTAAAAGCCTTCACTTTGATGGTTCCCAAAACACTTCAAGTCCCGAAATGTAACTGCCTCTGAAATGAAGGCTCTAGGCTTCTGATCTGTCTGATGACTTTCTACAGGCAGGGAAAATAAACAGTTATTATTACTTGAGACCAATTAAGGCTAGGTGAACTGAGGCGCTTAGAGATGAAGCCGTATCGCAGCTACGCTCAAGGAGAAGGTGGCCGAGTCTTCCCCTCCATCCACACCTCCCACCTGTAAAAGTTTTCTAGAAAAATTACTCATTAGTGCAAAGTACCTTCTGTAATGACATTTTAAAAGGTTAAGTGCGTACAGTCATTCCTTACAAAGTGCAGCCTCTCCTTTATTCCAGAGACATTGCTTATTGCCATACTAATTGTTTGTGAGGAGAAGACGTTTAACAAGGCAGAAGGATCATGATTACCAGATTGCGCGAAGAAGTCATGTAGGTCAATAATTATTTTACACGACTTGCAGTGTCCCGATCTGACCCATTGACCTGCTGGAATTCCACCAAGCAGATAGAAATATTCGGGTTCCTTGTACTTGAGGTTAAAAGAAACAAGGTTCAATAGATACTAATGCCAAATATTTTATGATGATCCAAAAATCAAAACAAACTCCCAATGAGCCGTCTGCCTCTTCAACCTTGAAAAAGAAGAAGAAGAAAAAAACACCTTGCTGACTTTGGAAGTGGCAATTGCAAGAATTCCTTCAATAGGTCAATCCCTTAATTAATGTTTGTCAAAATTATTACCGTCCCTTTCAATAAAAACACGGAATCCACTTTTTATTTGTCCAGAGAACTCTTCAGTAGGCCGGCAAAACTTTTTTTTTTAAAGAGGACCTGTCACCAGGTCAAAAGTAACCAGTTTTTTGCTCTTATTTTATTGTCACAGTTCTATAGAATATTCAAATTTTTATTTTTATTTTTAAACTCACCATATGGTTTCAAAGATATGGGAATTTTTATTTGCTGCTAATTTTTATAATATTTACCTAAGGGGTGTGGCTAACACAGTAATAAAGAAAAGCAGCTTTAGACATGCCCCCAAAGAACTATAGACATGCCCCCAAAGAGTCCTGTGAGCCTCACCCCCTAGGAAAAGAGCATAACAATTTGTTCTAAGTAAAAAGGCCCACATCTCTGGAACCGTATGACGGATTGAAAAAGAAAGCTGAATAATTAGGGGAACAGCAGAAATAAATATGAACAAAAATTTGATATTTTTGACCTTTAGAGGGGTTCATACTAATTTGTAACAATAAAATGCTCATTCTGCTGTTGACTTGATCTCCGTTAATCTCAACTTCAAAGGTTCCGCTGCTGAACAACAAAAATGGCAGAAAATGCCGCCCATTCAATCAGTGGTAAGTTCCATAGAAAGATGATATTACACAGCTGTCATTTACACAATATCTATCATGTTCTATACCCCCATTAAAATCCAAATGTTATTTCATTAGTGGAGTTGGAATTACATATCACTGGAGAGGAAGGGGATGAGCATGGGCGCTGGGTATCTGGAACATCGGATCACGTTTATTACAAACACAGGTTCTGTCTGCCTGTTAAATCCATTTTAGGAAAGTAATTCCAAGTCACACCCCTGCATAAGAAAACTGTCGTCAAGAAGTTGTCCGGCCTTAGGTTGGAGTCAAAGTGCCGAATAACACGGCCGAGTGCTAAGCGATAAAACATCACACAGCACTCGGTCCAGTGTTATACTATGGGGCAGCTCACTTTCTCCATCTCCTCTGCACCTCTGTTGCGATTTTCTCATGCGAGAGGATTGGAGCACAGAGTATTGACACTCGGGTCACGCTCGAAGCAGAGCTGGAGCCGAGGGTCATTAGCAAATCGCATGGGATACCATACGCTGGTGTGATTCCAGCCTAAGGCTACAAGTCTGTAGTCACACTATGTGACAGCAGACTTATGAATCCTCACATGTGAGGTCACGTGCCTTCTAGATGAGTTCAGACTCTCTCAATGCAAGTGTATTAAGCAACGTCTAACTGGAATGTGGCTGGAAATATGCAAATCACATACTTGCGTTCACATGACGCTGAGGCCGGAGAATCCTCACAGCATGCAGTATAGCCTAAGACTGGACCACCCCTTTACTGCTCAGTAAGTAAATTGGGGGCAATGTTTGTAATTAAATAATTCTGAATTGTAATACTATAAAAAAATTGTTTGCATATACTGTTGAATAATAGAATGTTAGAGTTGAAAGGGATCTCCAGGGTCATCTTGTCCAACTCCCTGCTCAATGCAG
The DNA here is from genome assembly GCA_033576555.1 of Oophaga sylvatica. Lineage (NCBI taxonomy): Eukaryota > Metazoa > Chordata > Amphibia > Anura > Dendrobatidae > Oophaga > Oophaga sylvatica. Next base: position 579,592,653 of record JARQOD010000003.1, on the reverse strand, counting down.
GATTCACTAAACCATCTCAGACAGATGTCTGTCAAGCCTCTGTTTGAAGACTTCCATTGAAGGAGAACTCACCACCTCTCATGGCAGCCTGTTCCACTCACTGATCACCCTCACTGTCAAAAAGTTTGTTCTAATATCTAATCTGTATTTTCTCACTTTCAGTTTCATTCCATTGCTTTTCGTGTTTCCATGTGCAAATTAGAATAAGGATGATCCCTCTGCACTGTGACCTCATTTGTCATGAATTTGATGAACGAGTTTTGCCATGCTCCTGTCCCACCCTAGGTCTGCCCATCATGTTGGAGGAAAAAATGCCAAAAGTCACAAAATTTTGATGCGGCCAAATATTGCACAAAAATGTAACTTTTCAAAGCTTTTTATGTCAGAATTCAGACTTAAACGCTTTGATGAATAAGGGCCAATGTCTGTAAAGCACTGTGGAATATGTTGGTGCTAAATAATAATAAAAATAATAGCTACCTCCTATAGGTGGCACTACCAAGACTTTTTTTTGCCCACTTGGGAGAAAGCTAATTTGCATATTCGTCCCATGAAGTATTAAAATAAGACTCCAAGCGCAACTGATCTCTGGAATAAGAGTCACCAATTGCCCCCAAATTGGTAATTCTCACATGCCCTTTCCATGAATAAGTCCTCAAAACCGTACCCAATGTTCAGGTTGTAGCCTAATCAGATATTTAAGCTGTTCACATTTATATATAAGTTATGTCGCGGCCACTGATACAGATTACGTTGTTTTAGTCATATTTCAGAATGAAACATAGGAGCAGATTAATGGAACAAATAATCTAACAGTGTGAATATTGTGTTCCGCTTGCACAAATCAACCTCGGAAGTTAGATGCTTGCACCGGCTCTGGATAAATCTATTGAATACGCTAGTAGCATGTAAATAATACATGTAATAAGCATATAAACACATAATAAACTGTGACTCTAACCCTGTATCACTACTGCAAAGGTAAATTTTATCACCAAAATGTCACTCATAAAATTATTTATGTCGCAGAGTAAGTCAAGCTTCTTTTTTCTTTTTTTTATGATGAAGTAGAGCAGAAAATTCAGTTTTATACACTAGATATTTTTGAACACATACGAATGATAATACTGTTCCGATTTATGTTTTATAAGGAAAATCAGCAATGTTGGAGAAACAAATAATTTGCCTCTTCAAAACCACAAATAATACAGTCACAGTTACCTAATAATACCGCTATACAAGGAGCAAATAATGTAATGATACTGTCACTGAATATACCAAGAACAACATTACTAATAATTAGAGTTGAGTGAAACAGGTTGGTCAGATTCAAAAGTCGCCGACTTTCGCCAAAGTCGGGTTTCGTTGGCCGAAACCCGACCATAGCGTGCAGTCGGCCATGCGGTCGTCGACCCGAACGCCCAAGTCGGTTTTCCCATAATGCTTGCAGGCGCCTTTTTTCAGCCAAAGAGCAAGGACGTACACTGTGGGCAGCGAGATGACATGGGCAGCGTCCACCACCATCTTAGAGAAGGGCATTGCAGTGATTGGCTTGCTTTGGGTGGCGTCATAGTGTCTATAAAAGCCCTGACCGCCGATCTTCATTTTATTTCTGCCGATATTAACAGTAGGGAGAGGTTGCTGACGCTGTTTATCAGTAGGGAGAGAGTTAGGGCTGGAAAGAGAAGTTCTTCTGTGCTTGTGCTGATAGCAATTGTGCTGTACAGTTAGTGTGCAGTGAAAGGGGAGGATTTTCTTGTGTGCAGCAGCGCTGGTTATTAGGCTGCCTGTTATGAATGTTTTAGAAATTGAATTCTGAGCAGAAGCTCCCTCTGGTGCTTGCAAACAGTTCTGAACCATTCAATGAGGATTGGCAATCAGGGATCACAGACTGGCTGGATATAAGGGAGGTTTCCCCCATCATGGTTGCTGGTGATCAATTGTTCTTGTCTCAACGTTGTTTCCTGGTTCACTTGGAAGCTTGCTGAGTCTTGCCTCTTCTCCTGCTCTCAGATAAGATATTTTCTGTTTTTTGTTTTTGTGCTTGCCATTTGTATATTTCTCTGCATTTCTGTGAGGTTGGCCAGGTTTCCCCCCCCCCCCCGGGGGGCTTGGTCTCCTCTCGTTCCTCTGAAACCATTGTTGTTTATTCATTTGCCTTTTCCAGTTTTTTTTTTCTGTGGCTGCGGCTTAGTTTTGTTACACCAGAGAACTAATTTAGGTGGTAGAGGTCGTGTGATCTCAGGTGTTTTTGCAATTAGTAGCGTTGGCTTTTTTTTAGGGTTTTTTTGGATTGCAGTAAGTATCCTTCCTATCCCTTTCTGTCTAAGTCAGATTGGACCCCAGCGTTTGCTCATACTATTTTCTGTCTGTGTCTGTATTTCCTCTTGTCTAACCGCCATTACATGTTTGGGGGCTTCCTATGTTCTTTGGGGATCTGCTCCGGGGCAGATAGCTTTCCTCTTTCTATCTTTAGGTGTAGTTAGCCTCTCAGGCTGTGACAAGGCGTCTAGGACCAACATAGGAACGCTCCACGGCTGCCTTTAGTTGTGGTGGTTAGTCAGGGTACTGCAATCTAGTAGATTCCAACCTCTCTGGTGTATTGCCGTTTTTGCCTGCTCTCCTCAGCTACCAAAACATAACAGCTGCCTGATAGCATTAACCCAGTGCGCAGTGTTGGACACGTAACTGCCCTGGACATGCCTACTGGCCCATGCATCTGTTGTGAGGTGCACCTTTCCACTCACTGATTGTTTGAGTGCATGGACAATGCAGTCTTTCACATGCAGGTGGAGGGCAGGGATGGCTTTTCTAGAAAAGAAGTGCCGACTGGGTAGGTCATAGTGTGGGACAGCGTAGGCCATGAGCTCTCGGAACTCTGCGCTTTCAACCAAATGGAAGGGCATCATCTCTAATGAGATCAGTTTGGCAATGTAGGCGTTCAAAGCCAGTGACGTTTTGTAGTCCGTCCACGCTTGCAAGTGCATGATGTTTAAATGTCTAAACATGCAACTGGTATTCAATTTTCGGAGATTTTTCCCTCGGCTAAAGGTCCTTCCGCACTTCTTACAGATAACCTTTGCCTCATCAATAGGATTTTGGTCAAAAAAGTGCCACACTGCACTCTTCCTACTATGGGATAAATTTTCAGGGCTTGCACGCTGTGCTAATTTGACCTGACTTCAAAACTGTTTTGTTCACCGACGAGTGTCGTGCAACGCTCGATGGTCCAGATGGATGGAGTGGAGGATGGCTTGTTGATGGACACCCCATGCAAACACGGCTACGGCACCAACAAGGAGGAGGTGGAGTAATGTTTTGGGCTGAAATCATGGGGAGAGAGATTGTTGGCTCCTTTAGGATCCCTGAAGGGGTAAAGATGAACTCCATAGTGTATGTTGAGTTTCTCAAACAGCACTTCCTGCCATGGTTCAAGAAGAAGAACCGTGCATTCCGCAGCAAGATCATTTTCATGCATGATAATGCACCGTCTCATGCTGCACATAACACATCTGCATCTCTGGCTGCTATGGGCATAAAAGGGGACAAACTTATGGTGTGGCTCCCATGCTCCCTGACCTCAACCCCATTGAGAACCTCTAGAGCATCATCAAAAGGAGTGTCTATGATTGCGGGAGGCAGTTCACATCTAAGCAACAGCTCTGGGAGGGTATTCTGTCCTCATTCAAAACAATTGAAGCAGAAACCATCCAAAACCTGACAAATTCAATGGATGAGAGAGTTTAGAAGCTCCTTTCAAACAAGGGGTCCTATGTGCAAATGTAACATCACCTAGAATAAAGTTTTGAGTTGAAAACTGTTTGATTTCAGTTTGTAATAACCTGCTAATGCTGATAATTTCAAAAATGACCATTTTTTTGTTCTTTATTAAAATGAAAAGTTTGAAAACTCTGCTGTGCATAATAATTTGGAACATGCATTTTGAGTGCAGTTTGAGTGTTTTATTTTTAAAAAATATACTGTTATCATAGGCAGTTTGTACAAAAACCTTTAAATTGTACTCTAATAGTTATTTGACTGGAAAATTACGATGACTGCAATTCATATAGGTAATTTGGGAAAATCTGAGAAAATATTATTTGCATAATAATTTGGAACACAGTGTATTTTCGGAGTCACACACAGATAGTCAGCATGTATTTGTCAGTGATACCAGCCGGTACACGGTAGTGTGTGAGGAGCGTACAGCTCTATAGGGTGTGGGAAAAAATGAACGCTCGATAACTGTGCAGAAAAAAAGAATCAAATTATTAGTGCTGTGTAAAAAGCAGTCTGCACAGCAGTGTACACACAGCAATACAGCTAGCAGGCAGCCTATTAACCAGCGCTGCTGCACACAAGAAAATCCTCCCCTGTAACTGCACAGTAACTGTACAGCACAATCGCTATCAGCACAAGCACAGAAGAACTTCTCTTTCCAGCCCTAACGCTCTCCCTACTGAAAAACAGCGTCAGCAACCTCAGTCACTACTGTTAATATCAGCAGAAGTAAAATGGCAGTCGGCGGTCAGGGCTTTTATAGACACTATGAAGCCCCCAAGGCAAGCCAATCACTGCAATGCCCTTCTCTAAGATGGTGGTGGCCGCTGCCCATGTCATCTCGTTGCCCACAGTGTACGTCCTTGCTCATTGGCTGAATAAAGGAGCCTGCAAGCATTATGGGAAAACCGACTTTGGCGCTCGGGTCGACGACTGCATGGTCGACTTCAAGCTGTGGTCGGGTTTCGCTCGGCGAAACCCAACTTTGGCGAAAGTCGGCGACTTTTGAATCTGACCAACCTGTTTCGCTCAACTCTAGTAATGATGCTGTCACTGAATATACCAAGACCAACATTACTAATAATAAGGCTATATAGAGGCCATATAATACCGCCGCATGACAGTGATTGAAAAAAGACACCATACTGTCGCTGTATAAAAACCACTGTATTAATGCCAATAATACCATGATTCAGTGACCATGCAGTGGTCAGGGGTATACCATTTATAGATGCCATGTTGGGGCCTGTAAGTTCCAGGAGGCAAGCATCGCTGTGTGCCGGGCCTCCTTCCCCTGTCATAATTTTAGCTGTATCTGCATCCTCAGGACGTGGATACAATTGAATAGAATGGTCAAGAGTCGAACAGAATCAGGAGTCGAAGCTTGAGTGGGAGACTGTCGGGCCCTCACACTGAATGGGGGCATCATAAGGACAGGTAATACACTGTATATGTGGGATGAAACTGTGGGGGCGATTCACCATGGGGGTACCATGCTCCCTGTGCGTGTGGGGTGGCATTTTTGGGAGCACAATACTAATGACTACAAAATGAGTTTAGCTGGTGAGAACACTAACGAGTTTCAACAGGATATATGTATTTATATATTTTTTTGAGGGGGATTAGAACTTTTGCTGTGGGGCTCTGTGACTTCTATGTATGCCACTGGTAGTGGTAGATACACTTTGCTGACTGTATAAGAGATCACACTATAGATAAATCCAGTGATGTTTACTTTCCACATTGTTCTTTATCAGGCCCAGACCGCACTGAACACTTCTTCAACCACAATTCATCTAATCTCTTCCAGCATATTCCCCACGTAGTCTCAATCTCTACCTAAAGTCACTGTCTATTTCCCCAGAAGAAAACTGAATCCCATATGGTAATAGTGGCCCTCTTTGTTTTGCACACAGTAATGGCAACCTCTACCGGCACTATACACGGTAATAGTGCCCCCTTTTAGGCAATAGTTCTGTTTCAGTGCCTGCTAGAAAGTAAGAGAGCACCCTTAGTGCCTCAACTAAGTAATAATGACCTCTACATGATAATGCCTCCCCTTCTGCCAACCCACAATTATGGTATTTCTTTTAACAACCCACACACAGTTAAAGTTGATGCATAATCCACCATTGAGAAATAATGAATTTTTGTACCCAGCATATTGTTCCCCCATGTATTAGCCATCCTCCCTTTTTATGCCCCCTATAAATAATGCCTCCTTTTGTCCATACAGTAGTAAGGTCCAAACACAGTGTAAGTGTCGTCACTTTATAATCCCACACAGAAGTAGTGACTCTGGAGAAATATAAAACAAGTTAAAACCCTTTTCCAATGACAAGTTGTCCCTTCCTGTTTGTGCCACCAGAAAACCAGGATGTAGTGACCTCATTGCGCCACCTAAGCCAGGCCACTGACATCCTAATGTCTTGTAGGTCGAAGGTCTAAATAAGTAAATCGAAGGGAAATGGCTCCCTGATCTGCATTCGTTTTAACTTGCATTGGTGCAATGAGGATGCAGAAAAAGGGTATGAAGCATATGACCAAAAATGTGGGCACGTGCCCCAGATAACCAGTGTTAATATTGCCAATGTTTACTAGCGGATTTGTAATATGTGCCCTAGTATTTATCAGTAAACCATATCTATGAAAAAACACATATTCACCATCAGGACCTTAAAAGTGATACTGTTATAAGCGGTCTAAAAAATGCACCCCAGATTTTCTAAATGTCTAAATTCTTTAAAATATGTATATGAGGCAGAAACTATGTAATTTATCACTTTTCCATCCTTCAAAAAGGTTTTCTGCACTAACTAGAAATTAGCAGATCTGACAAAATTCACATTCGGCAAATCGCGCAGACGCTACCGGAAAATCCAATTTTCAGCTAAGTTATTCTCTGCGAATACAATGTTCCCTATTAGGCTGTATCAGATATAAGTGTAACATGAAACTAATACTCACTTCACCACTGTCCCGACATGCCCACTGCCCACCGTCTGGTCCTCTTCTTTCCATAGTGGCGCTTCGAAGAAACTAGGTTGTGGCAGATATACAGGGTTTGGACAAAATAATGAAAACACCTAACGTTTTGGCATATAATCTTCGAACATGTTATAAAAATGCAAACCGTGACATATGGTAATGTTTTGTAGTTGATTATTTGTGTTATGTGATGTTTATGTAAATTAACTGTTTGTTTTGCAGAATTGTAAGAACATTGATGAGAAGTTGAACCTGATACCAATGGCAGAACTCTCGGATTTTCAAAAAAGCCAAATTTTTGGTGCACGTATGGCAGGCGCTACTGTAACAGAAAGTGCCCGAATGGTTGGCGTGTCAAGAGGTACTGTCTCCAAAGCAATGACTGCATTTGAAAGAGAAGGAAAAACGTCCGCAGCAAAGCACAGGTCCGGACGAAAGTCGAAGTTGACTGAGAGACACCGTCGGACTCTAAAGCGAATTGTGAGAGAGGATCGTAAGATCACGGCTCCGAAAATCACTGCAGAGCTCAATGAACACCTACAGAACCCAGTTTCCACGAAAACTGTTCTTTGGGAGCTGCACAAATCTGGATTCCACGGAAGAGCTGCAATTCGAAAACCGCTGCTCTCAATGACAAATGTTTCCAAGCGTTTGAAGTGGTGAAGAAACCTCCAGAATTGGTCCCTCGAGCAGTGGAAACATGTGATATTCTCAGACGAATCATCGTTTATCCTATTTCCGACCTCCGGCCGAGTGTTCGTTTGGAGACAGCCGAAAGAAGCATTCCATCCAGACTGCCTTCTCTCAATCGTAAAACATGGCGGAGGTTCTGTGATGATCTGGGGTGCTATTTCGTGGAGATCCGCTGGGCCAATGATATCCCTTCATGGAAGAATTAACAGCCGCGATTATTTAGGCATTTTGGGCGACCAAGTACATCCTATGGTTCAAACACTGTTCCCGGAGGGGAACGGCATCTTTCAGGATGATAATGCACCAATTCATACAGCTAGAATTGTTAAAGCATGGCACGAGGAACATTCTAATGAAGTTGAGCATCTCATCTGGCCCCCACAATCCCCAGACCTCAACATCATTGAGCATTTATGGTTGATTTTAGAGATTCAAGTTAGACGTCGATTTCCGCCGCCATCGTCGCTCAAAGAATTGGAGAGTGTTTTAACTGAAGAATGGGCTAAAATTCCTTTGGAAACAATTCACACCTTGTATGAATCCATACCTCGGAGAATTGAGACTGTAATCGCCGCAAAAGGTGGACCTACACCATATTAAACTAACTTTTGTTGATGTTTCCAGGTGTTTCCATTATTTTGTCCAACCCTTGTAAGTGTAACATGAAACTAATACTCACCTCACCACTGTCACGACATGCCCACTGCCCACCGTCTGGTCCTCTTTTTTCCATAGTGTCGCTTCGATGAAACTAGGCTGTGGCAGAGTTAAGTGTAACATGAAACTAATACTCACCTCACCACTGTTCCGACATGCCCACTGCCTACCGTCTGATCCTCTTCTTTCCACAGCAGGGCTCCAGTGTCTTCACTTTATAACATGACTTCTGGCTGTAACCTGAACTTGTATGTCACATGTTGAGACATCACAAAATTCCGGTGCGCTGTAACTTTGTGGCTGAAAGTCCTGTTCTAGAGAGAATACAGCAGTACATGACTTTAGAGAGAAGAGGCCCTAAAAAGTGGAAGATGGACAGTGGGCTCTGGAGTCAGGGTGGATGATGGGACAGGTGAGTGGTCAGGTAGTTATTATTTGTTGTTGTTTTTTAACCTTTTGGTGACCTTCTACAGTTCAGTAATATGGTGGTTGCACAGGGCTAATTACAAAAATACGTATTCTGCAGCATATGTATTTTTGGAAAATTCGAGCAGTATTAACTCAACAAATAAGTCTCTGTTCTCACTTGTGTTCTTTTCTATCAAAATTTTCATGGCTGGTCAGAAACCTCTGGAAACGACTTCTACTTCTCTGCTATTCCAGCCAATAAAAATCTGAAAAACATGATGGAGCCATTAAACCTCAATGGAGAAAATATGTACCATAACGTATCCAGGAACCATCATTTCCTTCATGGATTCTGTAAAAAAATTACACCAATGTTAACAATTCCTAAAAACCTCAGTAATTTGCAGAAATATTAGAACTTGAATTTCTTCTACAAAGAGAACCAGGGACAAAGAAATAAGTGCAGGTGTAAATTGTGTCTGGGTTCAAAGGCTGTTGAGAAGAAATGTTTTCTAACTGATCACCAAGTTTCTCCATTCTGGGCACCAATGATGGTCACACAAGTCACCAAAGAGACCTAACAGAACCGGAATAATATTTTCATATTCTAGAGTTTTATAATAAGGGTTATTCTTCAAAATCATCGTCTAGCTGCTCAGATTATGATCATGACCCTTATAACTCTTCAAGAAAGTTACTAACATCAGTAAATCAATTTACCAATGTCCACTTTCCCAGCAGTGGTTGTGTGTAATTCAGGAATTAATTCATATGAACGGTTCTTTTATTTTTGAAAATCTTGTTTTTTTTTTCTTTTAATATCTAAAACATGGTTCTTTCAATGACCTGTTTGTTTCTCAAAGCAGTTTTTATAGCTACAAAAGAGGTGAGAAAGGTCCTTTTCAAAGTCGGTTAATCCTCATTAGCATTACTTTATCTTCCAGGGCATGTATAATTTAAAATGCAAAAGTTATGTCTGAAGTCCTGTAGGAATTAAGCACACCCTTTTAGAGCTTCAGAGAAGAAACATTTTATTATTGAAAACTAGAGTGAAACCTACACGAAGGGGGTCAAGCCTGGAAATAACGGCATGAAAGGCTGTTCGACAGGAAAGATGAATACCCTGTGCTAGGAATAGACCCTCTAGCGGGCATTTCTCCATATTGTGTAATTAGGAGCCGCTAGAAATAATTTAGAAGAGAACATGCAATACCTGATGAAAAGGGAAAAAATAAAAGCAGATAAAAGGCAATTTAAGCAACTAATCTAATTATATCTTTGAAGACAATAGTCCTGGCATTGAATAATAGATGATGGTCAAACCTTACAACCAGTTTTGACAATCATTCCAATACTATGATCAAGTAAGGTTCGTCGTAAACTTTAGATAGCTTTTGGCCAAATGGTTGACTTAACTTACCTACCACACGCACGCTCGGCCATGTGTGCACATGTTCTCAATTGAACAGGGACATAATATGATTCTAGACAACTCTATCCCCAATGAAAAAGAAAGGGATGGACTATGTTAGAATCCAACCAGCCAGATCCAACTTTTTCCCGATATCAACCAGCAGAAGAGAGTCAGGACAACTTTACAAATTTGATCGTCAACCCCTAAAAGGTGCTTCAAGTCACCAGAATACTTGTTTATCTGACCACTATCTCTGCCAACCACATTATACACATGCATGCTCAACATTTCCAAGCATGCGTGTGTCTTCAAAGCCAATAACTGTCAGACACCCCTGGGGATAGATTATCTTTCAGGGATACGTAAAAATTGGACATTGTAATTTAACATTCATATTAAAAGCAAGACCACCAAAAGAGAAATTAGAACTCCCCCTAAAATTCAAGAATTAATGCAGTTAATAAGGACAAGAATATTTACTTGGCCTGGTCAAAGAACTAATCAGGATGCAGGAAACCCATGTAATAAAGATGGAGGCAACACAAGTGCTAAATACTGATGAGACAATCACTCACAACCTACCAATTCATGGAGGCGGGGATTGCTCAGTATTAAAATTGCACACAAAAAAGGCTTGTATAGAGGGCTGGTCACACACACGTAGTGCACAATGTCTGGTTTACAGCCTATAAGTGATGCCCATACTATTAGACTAGGCTGGCTGCCCAGCCTCATATAAGTGCCCCCCACCGGCACAGACACTGTAGTTTACAAGGCCAACATTAATGGGCCTGGCTGCACCCTAAATAAAAAAATAACATTAAAAAAATCTATATTATAGTAATAATATAGTTGATACTTTGGGTAAAGTATACAAGGTTTCAACCCACGTCAAAGGTCCTCATACTTGTGAGTCCCTATACTATTATTAAAAGGAAAGTCTCAGAAAGAAGAATTAATATTCCCCCCAAAATTCAAGAATTACACAGCAAAAAAGGGCAACAGTTTTTACCTGCTCTGGTCTCAGAACTAATCAGGATGCAGATGTTGCCTCCATCTTTATTACATGAGTTTGCTGCATCCTGAATTAGTTCTGTTGCCCCTTTTTGAGGCATTAATTCTGTCATTTAGCACTTCTATTCTTTCTTTTCCATAACACTATCCATCAGAGGGTGGAAGCGTGGGGCCCCTAAACACATTAGATGATCACCCGGTCCCATCAAAATCCATGGTGAAATTCGATGAGTCATGGCACTACAAAACATAACTTCTTTCCATGAGTCTTTGATAATAGGAAAGGAGAGGTATCCAAGCTTCTTAGTCCTGTTTGATAGTTGTAGGTATTATGTTGCTATTTTGTTTTTATTATTATGTGTTTTCCAGATTTAACATTGGAATCAAGTAATGTGACTGAATAATTGACATTTTTCCAGTCTTTATTAAAGATCAGAAATCCAATGAGGGCAAATGCCCTTGAAGAATATAATGTTGCACACTCATACTCAATCATGGTCAATAATAGGATGGTCTTTTATTATTAGGCTTTATTGCCTGTGTGTGTGCCATTTTTTTGCAATGTACATATTAAATATTAATGTATTCGGACCCGATGACTTGTCACACCTTGGCCAATGAAAAATCGCATAGAGTGAGGTTAAAGCGGTCAGAGGTTAGAATGTCGAATCAATCAGAATATAAGAAGAAAGGAGTGGAGAGCTCAGTATTGCCATTATGCTGATAATTATCATTTGTGAACAATCATACTTTCAATATAGGACATAAAGCCCTGGTCTGGAAAAAATATTAAAACTATTTATTTAGCTAATATTGGCAGCTTAAACATTATTAAGTCACCAAGGAAGGAAGCGGTGGGGGGGTCACATTGCGGCCACATTTGCCATATACATTACATATTTTAATATTTTGTTTTATTTTATATCCATTTATGGGAGGGGGAATATTTTTTATTTATTTTATTTGGGGAATGAATATTTATGTAAAATGTAAAAATGTAGTTATACATACAGTACAGACCAAAAGTTTGGACACACCTTCTCATTCAAAGATTTTTCTGTATTTTCATGACTATGAAAATTGTACATTCAAACTGAAGGCATTAAAACTATGAATTAACACATGTGGAATTATATACTTAACAAAAAAAGTGTGAAATAACTGAAAATATGTCTTATATTCTAGGTTCTTCAAAAGTAGTCACCTTTTGCTTTGATTACTGCTTTGCACACTCTTGGCATTTTCTTGATGAGCTTCAAGAGGTAGTCACCGGAAATGGTTTTCACTTCACAGGTGTTGTCAGGTTTAATAAGTGGGATTTCTTGCCTTATAAATGGGGTTGGGACCATCAGTTGTGTTGCGCAGAAGTCTGTGTGGGAACATCAGTTGTGTTGTGCAGCTGATAGTCCTACTGAATAGACTGTTAGAATTTGTATTACGGCAAGAAAAAAGCAGCTAAGTAAAGAAAAACGAGTGGCCATCATTACTTTAAGAAATGAAGGTCAGTCAGTCCGAAAAATTAGGAAAACTTTGAAAGTGTCCCCAAGTGCAGTTGCAAAAACCATCAAGCGCTACAAAGAAACTGGCTCACATGAGGACCGCCCCAGGAAAGGAAGACCAAGAGTCACCTCTGCTTCTGAGGATAAGTTTATCCGAGTCACCAGCCTCAGAAATCGCAGGTTTACAGCAGCTCAGATTAGAGACCAGGTCAATGCCACACAGAGTTCTAGCAGCAGACACATCTCTACAACAACTGTTAAGAGGAGACTTTGTGCAGCAGGCCTTCATGGTAAAATAGCTGCTAGGAAACCACTGCTAAGGACAGGCAACAAGCAGAAGAGACTTGCTTGGGCTAAAGAACACAAGGAATGGACATTAGACCAGTGGAAATCTGTGCTTTGGTCTGATGAGTCCAAATTTGAGATCTTTGGTTCCAGCCACCGTGTCTTTGTGCGACGCAGAAAAGGTGAACGGATGGACTCTACATGCCTGGTTCCGCCGTGAAGCATGGAGGAGGAGGTGTGATGGTGTGGGGGTGCTTTGCTGGTGACACTGTTGGGGATTTAATCAAAATTGAAGGCATACTGAACCAACATGGCTACCACAGCATCTTGCAGTGGCATGCTATTCCATCCGGTTTGCGTTTAGTTGGACCATCATTTATTTTTCAACAGGACAATGACCCCAAACACACCTCCAGGCTGTGCAAGAGCTATTTGACCAAGAAGGAGAGTGATGGGGTGCTACATCAGATGACCTGGCCTCCACAGTCACCAGACCTGAACCCAATCGAGATGGTTTGGGGTGAGCTGGACTGCAGAGTGAAGGCAAAAGGGCAAACAAGTGCTAAGCATCTCTGGGAACTCCTTCAAGACTGTTGGAAGACCATTTCCGGTGACTACCTCTTGAAGCTCATCAAGAGAATGACAAGAGTGTGCAAAGCAGTAATCAAAGCAGAAGGTGGCTACTTTGAAGAACCTAGAATATAAGACATATTTTCAGTTGTTTCACACTTTTTTGTTAAGTATATAATTCCACATGTGTTAATTCATAGTTTTGATGCCTTCAGTGTGAATATACAATTTTCATAGTCATGAAAATACAGAAAAATCTTTGAATGAGAAGGTGTGTCCAAACTTTTGGTCTGTACTGTATATCTCACATGACTATGTAAGTCATACGGAAACTGCATAGTAAATGATATGTGACATGGTGACCACATTTACTATGCACATGCCATATATATGTATTCAGTTTTATTTCATGTGCTGTTTATGTTTCTAGTATTTTTAATAAGGTATGATATTTTTGACTTGGGTATAGCTATTTTTTTTTAGCTCAGTTATTTGTTTTCTTGGTGGATTACATGGTTGCCACATCGGTCAAGTACAGTAATGGCTGAAAGTGTTGGCTGGCACCCTTGAAATTGTTCCAGAAAATGAAGTATTTTTCACAGAAAATTATTACATATTTTGTTATACACGTTATATATTTATTTCCTTTGTATGTATTGGAGCAACACAAAAAAAACAAGGAAAAAAGGCAAAGTGGACAAAATTTCACACAAAACCACAGAAATTGGCTGGACAAAACTGTTGGTACATTTCCAAAGTTGTGGGTAAACAACATTGGGCCAAGCATGTGATGCTCATTCTAGCTCACCTGTGGAAAGTAAGAGGTGTGCGCAATATGAAAATCACACCTGAAACCAGATAAAAAGGGGAGAAGTTGACTCAATCTTTCTATTCCGCACTAAGCATGGAGAAAAAAAAGAGAAGAAAACTGTCTGAGGGCTTAAGAACCAAAATTGTTGAACCAAGAACTTTACAACCCATGGCACTGTAGTTAATCCTCCTGGACTTGGATGGCAGAGAAAAATTGATGAAAGGTTACAATAGAGGATAGTCCGGATGGAGGATAAGCAGCCCGAATCAAGCTCCAAAGAAATTCAAGTTGTCCTGCAGACTCAGGGTGCATCAGTGTCAGCGTAAACTATCCGGCGAAATTTGAATAAAATGAAATGGTATGGCAGGAAACCCAGGAGGACCCCACTGCTGACACAAAGACATAAAAAAGTTAGACTTCAGTTTGTAAAAATGTACGTGAGTAAGCCAAATCCTTCTGGGAAAACGTCTTGTTGACAGATGAGACCAAGATAGTTTTTTGGAAAATCACATTATTTTACTGTTTACAGAAAACCTAATGAGGCCTACAAAGAAAAGAACACAGTACCTACAGTCAAATATGATGGAGGTTCAAATATAATTTGAGGTTGTTTTGCTGCCTCTGGCACTGGATGCCTTGACTGTGTGCAAGGCATCATGAAATCTGAAGATTACCAAAGGATTTTGGGTTGCAATGTAATGCCCATTGTCACAAAGCTGGGTTTGCGTCCTAGGTCATGGGTCTTCTAGCAGGACAATGACCTAAAACATACTTCAAGAAGCACCCAGAAATGGATGGAAACAAAGCGTTGGAGAGTTCTGAAGTGGCCAGCAATGAGTCCAGATCTTAATCCCGTTGAACATCTATGGAGAGATCTTAAAGCTACTGTTGGGAGAAGGCACCTTCAAATATGTGAACCCAGGAACAGTTTGTAAAAGAAGTGTGGTCCAAAATTCAAGTTGAGAGGTGTAAGAAGCTTGTTGATGGTTATAGGAAGTGATTGATTGCAGCTATTTATTCCAAAGGGTGTGCAACCAAATATTAAGTTGAGAGTGCCAACAATTATGTCCTCCATTTTTTGGGTTTTATGTGAAATTATGTCCAATTTGAATTTTTTTCTTCTGTTTTTTTTGTGTTGTTCCATTACACACAAAGGAAATAAACATGTATATAACAAAAAATAATTTTCTGGGAGAACTACTTCATTTCCTGGAAAAATTTCAGCCAAGACTTTAAGTACAGTATTTAGTTTCATTACATGGGCAGCTTGCAGGGGTCTAATATTTTTGATTTGAGAAGAAATGTCTACTGGCATGGATGCCTCTCTTCTCTTTAGAGATCTGAGAATTGATGTCAGGTCATAGAGAGTAAATAGGTTGTCACCGACAGCTACTGAGATTTTCCACTTTACTGAAGAGATCTCTGGAGCTTCACAGTTCAGATCTTCAAAGGAATGTATTTATTTATACATTACTATATGACTACATACATAGTAAAGCTTTAAATGGGTTTATCCAAAATTGCAAGTTATCTCAAAACCATTTGATGGGCAATAACTTGCTGATCAGACTGCTTGGACCCCCAAAGATCCCAAGAAGTGTGCTTTGTAGAAACTCGCCTTGAAAGAAGTGAATATGCAGCACTCTGTGTGGTTTAAAATCTTCAACTTTATTTTGGAACATAAGTATTGACCAAACGGCTTAGTAAAACCAATGCATTCTGACCAGAGGGTCAAAATCATGGTGCATGAGGAATATACTGCAAGATTGGCGAGCTGGAATCCCTGTTGCCCTTGAATGGAGTGGAAGTGTGCATGCTCGGCCTCCGCTCCACCCATTATCTATAGGACTTCTGGAGAATACCAAGTACAGAGCTCAGCTCATTCAGCATTCTCATAGACAATAATCGGAGAAAGCTCACATCCACACCATTTTAGACAGGGCTATAAAAAGCCCCCTAACGCAAGATATCAGGGAATCCAGCAGTCTGACCCTCAGCAATCAAATTACCCCCTCTCTAGTGAATAGGGAATAATTAGTGATATGAGAAAACCCCTTTAATACACAAGTAGATCTCTATCAGCCCCAGATAAAGATCAGACACTTTCTAGAACCCTAGAACTATAAACACCGCTCCTTTACTTTCTATGATCTTGGAAGGTTTCCAAATATCTATCTAAAAGACAAAATGTTTGAGCAGCAACTGCCAAAAAATCAGGGTGTCAAGATTCTCAGGTAAAGAGCAATCTCCCATATACAGTATATACAGTATACACTGTATATATGTTTGCAGTGGTCTTTTAATTTTTGTATATATACAATATATAGAAATAATGGAAGCAGCACACAAGGTTGAGAAATTACAAAAAAAAGGTGACTTTTAATAGCCCAATTCAGTTATTAGTGTGAACCTTTCTCATGCCAACCTTTTTTATCTTCTATCTATCTATCTATCTATCTATCTATCTATCTATCTATCTATCTATCTATCTATTATCTATCTATCTATCTATCTATCTATCTATCTCATATCTATCTATCTATCTATTATCTATCAATCATTTATCTATCACATTATCAGATTAGTTATCTGTGTTCTAACTCACTATAAGATTAGATAGTACAGACTATACACACAAAACTTTAGAAGCTGGCAAAAGATAAAAATACATAAAATAAATCATGCTTATTACTCGTTACAACTACAAGTAGTAAAGCTCAGGGGATCATGTTATTTATTCAAAGATGGTGGGGAAAGCAAATTTTAACGCGACGGCCACAGTTGTAATCCATTCGTACTTGTCTCCCTTTTAATAGTAAAACATCAGAACATTACTAATTAATGACTTCAGCGCACTGACCATCGTTTGTCATCATTAGCTCTTTGGCCAAACTTACCACTTCATAAAGCCCAACAGCTATATTTAAGAGAATGGTGCTGATGGTGTTGAGATGCAGCATTCTATTGCCATGGCAACTGTCAATCATCTCTTCTCTAACATTCCGAGTAATAAAATTGCACTATAGTGGCCTTTTACTCACTTTGAGTGACTTAATAATGTTGCCAATATTCGATGTGTCTTATTTGCTGCATTTATTGGTTCTTATGAGGCTTAGCCCTATTTACATCAATCTGTGCTTGTTGTTTTTCATTTTCAGGGTGATAAGAATGGGATTTGTCAAGATGCGTATGCATCAGCGCTTCTTAAAGAAAATCTTAGAGTATAAACATACATGCGATCTTGCAAAAGACAAGACTGGAAAGAGAAAAATCTGTGATCCCAGCATTCGTACTCAAATTATTCTCTCTGTTCCAGCGAAGGAGGAAGGAGGAAAGCTTTGTGTTACCATATGTGATTAAAGTAAAAGACGCAAATAAATGGACTAAAACACATTTATGGGAAACCTGCTCTCCTGAGTAAGTTTGTCAATCAAAGGCCAATGCGTCCGCGGAGCGAGCTTTATCTTACACTCATGTAATATGGGAGAAGAGATTTACTATTTGAGATTGAATGCTGGATGTGGCTGTATAATGAAGCCGGGTTAGAAAGAATAAACAAAAGAAATGGGACCATCTGTTCCCTGACCCTATAGCGCTTTTTTTTTTCCTCCAACCATCATTAGAAATGTATAAAGGAAACTGAGCCAGGAACATTATGTCCACAAACCTCTCAATATTTTAAGATGTTCAATCTAGGGTGATCAAGTAGGCATTGGATTGCCGTGTATATAGCTGGGCCTGGGGCACGTAATAAATACATAATAAAGCTATAAATATATAGAATTCTGCGGTGACCATTACATGGCAATAGATCCCGTTCTCAAAAGTTGTACAAAATTAATATGTGTGTAATGACTTGACTTATTATATATTCCAGCTTGTTACATGTTTGAGCTGAATGGTGTAGCTCTCGCCAAGCTGCCCTTTGGCAATAATGTTTGTAATGTAGCATTTGTTTGGAGTCATTAGTTATAGAGTGAATATAAAAACAAGTATTGGGGAGGTTATTTTTTTTTCGCACAGTAAGAGAATATAAGAACATACCCATTTCGCTAAAAAATATACATATTTTATTATTTTTCTTTTTAACCATTTTTATCTTTCAATTGTTGAACCTTAAAACAAAGTCTTAAAAAACTCAAAAGAGACTAAGAAATCCAAACAATATTTTCAGATCCAATAATTGAGATCAAGCTACTCCATCGGATAAAAATATTGTAAAAAATATGAAAGCCGAAAAATAAACCATATACCAAAGACAGGGGAAGTGGATATCATCAATGGCAGATGTCAAGGGGTGGGGAATATAGCAGGCAGCAAGTGAACAGTCAGTGCTTGAGGTTGCTGTTTGGCTACTGCCACACGATCGTATTTTCTCTCATCGGAGAAAAATGGTCCCATAATGCTAATCACAATCTGATCAAAGTTTAATCACAGTGTGTTCGGTTTTCCCAGATGTGGACAAGATGGAAAAAAAAGTCTCCATCTTCTCTGTTTTGTCAGTCCGTGAAAATGGGACCCTTTGTCTTGTATTCCTGAGTGTGATCCGATTTACGGATGAAAATTGTGCATGCTGCTATTTTTTTTCCTCGGACAGACTCGGAGACATTGTACAGTGATCTTCACGAGCTCTTAGCAGCAGTAATAAAGATCTGAGGGACTTTAACAGTGGCCAAATTGGGTTGGCTCAACAACTATTTCAGAACATCTTCAAAATGGCAGGTCTTGTCGGTGTTTCTGGTATGTAATGGTTAGTACATACCAAAAGTTGTGAACTAGTGACAGGGTCATTGGCCCCGAAGGCTTATTGTTGTTGCAGGCTGTAGGCTTTCCTGAAGAGATGGGTTTTCAGGTTCCGTCTGAAGGATCTGAATGAGTTTGATAGTCGGATGTGTTGGGGCAAAGAATTCCAGAGGATGGGGGATATTCGGGAGAAGTCTTGGAGGCGGTTGGGTGAGGAGCGAATAAGTGTGGAGGAGAGAAGGATGTCTTGGGAGGATCGGAGATTACGTGAGGGAAGATATCGGGAGATTAGTTCAGAGATATATGATCATGTGATCGCAGGAGTGCTGATGGGGGGCAGAGCCACCATGCGTGAGGACGGGGAAAACACGTCAAGAGCGCAGAGTACCAGGCAAAAATGATAACATAGTCAGTAGTAAGCCGAGGGTCAGAAGCCAGCCAAGAGCGAGGTACCCAGGGGCAAGACAAAAGAGAAAACAGAGACAAGCCAAGGGGTCAGAGAACCAGGAAGGACAGAATAATACTGAGCAAAAAACAGAGGCAGAAGTCAGGGGACAAACCGGGTCATACATACAGGGGCACAACAATTACAGATGAGTCACCTGGGTCAGCTTCCTCTAACCGAGTACACGGAAGTATCACCGACACAGAACCCAGGAACAACCAGCATTAAAATTCCGCCCCAGAACCAGAAAGAAGCAAACTCCCTTAACCCTGACCTGACGAGGACGGAGCTAGAACAACCATGTCCTGATTCATGACAGTTGTCTGATCACAAAATTTTACATTTTGAAATGTAATGCTGACTGTGCTGTAATAGAGTCAGAACACACAGAGCATCATAACTTGCTAGGTATGGGTCAATGCTGAGCACTGTCCTCTGTTGAAAGTGTCTACAATGGGCATGAGAGTATCAGAAGTGGACCATAGAGTAATGCATGAAGGTTGTCTGGAATAAAGAACCAGGTTGGTCAAAGATGGCACCAAAATACATTATGTAAAGAAGATTAGTAAGTGAAGGTAGTGCAATGATCTGGGCAATGTTCTGCTGGGGAAGCTTAGGCTTTGTTATTCATGTGGATCTGATATGTTCCACTTACCTTTGCAGACCAAGTACACCCCTTCATGATAGCTATTTCCCTAATGGCAGTGCCTCTTTTAGCACAATAATGTTCCTGCCACGCCACAAAAATTGTTCAGAAATGGTTTGAAGAACATGATAAAGAATTTTTGGTGTTCACTTGGTCTTCAGATACTCCAGATATCAATCAGATCAATATGTGAGATGTACTAGAAAAACAAGTCCAATCAATGGAGGCTGCACCTCACAACTTACAGGACTTATAGTTGTGAGGTGCTGCTAATGTCTGTTGATACCGCTGGACACCAACTGGGGTCTTATGGAATTTCAAGTCTCAATGGATCAGACCTGCTTTGGCAGCATAAAAGGTCTTGCATAATGTTAGATCTGTTCGGTATATATTAAGCTATGTAGTGTTGCTGCTATAATATACCGATAATCTCTACTGAGTATATACGATATATTTTTACATTTACATATATGAAAAGTGCACTATAAATACAGTATATACAGGGTAAGCCATTTATATGGATACACCTAAATAAAATGGGAATGGCTGGTGATATCAACTTCCTGTTTGTGGCACATTAGTATTTGGGAGGGGGAAAACTTTTCAAGATGGGTGGTGACCATGGTGGCCATTTTGAAGTCAGCCATTTTGGATCCTACTTTATTTTTTCAATGGGAAGAGGTCATGTGACACATCAAACTTATTGAGAATTTCTCAAGAAAAACAATGGTGTGCTTGTTTGTAACGTAACTTTATTCTTTCATGAGTTATTTACAAGTCTATGACCACTTATAAAATGTGTTCAATGAGCTGCCCATTGTGTTGGATTGTCAATGCAACCCTTTTCTCCCACTCTTGACACACTGATAGCAACACTGCAGAAGAAATACTAGCACAGGCTTCCAGTATCCGATGTTTTAGATGCTGCACATTGCGTATCTTCACAGCATAGACAATTGCCTTCAGATTACCCCAAACATAAAAGTCTAATGGGGTCAGATCGGGAGACCTTGGTGGCCATTCAACTGGCCCACGACAACCAATCCACTTTTCAGGAAATTGTTCATGTAGGAATGCTCTGACCTGACACCCATAATGTGTTGGTGCACCATCTTGCTGGAAAAACTCAGGGAACGTGCCATCTTCAGTTTCTTGGAAAGTGGATTGGTCATCGTGGGCCAGTTGAATGGCCACCAAGGTCTCCCGATCTGACCCCATTAGACTTTTATCTTTGGGGTCATCTGAAGGCAATTGCCTATGCTGTGAAGATACGAGATGTGCAGCATCTGAAACAATGGATATTGTAAGCCTGTGCTAGCATTTCTTCTGCGGTGTTGCTATCAGTGTGTCAAGAGTGGGAGAAGAGGGTTGCATTGACAATCCAACACAATGGGCAGCACTTTGAACACATTTTATAAGTGGTCATAAACTTGTAAATAACTCATGAAAAAATAAAGTTACATTAAAACCAAGCACACCATTGTTTTCCTTGTGAAAGTCTCAATAAGTTTGATGTGTCACATGACCTTCTTCCCATGGAAAAAATAAAGTTGGATCCAAATGGCCGACTTCAAAAAGGCCACCATGGTCACCACCCATTTTGAAAAGTTTTCTCCCTCCCATATACTAATGTGCCACAAACAAAAAGTTGATATCACCAACCATTCCCAATTTATTTAGATGTAGCCATATAAATGGCCCACCCTGTAAATTAGCTCTTTCATATTGTTATAGACACGGTTTAAGAATCATCTTCTAGACAAAAAGTAATGTCTATACAGTTGTGTGAAAAGTGTTTGCCTCCTTCCTGATTTCCTATTCTTCAGTTATTAGGTTTAGGAGACAAAACTGTATATAATATTGATATTGAGCAAAGGTATAAGTTTGGTACAACAGAGTCAAAGTTCTTCCAAATTAGTGTTTGTACAAGTGTATATGTTCACCAGAAGTTTAAAAGTGGTAAGAGAGAAACCTAGCTGCCATTAAATTAGTCTTTTTTTCTTAATGTTAATGTGAAGTTGTAGATCATGAGCCAATTGTGTAAAAATAAGAAATTTTGCTGTCTCTCGCGTGTCTAGAATATTTGGTCACTATAAAACACATGTCCTCTAATATCTCATCCTCATGGTCTTCTTTATAACATCCCACATTCTTATATTAATTAGTATAAAAAATACCTACAGTTAATTTGCTCAGAATTTCCTGAGGATATTTTTGGAGGAAGTAAAGAAGAAGCCCCACCTCAGGTTGACTCAGTCCATCTTTTTCCTGATGAAATGTGATAAAGGAAAGCCATATGGAGTTCTACGTAATTTCAAGCATTAAAACAGCACTGCTCCCATCAAAATTTTTACCTTCTTAATATATTGCAGTCATCATATTATACAGCACTGTGTACTTACAATTGCTTATTTTGTCCTTCTACCCTGCTAATTCTTCTCTTTTCTATTAGGTCTATGACATGATGTGATTAAAATTATACTAGCTGAATCCTTCTAAGCTCTGTGTAGAAACAGGAAGACTGTTTTCCCTGCATGAGTCATCATTTGAAAAGTTCCTGGTAGGGGACTGGAGCGGAGCAGCTGGGCAGGAGTTGGAGAGAGGGATTACTCATGCGGGAAAAGAGACTACCTGTAAACCAGAAGAATTTACTGGGTAGAAATGCAAAATGAGCAATTGTAAGTACAAATATATTAAGAGGATAAAAACTTTGATGGGAATGCTTCTTTAATATAAGCAAAGAAGGAAAATCACAATTCTTTCCTTCTATCCTAAAAGGCAGGGTAAAAAGTGACTCCAAAAGTTATCAGGACATCATTTTTCATAAATTACCGTAGATATTACTTTGAAGACTAGCATGACTTGTTCCTATGGATTTTTCTTTATATATTACATATATGTCTTTTAGAAGAAAGATTTATTTTTTTGACTACATACAAATGGCTAAAATTTCCCATAGAATACAAAAATACATGAAAAGTAAAGATCAACAAAAAAAGAGAGAAAATTGTTTGAAAACCTTCTCTGAGAACTTGTGCTTTGTAGAAAAATACTACAGATTTTTAAGGTCAGATGTACACCACTTCCTTGAGACACCCACTGAAGAATACTCCTGTGTTTTTGGCAACATGTTTTATGACGAGGCAACCTTGCTATGTCAAAGCAATCTCCCAAAGGGCAAGCACTGTACAATGTAGTTAGCATGGAATAAAACCAGATCCATGTCTTTATCTAATTAGCATGGGAACTTTCCAAGTACTCACTTTCAGGCGGATCCATGACCCCATCACAAGTCAAGGAGTATGAGAGAAGAGGACAGATCACCTTAAGGAATGTGACATTGCCAGAAATTTCTTACGGGCTGCTCATTTTAAGTAAAAGACTTGAGATTCACCAGAATTGATTTTAACTTTGCAGACAAACATGTAACAGTGATGTGTACATTAGAGAGCGGCAGTCATGTCCAACGTTATGTTAACGTACGTCCTTAAAATATCGCATAGGCCAAGTGATATAAGAAGTATAAAGTATACTGGGATTGGTTACAAGGTCGGCTAAGCCATTTCAGGACCCCGCGGGACCCATGCTCCTGTCCTGTAATAACTCTTAAGAGTTTCCTTTTATTTTTTGTTTTTCTTTTTGGCAAAATACAAGAAGATGACTTTACTATGATCACACAATACATTTACAAAATGGTTACAAGATCAAGTCATTGAGACAAGTGTCTGTAGCGTGTTCTCCATCAAGTGTCATCCAAGATACCGCCGAGCCGCTGAACCAAACCTGTATGTTCGGTTTCATAGGACACATAGACCATCATAAATTTGGATTATTAGGTTATTCATGAATTAACCCCCCAACAATTGATAGTTCTAAAAGAATAACTAAACTTACATATTTTGTTTTTAGAATTTGGCCCAACAGGAAATTCTTGAAACTTTGCAAATCACTTTATTAGGGAATTTGTCTCCAGTCCCATACAAAAAAAGCTTCCGAACCCCTGCTTTCCCAGTCTGTTGGCCTAGCTGCACGGATATCAGAACATACTCATTTGGAGTACAGCTGATGGCAGTGATGGGTCGGCCCCTGTCTCCTCCTCTGAATGTTGTGCTTATCCAAACGAATCTGTTGCAGCAGCTTATTGTCACGCTGTCTAATGATATGACTACAATGTCAGTAAACTATTTATACAGGAACCACACTCTATACAACATATAGTTTAGCAACATAAGAATGTAAGTATAAAATAGATTTACCTGACACAATATCAGCAGAACTTAGGGTTAATCTTGAGGACTAGATGTGCAGAGACGATATCAGTTGAACTCAGGGTTAATCTTGAGGACTTGATGAGCTGTAACAGGAAAGAGGAGGACCGGGGTCTAACCTGACCCTACACTGGGGTCCTAACTAATCCCTTACCTTGGAGGTACTGATAATGGTTCAGAGGTCCAAGTCTCCAGCCTAACCCTGTCTCCTATCAGACCCTGAACCCTGTAATCAGTCCTAAGAAGGATCCTGATTACCACCAAAGGGATATGGGCTGATCTCAGCTAAATACACAGATTAGACATATAAGACAGACAGGATAGCACTCTCTTGCATACACACTCAAACACCGAAGGAACATAAATGGTCTGGGAAATAAACTCTAAGCAAGTTAAGCTTAAAACAACTAAGGAGCTCTCAACTAGAGTCTATACAGATTAATTCCTATCTGTGGTCTGCATGAAGTGTTTCACTGGCAACTCCCAAAGCAGACAACCAGAAACTTAAAGGAAACCAATCAACAATAATCAATTGCAGCCGGGAGAAACTGCACCCAGTCCCAGCACCGAGCACAGACAGAATTAACTCCCTAGCTGCCAAACACAAAGAAACAGCAACTCAGCTGTGAGAAGTTAAAATGTGCAACCGCGACGATCTTCGTGGCAATGCACACATGACAGTACCCCCCCTTCTACGAGGGGCCTCCGGACCCTCAGGGCCAGGCCTGCCCGGGTGAGTTCTGTGGAAGGTCCGAACCAAACGATCTGCGTTAACATCAGACGCAGGGACCCACGTCCCTCCTCCGGACCATACCCCTTCCAATGCACCAAGTACTGAAGAGACCGGCGATTCAGGCGAGAGTCAATGATTTTTGATACTTGAAATTCCAAGTTACCATTGACCAACACTGGAGGAGGAGGTAGAGGTGACGGTATGACTGGTGCCACATACCTTTTAAGTAATGACTTGTGGAACACATTATGAATTTTAAAAGTAGAAGGGAGTTCCAGACGAAATGCCACAGGATTAATTATGGAACTGATGCTGTACGGCCCGATGAATCTGGGACCCAGTTTCCAGGAGGGCACTTTAAGTTTTATATTCCTGGTAGACAACCATACCAGATCGTTCACATTCAGATCTGGACCAGAAACTCTCCTCCTATCAGCCATACGTTTGTAACGGTTCCCCATCGTACTCAAATTATTCAATACACCTCACCACACAGAAGCAAGTGACGACGAGAAATGCTCCTCCTCAGGAACCCCAGAAGGACCCCCCCCATTGAAAGTACAAAACTGGGGATGAAAACCATATGCCCCAAAAAACGGGGACTTACCAGTGGACTCGCTCCGCCTGTTGTTAAGAGCGAACTCTGCCAGAGGCAAGAAAGATGACCAGTCCTCCTGGTTCTCCGAGACTAAACACCGGAGATATGTCTCTAAACTCTGATTCAGACGCTCTGTCTGACCATTGGTCTGTGGATGAAAAGCCGAGGAAAACGACAATTGCATCCCCCGACGTAAACAAAATGCCCTCCAAAATTTGGACACAAACTGAGACCCCCTATCTGACACCACATCAGAAGGCAACCCATGAAGTCTCACGATCTCCCTAATGAACACCTGCGCCAGAGTTTTAGCATTAGGGAGTGCAGGAAGAGCAACGAAATGTGCCATCTTACTGAACCTGTCAACAACCACCAGTATGACAGTATTCCCTGACGACGGAGGAAGATCCGTAATGAAGTCCATAGATAAATGAGTCCATGGACGCTCCGGAAGTTTCAAGGGTAAAAGGGTCCCAGATGGACGGGTATGAGGAGTTTTAGAGCGAGCACAAACCCCACAGGACGCGACAAAAGTTATAACATCTTTATTAGCGTTAGGCCACCAAAATCGGCGAGAAAGGAGATCTAAAGTAGCCTTACTCCCTGGATGTCCTGCTAAAGCAGAATTATGATGTGCCTCAATAACCTTTTGTCTCAACTGATTCGGGACAAAACAGTCTCCCTGGAGGTCCTGCAGGGGCGTCCCCCTGAGCCTCTAACACCTCCTCCTCAAGCTCAGAACATACAGCCGACACTACCACCCCCTCCTGAAGGATATGAATCGGGTCATCCGTTTTCCCGGCCCCTGGGAAACTGCGAGACAAAGCATCAGCCTTTACATTCTTAGACCCCGGACGATAAGTGACGACAAAATTAAACCTGGTAAAAAACAACGACCATCGAGCTTGTCTGGAATTCAGACGCTTAGCGGATTCTAAATACAGCAGGTTCTTGTGATCAGTAATAACGGTGACCGGGTGGACTGCCCCCTCCAAAAAGTGACGCCATTCTTCAAAAGCCAATTTAATGGCCAAAAGTTCCCTATTGCCGATATCATAATTCCTTTCGGCGGACGACAATTTCTTAGAAAAGAAAGCGCACGGATGCCATTTACCAGGGGACGGACCCTGGGACAATATAGCACCCACCCCTACGTCAGACGCGTCCACCTCCACAATGAACGGCTGAGATACATCTGGTTGGATGAGAACGGGTGCCGAAGCAAAACATCTCTTTAAAGAGGAAAAGGCTTGGCAAGCTTTGTCCGACCACCTAGAAAAATCCGTCCCTTTTCTCGTCATGTCCGTGAGAGGTTTGACGACAGACGAGAAATTACAAATAAATTTCCGGTAGTAATTAGCAAACCCCAAAAAACGCTGCAGAGCCTTAAGATCCCCTGGCTGATCCCATTCAAGCACTGCTCTCACCTTTTCAGGGTCCATACGGAAACCGGAGGCTGACACCAAAAAACCCAAAAACTGAAGTTCCTGTACGGCAAAAACACACTTCTCCAGTTTGGCGTATAGTTTATTGTCTCGCAAGATCTGCAACACCTGTCTCACATGCTCCTGGTGAGACACAAGATCTGGCGAGTAAATTAAAATGTCATCCAAATATACGACCACAAACACCCCCACAAGGTGACGAAAAATGTCATTAACAAAATGTTGGAATACTGCTGGTGCAGTAGTCAGACCAAAAGGCATAACCAGGTTTTCATAATGTCCCTCCGGCGTGTTAAACGCCGTTTTCCACTCATCCCCCTCTTTTATTCTAATCAGATTATACGCCCCCCTGAGATCCAATTTAGAGAACCATTTGGCGCCAACAATTTGATTGAAGAGATCAGGAATAAGAGGGAGTGGATACGGATCTCGAACAGTAATCCGATTAAGTTTGCGGAAATCCAAGCAAGGGCGTAGGCCTCCATCTTTTTTCTTCACAAAGAAGAACCCCGCGGCTACAGGGGAAGATGAAGGTCTAATATGCCCTTTGGCCAGACTTTCGGAAATATAATCTTTCATAGCCTGTCTTTCAGGATCAGAAAGATTATACAACCTAGCTTTAGGTAACTTAGCATCAGGAAGAAGATTAATAGAGCAGTCATACACACGATGAGGAGGCAACTCCCGACACCCCTCCTCAGAAAAAACATCCCCAAAATCCTCCAAAAAAGGAGGCAATGTACTAGGTACGACCGCACTGATGACTGTGTTCATGCAGTTGCTTTTGCAAAACTCACCCCATTGGCTTATCTCTCTGGACTGCCAATTAATTACAGGGTTATGTTTAACCAGCCAAGGAAGTCCCAACACAATGGGAGTAGGTAGACCCTCCAACACATAACAAGATAATTGTTCCCTATGTATTGCCCCTACCCGAAGGTCAATGTTATGAACCTCATGAACAAAGCTACCTTGGCCGAGAGGCCTGGCGTCAATGGAAAAAATAGGGATCGGTTTGACCAATACACTCAGATGCATACCTTGAGCCTGAGCAAACTGAGCGTCAACCAGATTGGCGCCGGAACCACTATCCAGAAGAACAGACAATCTCTTCACTCTAGTACCAAACACCACCTCCACTGGTACAAGGAACTGAGAAGAACCGGCGGATGAAATACATACTCCCAGGTTGTCATCCACCACACAACCTGGGATTAGCAGTTTTCCGGCGACTTTTTACTTAACAAGACACGGGATGGACATTCTCCAACAAAATGTCCCTCTTTCCCGCAGAAAAAACACCTTCTAGTCCTGCGGCGTGCCGCCAATCCCCTACTACGAAAAGATGTCCCTCCCAACTGCATAGGCTCATCCGAACAGACAAGGGGAACCTCAACATAAGGGACTTTAGTAGTAGGTGGAGTAACAACAGGGAGTGGAGTTACCTCACCCCTCTCCCGAAGCCGTCTATCAGTACGGATAGCTAAGGCCATAGCA
This sequence comes from Oophaga sylvatica, assembly GCA_033576555.1. Classification (NCBI taxonomy): domain Eukaryota; kingdom Metazoa; phylum Chordata; class Amphibia; order Anura; family Dendrobatidae; genus Oophaga; species Oophaga sylvatica. Next base: position 579,564,159 of record JARQOD010000003.1, on the reverse strand, counting down.
GCCTCCAGAGAAGGAGGAGACTCATACTGAGCCAAAACGTCTTTTAATTTGTCAGAAAGCCCATGACAAAACTGGCTCCTAAGAGCTGGGTCATTCCACTGAGTATCCGTGGCCCATCTACGAAACTCAGAAGCAAATTCCTCCGCAGGACGATCTCCCTGCTGTATCTTACGTAATTTAGTCTCAGCAAGAGAGACCCGATCTGGGTCATCATATACCAATCCCAGAGCAGTAAAAAATTGATCTACAGACTGTAGAGCCGAGGATCCCAGAGGAAGGGAAAATGCCCAGGATTGAGGGTCCCCTTGAAGAAGTGAGATAACAATTCCCACTCTCTGCTCATCACTCCCTGATGATCGCGGCCGAAGCCGAAAATATAATTTACATGCTCCCGGAAGGTAAAAAATTTGTCTCGCCCACCAGTGAACCTATCTGGAAGAGCCACCTTAGGTTCAACTCTGGTTTGCTCCAGGGGAGACAAAACTTTGGACTTAATGTCCGTCAGCTCCATGGATAATCCCTGCAACTGCAGAGCCAGCTGGGCTACTGGATCCATGGTAACTAGAGATAATTTTTTATGGCCAGTGAAAATGTCACGCTGTCTAATGATATGACTACAATGTCAGTAAACTATTTATACAGGAACCACACTCTATACAACATATAGTTTAGCAACATAAGAATGTAAGTATAAAATAGATTTACCTGACACAATATCAGCAGAACTTAGGGTTAATCTTGAGGACTAGATGTGCAGAGACGATATCAGTTGAACTCAGGGTTAATCTTGAGGACTTGATGAGCTGTAACAGGAAAGAGGAGGACCGGGGTCTAACCTGACCCTACACTGGGGTCCTAACTAATCCCTTACCTTGGAGGTACTGATAATGGTTCAGAGGTCCAAGTCTCCAGCCTAACCCTGTCTCCTATCAGACCCTGAACCCTGTAATCAGTCCTAAGAAGGATCCTGATTACCACCAAAGGGATATGGGCTGATCTCAGCTAAATACACAGATTAGACATATAAGACAGACAGGATAGCACTCTCTTGCATACACACTCAAACACCGAAGGAACATAAATGGTCTGGGAAATAAACTCTAAGCAAGTTAAGCTTAAAACAACTAAGGAGCTCTCAACTAGAGTCTATACAGATTCATTCCTATCTGTGGTCTGCATGAAGTGTTTCACTGGCAACTCCCAAAGCAGACAGCCAGAAACTTAAAGGAAACCAATCAACAATAATCAATTGCAGCCGGGAGAAACTGCACCCAGTCCCAGCACCGAGCACAGACAGAATTAACTCCCTAGCTGCCAAACACAAAGAAACAGCAACTCAGCTGTGAGAAGTCAAAATGTGCAACCGCGACGATCTTCGTGGCAATGCACACATGACACTTATCCCCAGAGTTAATGAGACACAGGTGCTGTCCCATCACTGCCATCATTTGTACTCCAAATGAGCATGCATAGATAGAAATGCAGCTAAAAGCTGTCAAATAGACTGGAAAAAAAGGGTCACTTGCATGCATTTTTTTTTTTACAGAAATGAAGACAAATCTGTTAATAAAGTGATTTGCAAACTTTTTACCACTTTCCATACTGGACAAAATTATAAAAAAAAGTACTTACTTTTACACAATTAATGATTTGCTCCAAATCAGCTTAAGATGGTATTGTCTTCGGTTGGACCTAATGGAATCTACTGTGCCTTTTCCCTATTTTGATTCACAATGCACTGAAGAATTATTTATTTGGATATCCTTCACGTTTCCCAAAGAATGTTTTTTGTACCTTGGCTTTGTTAAAAAAGTTTTTTCTGATAGCAACAGGTATATTTGCCAAATGATGTCAACCAGAAATCTTCTGGTCACGAACGGAGGCTTCCAAGGATATTTTCAGGGTTCTGCCAGTCTCCATTGACTCGCGAGATCTGCTGGACTCCATTGCTTTTTATTGAGGTTTACCAGACTCCATTGACTTTTATTGAGGTCTGTCGGCCTCTACTGATTTATCACAAGATCTGCTAGACTCCATTGACTAAAACTGATGGCAACAGTTTAATTCCCAGGACTACAATAGCTCTGATCCATGTATCATCACTGGGCTAATATACGGATATGTGACACATGTACAATGCTGTAAAACCCATTTATTGTACAATTCTATGAAATCAGTCATTGGATCGCAACTTGTAAAATTGCAATGTGTAAATCCAGCCAAAGTCATTCTAAGGTTGTCTTTATCGACAATGTTATAGACCCATGTAATAATTTACTGTCAGTCATTATTAGGGTGAAATAATTTATGAACATTTATTGCATGTGACAACACAATTCTGGTTTCCCGATTCTGTTTTTGCCTCCATTCATCAACTGTTAAACTCTACTCAACAGCCACATGGGCTCGTATTATAATGTCAGCAGAGTAGCCAAAATGTAAGTCGTACTTCTCAGTAGATGGCAGAAAAATAGGATAATAGTCACATCAAAAGCAGCCGTAAAATACTTCCCCATGATAAATGAAAAAACAACTTTAAAAGCAATGGAAAAATCTTTGCATAGTGTTCTTCTGTCAAGTTGGTAACATTCCAAACAGTTCTTGCTTGTATATGTTTTTTTTGTTTTTTGGATAGCATAAGTGACAATCAGTATGTCCAATGTTATAAGTGTACAACAAAGTTTGTCACCCACATTCCTGAAAAGTAAAACAGCGTATATTATTTTATTTTTTTATTGTTTAACTGTAAATACTACATATACATTCACTCACACACATATATACTTTATATATATGTATGTATCCCCACCAGCCATGACAAGGAGTACCTTTTGGTGGACCCTAACATTTTTTATCAGTCATACCTCTCCCAGGCCATGTGTTTTTGACATTCAGGAACATGGGATTTTCCTTCCATGTCAGTTCATCTCATCGGGTATTATACTGATCAATTCCTTTTAAAGCAAATTAATGAGATGATATTACGGGCAGTACATTCCATACTTAGTGAGTTTACCACGCTACCAGGTTAGGCTATGTGCAAAAATGCTGTGCTGTGCTGGATCAGTTGAACTGAAGATCTATGACCGTTTCACATGTGTTCGCTTCAATGGGTCCAGGTCAGCGATCACACGCGAAACGGCCGAAGTCCATCTTCTCTCTCCCCGCATGCCTCCTTAATCTGCACGTCCGACTCACTGTCCATGCCTCACATGGTGAAAAAAATTACTTTGGAATATTTATCTCAACTTGCTGAATGCTGCATTTTTTCTTTGGAATATTTAAATTACCATTAGTAACACACTACACTGTCATGTATTAAAATCCTGCAGAGCACGCAAGGTCCCCCTCCTCACGCCAGCGCATGTCCAGGCCCATTTGAAGCTCGCCACTAATTATCTGAATGATCTAGAGGAGGCATGGGAGAAGGTGAGATGAGAACAAAATAGAAGTTTTAGGTATTAACTCCACTCACCATGTTTGGAGGAAAAAATGAGTACAACTCCAAGAACACCATACCCACCATGAAGTATGGTGAGGGAAACATCATACTTTGGGGGTGCTTTTCTGCACAGGGGACAGAATGATTGCACCGTATTGAAGGGAAGATGGATGGGGTCATGTATCATGAGATTTTGATCAACGACCTCCTTCCCTCAGTAAGAGCATTGAAGATGGGTCATGGCTGGATCTCCCAGCATGACAATGATCCACAGCCATGTTAACTAAGAAGTGGCTCCCTAAGAAGCATTTCAGGATCCTGAAGTGGCCTAGCCAGTCTCCAGACCTTAACCCAATAGAAAATCTTTGCAGGGAGCTGAAACTCAATGTTGCCCGGATACAGAACTGAAACCTGAAATTTCTGGAGACGATCTGTATGGAGGAGTGGGCCAAAATCCCTACTGAAGGGTGCAAACTTGGACAAGAACTACAGGAAATATCTGACCTGTAATTGCAAACACAGGTTTCTGTACCAAATATTAAGTTCTGTTTTTCCCTTGTATGAACTACTTATTTCATGCAATAAAGTGCAACTTAATTATGTAAAAATCATACAATGTGATTTTCTGGATTTTTTTTAAGATTATGTCTCTCACAGTTGAAGTGTACTTGCAAAATCAGCAATGTATCTAATACTTGTTTTCACCACTGTACATGGCTGGAATCATGCATCCACTGTCTGTTACATGCTGTAGGTGGATAGGGCAGCATGTATCAGCTCTCAGTCTCCCTTAAAATTTTACCATGGTCTCCCAGACACAATTGAGTTTTCACAAGATCTGCTGGGTTCCTCTGACTTCCCATAAGATCTGCTGGACACCACTGAATTTTATTGAGGTCTGCCAGACTCTATTGACTTTAAGCAAGGTGTGCCGGACACCACTAAATTTTACCAAGCTCTGCCATTGACTTATCAGGATATCTGCTAGACTTCATTGCTTTAGATAAGGTTTCCAGAATCCATTGACTATAAGTCAGGTTTCCTGGTCTGTGCTGACTTATTATGAGAGCTGCTGCACTCCACTGCACTTCACGAGATCTTCTGAACTTCATTGCTTTTTATTGAGGTTTGTCAGAGTACATTGACCTTAAAGCGAGGGCTTCCATCCTCCATTGCCTTATCATAAGATCTGCTGGACTCCACCTAATTTTAATAAAGTCTGATTAACTTTATTGACTTTGAACTAGTTCTCCTGGATTCCTGTGACTCTTAACAAGATCTGCCAGACTCTATTGATTCCTAGTAAAGTCTACTCGACCTCAATGACTTTTAACAAGTTCTTCTGGTCCCCATTAATTTTTAGTGAGGTCTAGCAGAGTTCCATTGTAGTTTCTGACATTTAGATGCTAAGATTAGCAGAGCACCCCTATTTTGCCATCAAATTTGATCAGTGCTTTGGAAAATCCATGAACTTTAAACAACTGCTTCACATTGAGCTATTTTATATTCAACTGTTGGAATATTGCTGTATAACAAGTTACATTGACTGATAATCACTGGACCCTATACTTTCAACCTAACTTCCATTTGATACTTCCTGCACATTTTAATTGTGAAAGACTAATATTGCTTGATTGAGTGGGCTTCCTCATCAATTACTTGTCCTCCCCCTTCTCATCTTGACAGGCATCCAATTCACCCCTACTTATGCTAGACCTGCAACAGATACATGTGCACATCTGGCAGATTGAAATATCCTATAACAATTACCTCATTCTTCATTGCCATCGTACTGACTTCCTCTATTAACACCCTGTCCAATACTTCTTCTCATCCCGGAGGTCTGTGATTTAATGTTTTCATATTTACTCCAAAAGCAATATCAGTCCACTGCCATATATGAAGTTGCTGCTGAAGTAAAGGGACGCTGTGATGTTTATATCGCAGCTTCATTTTTGTTACTTTTTTGTGTGATTTGGTGCTTCAATACTTTCGATTATTGTTGTACATAACAGGATAAACCTTCATAGGCATATAATTCTTTAAAACAAATGTTGACCATGACCTTAGAATGATTGGAAAAAAAATGGAAAAATCGGATGAAATGTGTGGGTTAGTAATGAGGATTATATTAGGAAATTAATCTTATCAAGTGCAAGACAAGCAATTTAATACAAGCATAAATTAGAATATATGTACAAAAAACAAAAAAAACATGCCATTGTTTTGTCTTTTATACTAGTTTAACTGTCTTCTGCCACTCCTTGCACTTCTTCTATCTTCTCCCACACCTTGCACTTACTCAATATCATAGAATCATAGAATCATAGAATGGTAGAGTTGGAAGGGACCTCCTGGGCCATCTGGTCCAACCCCCTGCTCAAAGCAGGATTCTCTAAATCATCCCAGACAGATGTCTGTCCAGCCTCTGTTTGAAGACTTCCATTGAAGGAGAACTTACCACCTCTCGTGGCAGCCTGTTCCACTCATTGATCACCCTAACTGTCAAAAAGTTTTTTCTAATATCTAAACTGTGTCTCCTCCCATTCAGTTTCATCCCATTGCTTCTAGTCTTTCCTTGTGCAAATGAGAATAAAGATGATCCTTCTACAATGTGATAGCCCTTGAGATATTTGTAGACAGCTAATAAGGCTCCTCTCAGTCTTCTTTTTTGCAAGCTAAACATTCCCAAATCCTGCAACCGTTCCTCATAGGACATGGTTTGCAGACCGGTCACCATTCAGGTGGCTCTTCTCTGAACTTGCTCCAGTTTGTTGATGTCTTATTTAAAATGTGATGCCCAAAACTGGACACAGTATTCCAGATGAGGTCTGACCAAAGAGGAGTAGAGGGCAATAATGACCTCACGTGATCTAGACTGTATGCTTCTGTTAATACATCCCAGAATTGTAGAATATCCTCCCATCCCTTCTACTTCCTCCCTCTTCTCCCAGCCCTTCCACTATCATCTCCCTCACCTACATTTCCTCTATCTTCTTCCACCCCTTGTTTTTCCTCTATATTCTCCCACCCCTTGTTATTCCTCTATCTTCTCCCACCCTTTGCACTTTGGGTATTGCAATTTGGTTATCTTCTTCCACCACTTGCACTTCCTTTACATGCTTCCACCCATTACACTTCCTCTATTTTATCCCACCCCTTGCTCTTCCTCTATCTTTTCCCACCCATTGGGCTTCTTCCGCCCCTTTCCCTTCCTCTATATCTTCTTACCTCTTCCACTTCCTCTATCTTCTCCCACCTCTTGCAGTTTTTGTCTTCTTCCACACCGTGCACATCCTTTGTGTTGTTCCACCCCTTGCCCTTACTGTATGTCTTCCTAAATCTTCCACTTCCTCTATCTTCCGTCATCCTTGCACTTCCTATATCTTCTCCCACCTCTGGCACTTTTGTCTTCTCCCACACCGTGCATATCCGCTATGTTCTTCCACCCCTTGCACTTCTTCTTTATTCTCCCACCCCTTGCACTTCCTCTATCTTCTCCCATCCCTTACACTTCCACTATTTTCTCCAATTCCTTACACTGCCTCTATCTTCTTCCACTCTCTGCACTTATATTCTCTTCTTCCACTCCTTGCAATTGCTCTATATCCTCCCACCCCTAGCACTTCCTCTATCTTCTTCCACCCTTTTCTTACCTAATACTTTTCACTCAACCCCAAAAGACTAGTTGGCAAAGACAAAAGAAGTGGACTGATAGACCATTACCAGTGTGTACCACAAGAACTTCTGGAGCAGAGAAGGTCACCATGTCACAGATCCAGTGTGGCTACCACCAAGCATGAGCCTTGGTACTAGGCATCTATTCAAACTAATTATGGAACTTCTTAAAAATCATAGCCTTGGCAAATATTACTTCTTAAAAAGTTTGAAGACTTCTTTAAGAAATAATTAACAGTGCATATATTTGGGATTTTCACTCAAATTTTCCTGAAGCTTATTTTAGATTTGCAAGAGTTTACCGTTATCATCGTGTTGCTCAGGAATAATGAGAATAATGTATAAAAATTGACATAACGGTTAAGCATGTCAGTTCAAGGAAGTGGTGTATGGATGTTATATCCTCAATGCATCGTTTGGAAAGCCTAGTCTAACCTGCTGAAGAACACCTAGATCTCACCTCATATTGATAATTGCCTCTTTTCAAAAAAGAAACTTGTCTGACAAAACATAGTTAATCAGATTCACTTTATAACTCCTTTTAATAAAATGTTACAGGAGAGCTTCATGCATATTGCAATGATGCCTAAGACTGCTGCCACTACTCGTACTGTATTTTACCTATGCTTACATGCTCCATCCATACAGAGTGTGAGAAGTTTTTTCATTTGTTCGCCCTCCTATGAACCTTGGACTGCTCTGCCTTATATTAAATAATGTATGTAACATAACCAATACAAAATGTAATCCATTTTAGCCATTTGAGGAACCCGAGGTAATCAGGATCCCCGCTTAAGATGTACTGATTTAAGTGTCATGATGACCAATCCTCTTTGGTGCACTAGATAAAGAATGGTGAACCTTTTCGGCTAAGTACACCAGTATTTGCAACTAAGCATGAGCTGACCATACTATCAATGATGGAACCACAAACACCAGATAGAGGACTCACAGTAATGAGACTCATAGGACCACTCATAGACCTAGGTCTCAGCACAGGATCCCCAATGAGGTGAAATTAAAATTATTTAAAGAAGCATTCCCTGGTCTGGTCTTGTCATAGTTGGTTGAACTAGTGGGAAGAGCAGGATTGAGAGAAGAACAAAAAGAGGAGGGGGAAAGGAATGGGAAGACTAGGTTGCAACTGGGCAATTACATGTAAGACGGGTTTAACACATCCAATATTCATGGTCCAAGTACAGACTCTCTTGACCTGAACTCAACAGTGGTGTAAATGCCTATGAGACTGTTAAGCCTGGGTGAGGAGTCGCGCAGTCAGTCTGTACATCATAGAATGTTAGACATGTCCAACCGATCAATAATTTGGTGCACCTCCAGGGCCTACAAAATGGTAGTGTGCCCAAAGTAATAGGCAAGCCATAGGATTTCCCCATTCGTTAGACAATCTCTGCAGTATACAGTCATATGGTGAATAGAAATTATCTGTATCCTTAAATGTTGTAGTGTAAAATTCCTATTAAAGTTACTTCTTGCACAACACTTTCTCACACTCTTGGAAAACAATGAAGATTTCATGAAATTGAATCTCTTTTGTTTTGTTATTCTCCTAATTTCTTGCTTTTCATTGTTTATCTTGGCAGTTTTCAATGTGTGGGAAAGTGTAAAATTTAAGTGATTGGGAAATCCAAAAAAAAAAAAAGAATAAAAAACAGAAAAACTTGGTGAGGTTATAGAAAGGGCAAGAGCTTTAATTTCACACATTTCCTTCAATTTTTTTTTATTTGGGGAGAAAGTTGTCTTTAGACAAAATGTAATTAAACAAGTAAATCTTACTTGATCTGACCATTTTCAAGTGACACCTCAAAACAGCCTTATGGGTCCGCCGAGATCAAATATGGCTGTCATCTGTACTTTGCATCCAGTGCGACAGCGCTCGTTTCACATTGATGGATCTTATTACATGATCTTCATTGAATCCCCTATATCTGATGGTTACTACTGTTATACAGGCCACATAATTCAGGCCTGAAGCTCTCACATATCCTGCCGGTGCTTATGTTTCCGAAGCTGAGAAAGAAGAAGAATCTGAATGTTTTGCACTTTTAGCAGAGATCTAATAACAGAGGATTAATGTTGGAAGTAAAGACGACGGTAGTAAAGTGTACGCAGGCCTGTGCAGGGTAAATGGAGTAGCCTGGTATTTAATGTGGAATTAAAATACAATTTTACCTAGTTTTAAGCAGCAATGTGGTTGTGCTGATATGTTTGGTAGAATTGGGGAAAAAAAAAGTCTATAAAATATATATAATGATGATTATAATTATGTCCGGTGGTCGGGTCATGCTGCTGATGGTATGTTCTATGCATGGAATTTGCTCAATCCTTGTCAACCATTCCTCTATAAAAATGTCAAAGGTCTCTCATTCAGCCAATCAAGCTGAGTGATAAAGCCCAAAACAGCTGTCTATAGATGAGAGTCTTGTTAGGCTAATATCCTTAGTCATTGACTTACTAGGTACCTATCTCTACTAAGTAGCACTAGCAAAAAAGTTTTCTTTCTTTCCAGGAGAGAGGAAATTTTCATATTTTCCCATGGAGCATTGCCTAATGAACTTATTTTTCAGCTCAAAGTGGATCTGTCACCGGTAGTGATGAACGGACTCATGGATGCTCTGGTTGATCGGGTTTGGATGGAAAAAAAGTCAGGTTTGAGTACCAGAATGGTACCAGAACTCAAACAGGGACCCCATTCAAATGAATGGGGAGTCCAAACATCCGGCTATCCCATGCTGTCATCTGTATGACAGCGTGAGCAACACTGGCTATGATTGGTGGTAAGTTCGTTACCACCCATCAGAGCATTGCAGTTCCCATGCTATCATATAGATGGCAGTGTGTGAGCCAGCAGCTGTGACCAGTGGTAAAAAGGTTACAGTCGGTCACAGGCGTCGACTAATGAAAGCACTACTCTCATCGTTGTACGCCTGGTCTCGCTAAAAGCAGTGAGAGCAGGTGTACGATGATAAGCGTATTCATCAGCCGGCACCTGTGCAATAAATAAATAAAATTAAAAAGTCATGTGTGGTCACCTCTATCCTTGCTAACCAAAACTGACAGGTGCGGTCTGCATCCCTCAGCTGTCAGCATTATCTTGGATTGTTATAAAAAATAATGGGGTTCCCACGCCGTGTTTTTTAATTATTTTTCACAACTAGCCAAGCTCAAGCTGACAGCTGGGGGCTGATATTCTCAGACTGGTAAGGGGCCTTGGATATTACCCCCTAGCCTAAAAATAGTAGCCCACAGGCACCTCAGAAAAGGCGCATCCATTAGATGCACCAATTCTGGTTCTTTGTCCGGCTCTTCCCACTTGCCGTGGTGCCGTGTCAAGTGGGGTAATAGCATTGGGATTGATGTCAGCTTTGTAATAACATCTGACATCAAGAATCTATCAGTGAGTCGGCTGCTGCGGAGATCCGATGCATCATTGATTTTACTGGTCTCCAAACCATCTGGGTCGTCGTGCAACATGGCTATTAATGGATTATCAGCAGAAAGGGGAGTATAACTTTGCTTTTTTATTTTAATTTTTGGTGAATAAATGGGTAAAAGATGGTCGGGGAGTTTTAATTTCAAATAAAGGAGTGTGTGTGTTTATTTCAATTAAAGTACTTTATTCTGTCTGTGTGTTTATTATATTTGACTATGCGGTTAGTAATAGGGGCATCTGATAAAACCTCTCTATTTCTAACCCGTGGGCTTGATGTCAGAGGCCATAAAACAGTTTACATCAACCCCACAACTATTACCCCACTTGCCAATGCACCAGGGCAAGTAGGAAGAGCCGGGTAAAGCTCTAGAATTGACTTATCTATTACGTGCACCTTTTCTGGGGTGGCTGCGTGCTGCTATTTCTAGGCTGGGGAGGGCCAATATCTATGGCCCCTTCCCAGTCTGAGAATACAAGCCCCCAGCTGTCTGATTTAGCTTGGCTGGTTGTCAAAAATGGGTGGGACCCCCGGCCATTTTTTAAAATTGTTTCTTTAAATAATTTAAAAGAACAGCGTGATGATCCATATATTCTTAATAACCAGCCTTGCTAATGCTAACAGCTGAGGGTTGCAGCCAACAGCTGTCTGTTTTGCCTGGCTGGTTATCAAAAATACATGGGAACCCACGCCGGTTTTTTAAAATTATTTATTTACAGAGAAGGTGCCGGCTGATGAATACTCCCATTAGCTGCCACCTGCTCTCATTTAATGTATCTACCATATGCATTAATTTTTTGCACTTTTTTATCATATCATTTTTTGCAGGATGTGGCTAGGCCTCTTTTGTTGGCTTGGTCTATTAGGACGTCTGTCCCTGTGTGTTGCATATTATAGTGCTGAGCAGCCCACCTCTTAATACAAGGGCATCATTAATAGGCTGCCAGTCAGACACTTTGCCTCACACTTACGTGTGTGACTGGCGTCCTATGCAAGCCATATCAATGTGCAATTTTTTCTACTAGGCAGCCAACCCCTCCATAATCTGGTAGGTGCTGGGGTGGCTGTTTTTATCAGTAGTTTGCACCTGTGCTGCCCTCTGCCTTTATTAGCGGAGTAATGCTGCATCCTGCTAGATGTGCATTTGTCATCAGACAGGGTTTTGGGGAGGCCGTATCTTATGGTATGAGTCTGGCACTCGGCATTCATCAGACCTGGTGCCTGTGAACTCAGTTAACCTTAAAGGTTCACAGGGATCAGGTCTCTCGGCAGCTGCAAGGCCCAGAAACCTCATGGGAAATTTTGAGGGACACTTTAGAGTTACTTTTGTTTCCAGCGCTGGGGCACTTGGAGGCTGTGAACTAAGGTTACTGTGGGTGTGTATTTTACTGTACTTGTTAATAAATAAAAAAATTAAAAAATGGCGTGGGGTCCTCCGTAATTTTCATAACCAGCTGAGGGAAAGCCGATGGCTGGGGGGCTGATGTTAATATTCTGGGAAGGGGCCAAAAGCCATAAATGTTCCCAGGCTATTAATGTCAGCTCACAAATGTTTGCTTAGCCTTTGCTGGTTATTATAAGGGAGACCCCTCAAAAAATTGATGTGGGGTCATATTTACTAGCCAGCAAAACCTACGCACAAAGCTGTGGGCTGATATTAATAGCGCAGGAAGGGGTCATGGATATTGACCCTTTACCAGGCTAAGAACATCAGCTCTCAGCCGCCCCAGAAATGGTGCATCCATAAGATGCATGAATTCTGGTGTTTAACCTCGCTCTTCCCTCTTGCACTGGTGTGGTGGCAAGTGGGCTAATAGTTGTGGGATTTCTGTCAACTGATTATGGCCTTTGACATCATGCTCACAGGTTATTAATGGAGAGGCATCTATAAGACACCTCATTACTAACCCAATAGTCAAATATAATAAACACACAGACTGAGTAAAGTCCTTTAATTGAAATAAACACACAGACAACTTTATTTGAAATAAAAACTCCCCGACCCTTTTTTTACCCATTTATTCACCAAAAATTTAAATAAAAAAGCAAATTTATACTTACCTAACCACCAATAATCCATTAATGGTCATGTCCCACAACGATTCAGATGGTTTGGAGAGCAGTTGCATCAGTAATGCGACTGCTCTCCACGCCAGTTGGCTCATACTGAGCAGAGCGTGAGAAGCTCTGGCTGTGACCGTCGGTGATGGATTGCCTATAACTAGTGCTTTTTTAGGCTGCACATTCCGGCTGTCAGAACCCATGGACTCAGATCACGTGACTCTGATGACATCATCATTTGTGCACTTCTATGTTTCTGCCTGCTTATGATTGGTCGGCGTCATACAGAGAGAAGCAGTACATGCCCCCAGTGAAGATTATCTAATAACACTCAGTTGGCATTAGCTAAAGTTAACTCATTAGGTGCCAAATATTTGATGGCTAATATCTCCACAACAGAGAGGAAAAATTAAAAAATATAAATTATTTCACTCTGCAGCCACTATTACATCATGTGTCCAGTTCAACATGAAACATTTGGTGAAAAGTTCTCTTTAAGAAGACCAGCTATGTACGGAGACTAATTGGCAATGCTCCATGGGAAAATGTATGCCAATTAGCTCATTTGCATGCACATACTGTGCAACGAAAGAAAAATACACTCTAGGTTTAGCAGTATACCTACAGCTGAAATATCACGCCCAAAGATGTTAGCAAACGTTTGCCTCAAAGGGGCAAGTAGCGACAATAACAGAAGCTAAAACTAAAAAAAAATAATAATATAAAAATATTAAATGCCAATTAATTAATTAGTATGCACAGCAGTCAATAAAACCAGTGGTTCATATATTGAATATATCTCAACGAAACGGTATCTGCATACACCACGCGTTTCTGGCACCATGACGAGAAGCTCCTAATAGAATCGTTCTCTCTAAATTGACCTTTTTCATATAATTTTTTTTTAAGTTATTGGCTCATACATCCCGCTGCTTATGACTGTATCTGCCAGACTGTGGTTTCCTTTCATGAGCAGATAGTGCAGTGTCAACAGATATGCTATAGTGACATTTCTTTCTCTCTCTCAATTACATGTAGGCTTTTCACTGCCAGTGCAAAATACATATTGTGCTTCTGCAAGATTCATTGTACTGAGGTCAGCTGGAACTTATTGTCCCTGCTGCTTCGGAACAAGACAAAACTGACATCTGTAAGATTTGCTGTTAAATAATACAAAGCAGGGCATGTACGGAGTAATACAGAGTAATAAAGAAGAAAAGAGAATGCTGTAATGGTGGGGGGTTTGGAAGAAAATACATGGAAAGATATCGACTAAACACCATGTTGGGCTTGATCTGCAGATCTGGGCCGTGGTCATAAAGTAGATTTTTACAATGTAAACATTCTCTACTTATAGGGACATACGCAGAACCTACATCGTACATCTGGATAATTTCATATTCAAGGCCAAATCGCATTCATTACACTAATTATAAAAGTCAACACTGTTTAAAACAAGCTTGAGTATAAATATATACCGTATTTTTCGGATTATAAGACGCTCCGGATTAAAAGACGCACCCCAAATTTTGAGGAGAAAAATAGGAAACAAATAAAATGGTGGTGCTTCTTATAATCCATGCGTCTTACTGCTTACCGGGAGTGGTCCCAGGGCTGCTGCTGGAGGAGGCAGGAGAGGAGAGAGAGGAGATCTCGTCACCAAGATCTTGGTGCCGAGATCTCCATCTGTGCATGCACCGCCCCCGGAGGCCATTTTCCCAGGGTCCACCGCACAGGAAACCATGGAACTGCGGGGGGCTCTGGCCTTTCACAAAATGTGGACTGAGCCCCCGCAATACTGGAGACACCCGTAGCACCGCCAGGCAGCACCGCCGGACACCCCCGCAGCGTCGGACATCCCCATTGCACCGCCGGGCACCCGCAGCACTGCCAGACACCCCCTCATCCCAGTCTGCAGCAACGGTAACGGTAAGGTATATACACATTATAAGACACCACCATTTTCCCCAAAAAAATTTTGGTGAAAAAAAGTGCGTCTTATAATCTGAAAAATATGGTATGTAGATATAGAATTATATTTGTGGTATATGTTAATATATGTAGAGTTGGTTAAAATTCATTTTTGCAATTGGGTTTCATTTAAAATTTTGTACCGACTGATTTCTATATCAAATATGTATGACAGTACACAGCAAACTACAGAATGAGTTCAAGGGAATCTGTCAGTAGGATCAACTCTCCTAAGCCGTATATACGGGCATGTAGGTCAAAGGAAGTTCAATGAAATGATACCTTCATATCTATGATCTGATGTCTTATTCCAGAGAAATCCAAATTTTTTCTTAATATGTAAATGAGCTTTTAAGATCTATGGGCAGGACAAAGATCCCCTGGATAATCTCCCTTCAGAGCTTATTTGAGATAAAAGGGGACATTACCAGTGTGAGATAAGTAGAGCAGGAGAGCAGACTGTCAGTCATTACATGTCTCACACTAGTAACTCCTCATTTCATGTAAAATAAGCTCTGGAGGCAGATTCTCAGGGAGAACTATTTCTTGTTTCATAGATCTTAACAGCTCTGATATGTAGCAGAGGCACAACTAGGGGAATCACCAAGGCATGTGCCCCATGGAGTGTTTAGATACAGGGCTAGGGAAGCAAACTGAACCTTTTCACCTGGTAAAAGAAGTCTAGCTACGAGCTGTGCTATATAGTAAAAATGAACAATTCAATTTGTGCTGCCCTGATGCAATGTCCATTCTGGCCATCAGTGAAAGCCCGTCTTCACTTATGTGTCAGGCAGCACTCTGGTGCTTACTAGAGCCTGGTAATCACAAGAGGTGCCATAGATGCTGGGTGCAGAAGAGAAGATCGTCTGCCATGGTGGACCCGAAGCACAAGTGGTGCCATAGATGCTGGGTGCAGAAGAAAAGGCCAGCTACTGCAGAGGACCAAAAGCACAGGTGGTGACAAAGATGCTGGGTTCAGAAGAGTTGACCAGCTGCCATGGAAGACCAGAAGCACAAATGGTGCAATAGATGCTGGGTGCAGAAGAGAAGATCGTCTGCCACGGAGAACTAGAAGAACAAGTGGTGCCAAGGCTGCTGGGCACAGAAGAGAAGACTGGCTGCTACGGAGGACCAGAAGCACAAATGATGCCAAGGGTGCTGGGCGCAAAATAGAAGACCTACTGCCATAGATGCTGGTCCATCCAATGGCAGACACAGACAGAAACAGTACATGGGCTCATTGCAGTACAATAGCTCTGTCTATAAGATAAACTGCTTGCCTCTTTGGAGGTAGCATTGGCCCCTTTACCTCTTGGGCCCCTGTGCAGCTGCACAAGCTACAACAAAGGTATGTCCACTCTTGGGCTCATCAATTGCTCATCTCTACTATATTGCACACTTTGTGACATCACGATACACTAAATATCATCAGCTGGGTTAGGTTTGTCAGCTAGAGAATTGAAATTTGACATTAAAAATTTTTAATGGGCCATATACTGTACTTAATTTTATTTCAAATGGGACAAGTTGAAAATATGATCCCTAAAGATCTGACGGACGCAACAAAATGTAATTTCTCTGGATCAGGACACGTTCAGTCACTGTATTCGGGTTAAGTAGACTTTTGGGACTGGAATTTTCAGCAAATTCTTTTGATTTTTGCACTTGAAAATTGAACTTAAAGTAAAGAACAAGAATAATATCAATTGACTACTTAAATTTCTCAATACCTGACACTTATAAAAGAAGTGGCGAAGTCCAGAATATATATATAAAAAAATAAGCACCAAGCTACTAAACCTGGCCAAATACACACGAATAATGTGACCAGTACAACAACTAAAAAGCTGCGGCCAAATATCTCAACATTTCTGATAACAAAATCTGTTCCATCAGTCAGGAAAATGTATTGGATATGCTTCAAGATTCTTCACGGTCACTGATCTCTATTGCTTCTCTCCCAGTGTTTAATGATAATTGGCCGACAATGTCTTATTCCGGAAAATCCTTCTGATCATAGCAAAATATCTGCTCATGTATGTTGTTTTGGGATGTGTTCTAATATTACACAAATTATGAAGGGGCAGCACATTTTTTGAGACATGGCTTGTCTGGAGTGTAAGAAACCTACAGTAACATAACAATAAACACTAAAGAATAAATATATCTAAAAAATAAATAAAAAAAGAAAGAAAATGACTTCCAATAAAATAATTAACAAAATAAAAAAAGAAGAAATAAGGAAGGCGTTTTAACATGTTTACTACAAATCATATACGTTACTAAAAGGCTTCATCTCCCCAAGAAACAGAATGGATTCTGCGCTTGGCGCTGGAAGGCTGTGCATAAATCCATCTCTCCCTTGCTGTGAACCAAGAGATCTTGGTGTGGTGCCAATCTCATCTTTCTGTGCCCCAGGTACCAAATGACACTAGAAACTCTTTTTGGCAGAGATTTATGTAGGATCATTTATCAACGGGAAGACAGTAAACCAGTCACTAACATCTACCTTGCCTAATTGCGTAATATCACAGAACAGCTCAATGGAAGATAGACGATAATCGTGTCAATGAGGTCGGGGTTAAGTACATTGTGCAGGGGAAAAAATGGATCTATAACAAAAATATAGAAATTGGTTATGGCATATACAGGACACTGAAAAATAACCAGATATTAGAAGTCAAACTCGTAACCAGCCTTATAAATAATATGTGTGTATTCCGGCTTATAGGCAGGAAACGTGAATCTCTGCTATCGCTGCTATCATCAGGTCATTTATAGGACCGACATTCTGTGCACAGAGAGGGACAGATTGATTAATACTGGCATCTTATGTGTTTATCTGGAAAAGAAAGTCATTGCAGTAGATTGGTGCCATATTTATTTAAAGGTTCACACCCGACCCTTTTAGACTGTCCTAAAGTTAGAAAATTAAATCTATACCTCCTATGAATGAATGCAGATCTACCCCAAATTTGCAACATTCTCTCCTGTAAAGCTGAATAAATCTGTCTGAAAGTTGTTAAAGAGACCCTGTCACCAGATCAAAAGTGGCCAGGATTTGCTCCTATTTTATTCCCACTACACCCTTTAGTTTTTTTGTTTATCTTTTAAAAAATCTGCCATATGGTATCAGAGATAGGAGTCTTTTTAGCTCATGCTAATTGTTATGGTCTATTCCATGGGGGTGTGACTCGCAGGGTAATTATGCAGAGCATCCTAAAGACACGCCCAAGAGGATCACGTGAGTCTCGCTCCCTTAGTAAAGGTCATAAAAATTAGCAGTAAATAAAAAGTCTCAAATCTTTGGAACTGTATGAAGCATTTAACTCATGATGACCTTTGACACTCTCAGTGCAGGAATGAACGTGTCGCATGGATTTATGTCTTTTTACATCAATTAAGGAATTTGCTCCAAAAACCTTGTGGGGGCATCAATAAACATTACCAGACCACAATCAGAGGGCAATAAAACTTTCACACTCCTTATCTATCAACTGTTCCAATATTTATGTTAATCTCTATCTCCCATAATGACTATTCTGCTTCACGTCACTTGTCTTACCTATTGAATTGTTTCTGTGCTGTGTTGTGTATAAATATGTGATTCTTCAGATTTTGTATTAGTCTTTGCCTGATGAAGAGACCTGAGTAGTCTCGAAAGCTTGCAATTTGTTACCATCTTTTCAGTTAGCCATTAAAAGGTATCAACCACTGAGGACTCTCAAGTCTAAATATTTTTCTATGAAGCATTTAATAATTTAATAAAGAAAAAAGTATTATCTATCTATCTATCTATCTATCTATCTATCTATCTATCCCATATATATCTATTTATCAATCTATCTATCTATCAATCCCATATCTATCTATCTATCTATCTATCTATCTATCTATCTATCCATCTATCTATCATATCTCTATCTATCTATCTATCTATCTATCTATCCCATATATATCTATCTATCATCTATCCATCTATCTATCAATCTCATATCTATCTATCTATCTTTCTGTTTATCTTATCTATGTTCTTTATATCATCCATCTAGTTGTCTGCTTTTTCATATCTATCATCTAAAAACAGAAAAATATACAATAAATGAATGAAGTGAAAAAGAATTGGAAAATATCTGTTCATCAATATATACAGTCATGGCCAAAAGTTTTGAGAATGACACAAATATTATATTTTCACATGATCTGCTGCCCTCTGGTTTTTATGTGTGTTTGACAGATGTTTTTATCACAGACAGAAATATAATAATTGCAAACATATGAGTAACAAAAGCTTATATTGACAGTTAGAATGAGTTAATGCAGCAAGTCAATATTTGCAGTGTTGACTAGTGTTGAGCATTCCGATACTGCAAATATCGGGTATCGGCCGATATTAGCTGTATCGGAATTCCGAGAGTTCCGATATTTTCGTCTTATCGGATACCGGAATCGGGATGTCACTGTCACTGTCAGTGTCCGTCTGTCGGGTCTGTCAGGAGTCAGCGGCACTTACCTGGCAGAAGATCTCCGGCGGTCACGTCCTGGACTGCTTCATGGCCGCCATCCTCTTCTCCCCGGCGGTCACATGCAGTTTCTCGCGATAACTGCAGTGACTGCTGGGTAATCCCGGCCGTAAAGCAGTCAGTCCGATGACGTCACCGCCGGGGAAGCAGGTAATCAGCTGTGCTGCGTTGCAATGACAGGCTCTGCCTGTCATTGCGATGTAGCAGAGCTGGATCGTCGTGGGACTATCGTTATGGACTGCGTCGGACAGGTGGTATACTGTTGGTTTGTTTTTTTTCTTTTTTTACAGGAGATCGATGGCGTCGCAGGAATGAGAGTATAATAAAAGAAATGAAAACTGTGTTGTCTCTTTTATTTCATTAAAATACTTTTTTCTTGCTTTGTCTTTTTTTTACACATTTAATAACTTTGGGATTAATAATGGATCGGTGTCTTATTGACACCTCTCCATTATTAACCGGGCTTATTGTCACCGTGCAATCAACGGTGACATTAACCCCTTATTACCCCACTTGCCACCGCTACAGGGCAGTGGGAAGAGCCGGGTAAAGTGCCACAATTGGCACATCTTTTGATGCGCCAAATGTGGGGCTGCTGTAGCCTGGTATTATCAGGCTGTTGAGGGCCAAAATCCATGGGCCTTGACAGTCTTTTAATACCAGGCCGCAGCAGTCTGCATTTTACTTGGCTGGTTAACAAAAATAGGGGGGATCCCCACGCCGTTTTTTTTTCGAGGGGATCCCCTATTTTTGTTAATCAGCCAAGATATGCAGACTGCTGTGGCCTGGTATTATCAGGCTGGCAAGGTCCATGGATCTTGGCTCCTTAACAGCCTGAAAATCCAGGCCTCAGCGGTCTGCTTCATCTGGCTGGTTAACAAAAATAGGGGGGACCCCACGCCAATTTTTTTCGAGGGGATCCCCTATTTTTGTTAATCAGCCAAGATATGCAGACTGCTGTGGCCTGGTATTATCAGGCTGGCAAGGTCCATGGATCTTGGCTCCTTAACAGCCTGAAAATCCAGGCCTCAGCGGTCTGCTTCATCTGGCTGGTTAACAAAAATAGGGGGGACCCCACGCCAATTTTTTTCGAGGGGATCCCCTATTTTTGTTAATCAGCCAAGATATGCAGACTGCTGTGGCCTGGTATTATCAGGCTGGCAAGGTCCATGGATCTTGGCTCCTTAACAGCCTGAAAATCCAGGCCTCAGCGGTCTGCTTCATCTGGCTGGTTAACAAAAATAGGGGGGACCCCACGCCATTTTTTTTTCGAAGGGAACCCCTATTTTTGTTAATCAGTTCCCTCTGACGTCACTGATTGTGTCCCTGGCTGACCTGAAGTGAAAGTGGAAAGCAATCAATTAAGCTTTCCACTTAAGGGCCCGTCTCACATAGCGATATCGCTACCGAGATCGCTGCTGAGTCACTAGTTTTGTGACGCAGCAGCGAGCTCACCAGCGATATCGCTGTGTGTGACATTCAGCGACGATCAGCCCCCCTGCCGGGTATCGCTGATCGTCGCTGAAATGTCAGGACCTTTGATCGCTGGTTTCCCGCCTGTCACACGCAGCGATGCGTGCCTGTCAGAGGGAAACCAGCGATCAAAAAAAGGTCCTGACATTTCTGCGACGATCAGCGATACCCGGCAGGGGGGCTGATCGTCGCTGAATGTCACACACAGCGATATCGCTGGTGAGCTCGCTGCTGCGTCACAAAACTAGTGACTCAGCAGCGATCTCGGTAGCGATATCGCTATGTGAGATGGGCCCTTAAGCGATGTTACCCGCAGTGTCGCTGTCCCAGATCGCTGCCTGAGCTGCCTGTTTGGCAGCTCAGCAGCGATCATGTAGCGATACACCAGCGATCCTGACAAGTGCATATCGTTGTCGGGATCGCTGGTGTATCGTTATGTGACACCCAGCCTTTACTCTCCTGTCAGGCAGGAGAGGAACTCATTCATTTGGGGTTTACTGTGAGGCTGCAGCATTAGCTGCGGTCCCTGCAGTAAACATTAACCCTTTCTGAAGGATTACACCGTGGGACCTGACTGTGCATGGGATAGGTAAGAATAATTTTGCTTTTTTATTTTATTTTTATTACAGGAAATGGTTTTTGCAGTAAAATAAAAGATGGTCAAAAACATGTGTCTTTATTTCATTAAAATGATTTTTAATTAAAGTGTGTGTGTTTTATTTTTATTTCATGCAATAGGATTAATAATTGATAGTTGTCTAATTGACAGCTCTCAATTATTAACCTGGCTTAAGGTCACCTTTCAATAGCAAGGTGGCTTTAACCCATATTAACCCATTCGCCACCGCTACAGGGCAATGGGAATAGACGGGCAAAGTGCCAGAAAGGGCGAATCTAATTATAGATTTGTCTTTCCTGGGTGTCTGGGGGCAGATGTTAGTAGCCGGGGGGGGGGCAAAAATAATGGTCCCTCTCTGGGCTATTATTATCTGCCCCCACTCACTGGCTTTGTCTGTCTGGTTGCGAAATAGGGCGGGAGCCCACGCATTTTTTTTCAGCAATTTTACACCTCATATATATATATACATGTCATTGAATTTGTGACACATATATATATATATTTATATTTGTAGTTCATACACTTCTACATAGTATAATAGCCGCTAATTCAATTGCCGGCTTTTGTGAAAATGCAGAACCCGACATGAAATGACACTTGGTGTACATAGGGTTAACCATGTCTTTTCATGTCCTTTGCTATCTAATTTGCACAAACAATTAAATCAGACTATGTGTGCAAAATTTCACACCTCTAGGGGTTAATTAAAGGTGTAAATTCGTAGCAAAAAAGTCCGTTTTTTTTACAACGAATTTACACCTTTAATTAACCCCTAGAGGTGTGAAATTTTGCACACATAGTCTGATTTAATTGTTTGTGCAAATTAGATAGCAAAGGACATGAAAAGAAATGTTTAACCCTATGTACACCAAGTGTCATTTCATGTCGGGTGACCCGACATGAAATGACACTTGGTGTACATAGGGTTAACCATGTCTTTTCATGTCCTTTGCTATCTAATTTGCACAAACAATTACATCAGTCTATGTGTGCAAAATTTCACACCTGTAGGGGTTAATTAAAGGTGTAAATTCGTAGCAAAAAAGTCCGTTTTTTTTACAACGAATTTACACCTTTAATTAACCCCTACAGGTGTGAAATTTTGCACACATAGTCTGATTTAATTGTTTGTGCAAATTAGATAGCAAAGGACATGAAAAGAAATGTTTAACCCTATATACACCAAGTGTCATTTCATGTCGGGTGCTTCTGTCTTTTCACTGAAGCCGGCTTTACCCGGCAATTGAATCAAAGGATATTTTACTATGTAGAAGTGTATAAACTATACATATATGTATATATATATGTCACAATGACATGTATATATATATATATATGTATTCTATGTGTGTATATTTAGTGTTTACAAGGAAAGAATGGGGTTTTTTTAGTTGCGATATTTTGTTCCCATAGACTTACATGGGACTTCCGGTATCGGTATCGGGTATCGCCGATATTTTAGTGATATCGGCGATACCATTCCGATTCCGATACTTTAGCATATCGGAAAGTATCGCTCAACTCTAGTGTTGACCCTTCTTCTTCAGGACCTCTGCAATTCTCCCTGACATGCTCTCAATCAACTTCTGGACCAAATCCTGACTGATAGCAGTCCATTCTTGCACAATCAATGCTTTCATTTTGTCAGAATTTTTAGGTTTTTGTTTGTCCACCCGTCTCTTGATGATTGACCACAAGTTCTCAATGGGATTAAGATCTGGGGAGTTTCCAGGCCATGGACCCAAAATCTCTATGTTTTGTTCCCTGAGCCATTTAGTTATCACCTTTGCTTTATGGCAAGGTGCTCCATCATGCTGGAAAAGGCATTGTTGATCGCCAAACTGCTCTTGGAGGGTTGGGAGAAGTTGCTCTTGGAGGACATTCTGGTACCATTCTTTATTCATGGCTTTGTTTTTAGACAAGACTGTGAGAGAGCCGATTCCCTTGGCTGAGAAGCAACCCCACACATGAATGGTTTCAGGATGCTTAACAGTTGGCATGAGACAAGACTGGTGGTAGCGCTCACCTTGTCTTCTCCGAATGAGGCGTTTTCCTGATGTCCCAAACAATCGAAAAGGAGATTCATCAGAGAAAATAACTTTACCCCAGTCCTCAGCAGTCCACTGCCTGTACCTTTTGCAGAATATCAGTCTGTCCATGATGTTTTTTCTGGAGAGAAGTGGCTTCTTTGCTGCCCTCCTTGAGACCAGGCCTTGCTCCAAGAGTCTCCACCTCACAGTGCGTGCAGATGCACTCACACCTGCCTGCTGCCATTCCTGAGCAAGCTCTGCACTGCTGGTAGCCCGATCCCGCAGCTGAAACACTTTTAAGAGACGGTCCTGGAGATGCTGGTCTTTCTTGGGTGCCCTGGAGCCTTTTTGGCAACAATGGAACCTCTCTCCTTGAAGTTCTTGATGATGCGATAGATTGTTGACTGAGGTGCAATCTTTCTAGCTGCGATACTCTTCCCTGTTAGGCCATTTTTATGCATTGCAATGATGACTGCACGTGTTTCTTTAGAGATAACCATGGTTAACAGAAGAGAAACAATGATGCCAAGCACCAGCCTCCTTTTAAAGTGTCCAGTGGTGTCATTCTTACTTAATCATGACAGATTGATCTCCAGCCATGTCCTCATCAACACCCACACCTGTGTTAATGGAGCAATCACTGAAAAGAGGTTAGCTGGTCCTTTTAAGGCAGGGCTGCAATGATGTTGAAATGTGTTTTGGGGGATAAAGTTCATTTTCTAGCCAAATATTGACTTTGCAAGTAATTGCTGTTAAGCTGATCACTCTTTATAACATTCTGGAGTATATGCAAATTGCCATTAGAAAAAGTGAAGCAGTAGACTTTGTAAAAATTAATATTTGTGTCATTCTCAAAACTTTTGGTCATGACTGTATTTATATATCAATATGTTACTTGCTATTTTTGTTCTTTTTTTATGCACCTAAAAGAAAACACGCAGTATATCAGGAAATTGTAAAAAAAATTGTAATCAGAGAAATTCATGTTTGATTTTCGTTCCTGCAGTATAAAGCTCCTTTCGGAAAATCTTACGTTATGTGAATCTGATGAGATCATGGCTCAGGTGGCACGGCCACGGACAGGTGAGGGAGCTCGTTCTAATCCCTAAATTCTGTAAATTATACGGCTTTCCATAAAAGTGCTTGGTAGCTGAACATCTGTAATAAATTAAAGGAAAAGTATAACAGAAATAACATCATCGGTTTTCATACTGCCAATAAAAATCACCTTTATAGAACTCGTCATTGAAGTCGCTTTAAAACTAACGATTTGTAATTCATTCAGGGCAAAAATACTATTCTACAATTTTGTTATAAAGAAGCTACTGCACAGGTTGTGTAGAGGCAGAATTGGACGGGACCTTGTGTCCGTCAGAGATGATTTTGAAGTCCAACCTTCATCTTTACAGAACACATTATTGCCTTCTGGGTGAACATTTTGGTATTAGATGCTGGGCCAACTGGTGGACTCTCCAAATCTATGAGGGGCCGGCCAATCCAAACCTGTTTAATGTAAACCAACCCTTAGGGGCTCAGCTGTAGGGGTGCAGAGGTAGCAGTCATGCCGGGGCCATGATGATTGTGTGGCCCCTCTACCATATGATTAGTTGGTAAGTGGGGGAAGCTCTAATAGACTTTTGAGCCAGGTCCTAGAAATGTAAATATTACACCTCTGTATTATAATAATACATTTTCTTCTTGTTTTCGTAAACCCCATAAGATGTGACAAATAATTCTAGGTATTTTGCCTGAAACATGTTCTGTTAACTGCAAATATAAAAATGTATTTTCATATTGACCTCGTGAGACAGGGCTACAAAGGGTTAAACAAGTTGGACATAAGACCAACTATACCACTCCAAAGGTTTCCCTGGCTTTAAACTGTGGCATCCAGCTAAAGAAAACATCTGGGAGGAGAATCCTGTCTAAACTCCCCTCTCAGCCAATCAGCATTGCTCAGAACATTCCAAGGGATTCAGATTGGTAGAAAAGTGCAGACTGGCAGACAACAGTTAAGGACATTCCTCTGTTGTGTCCTTTTAAGATAGATGCCAGGCACATAATACAGTTTAGGGCATTCCTCTGCTGTGCTTTGTTTCAGCTGGATGTCAAGTACAGAATACAGTCTAAGACATTCCTCTTTGTGCTCTTTTAAGCTGGATGCCACACAAAATACAGTTTAGGGAATTCCTGTACTTTGTCCTTTTCAGCTGGATGCCAGGCATAGAATATACAGCTCTTGCAAAAATTAAGAGACCACCACATCAAAACTCTGTAATGGGCAGCCCATTCTCCAGACTTGCACCCCATTGAAAACCTCTGGAATGTGATCTAGAGGATGATGGATAATCACAAGCCATCAAACAAAGAACAACTGTGAAACACTAGTGGAAAGCATGCCAAGATGCATGAAAGCTGTTTTTAAAAATCATGGTTATTCCACAAAATATTGATTTCAGAAATCTTCCTGAGTTAAAACATTAGTATTGTTGTTTATAAATGATTATGAACTTGTTTTCTTTGCGTTATTTTAGGTCTGAAAGCACTGTATTTTTTTTTTTAAATTTTGACCATTTTTCTTTGTCAGAAAAAAAATACAAAATTTATTGATTGAAAATTCGGAGACATATTGTCAGAAGTTTATAGAATAAAAGAGCAATTTACATTTTACTCAAAAATATACCTATAAAGAGAAAATCAGACAAACTGAAAATTTTGCAGTGGTCTCTTAATTTTTGCCAGAGCTGTACAGTCATGGCTAAAAGTTTTGAGAATGACACAAATATTATATTTTCACGTGATCTGCTGCCCTCTGGTTTTTATGTGTGTTTGACAGATGTTTTTTTTTATCACAGATAGAAATATAATTGCAAACATATGAGTAACAAAAGCTTATTGTCATGGTATAGGACATGGTTAATGTCCTGTCCATTCTGGGTTAACTTTTGCTGGCCTCCTGGCATAGTATAGGACATGGTTATTGTCCTGTCCACTCAGGGTTAACTTTTGCTGGCCTCCCTTTGGATCTGGGAGGGTATTTATACCCAGTTCAGAGGGAGATTCTCTGTCAGCTATACTTTTGTTGTGACTGTGTGTCTGACCCCCCTAGTTTGTGTGTATACTGCTCTGCTTGTTTGATTCCCGTGTATGACCCGGTCTGTTTGCTCACTCTGCTCTCTTTCTCACGTTTTGCTTATATAGTCTTCTCCGGTTCTGACCTCCTGGCTTGGCTATCGATACTCCGTTACAGTTTTGTCCCTATTGTACTGTCTATTGCCCGCTCTGGTTTACTGATCTATTGCTACGTACTGACTATCCGTTCTGTCTAACCCTTTGGTACTGTCGTGCTATCTTGTGCTCTGATCTCGGCCTGTCCTGGTTTTCGTCTCTGTCTTTGCCCCTTGGTAACTTTATCTCGTTGTTACCCTGCTAGGAGTTTTCCTGCAGTTCCTAGATCTCTGGAGCTTAGGCCACGCCCCCAGCAGTCACATGCTGCAGGTCCTGTTAGTCTGTAGTACACATCATTCATTACTGCTGTCCCGCTCCTCAGGTATCCTCGAGCACAGTTTGTTTTGTTCAGGACACGTGCACTGGCTCAGTGAGCATGCAATCACTGAAAAGAGGTTAGCTGGTCCTTTTAAGGCAGGGCTGCAATGATGTTGAAATGTGTTTTGGGGGATAAAGTTCATTTTCTAGCCAAATATTGACTTTGCAAGTAATTGCTGTTAAGCTGATCACTCTTTATAACATTCTGGAGTATATGCAAATTGCCATTAGAAAAAGTGAAGTAGTAGACTTTGTAAAAATTAATATTTGTGTCATTCTCAAAACTTTTGGCCATGACTGTAGTCTAGGACATTCTTCTGTGTGTGCCGATTCAGGCACTATCAGGCGGCTCCGTAAAAAAAAAAAACGTTGCAGTGAGCGTCTTGTCCAGCCGCCGGAATGTACATTTCCGACGGATCCAGCCAAAAAGCGGATGCAACGCAGTGACATCAGGCGCGATCCGGCGTTAATGTAATGCAATGCTAAAAAAAACGCATCCGGTACCGGATCCGTTTTTTTAAAAATACGCCGGATCGCGCCTGATTCAAAAAGCCTGAAGTGTGAAAGTAGCCTTAGTTTAACCCTTTAAATATTGTTTTCTAAGTTGAACTAAAAAAAAATAGAGACATCAAGGATTTCAATAGGAGAATTTTTTTCTTTAAATTCTATTTAAAAAACAGAATTTCAAGCCCGAATTTCCCCTGAGCTTTTCACATAAACCTCCCCATATAAACATTAAGCAACCCCACTCCCACTCCCAGCCCGTGCTACTAATGTCATCCTGCAAATTTGATTTGAAATGAAAATTAATTTTTTGAGTAACACAACAACATTGTAATTTCCTAATACTCTTTTTTCTTCTTCTTCTTCTTCCACTTTGCATTCAACTGTGAAAAAAAGTCTTAAAACTCTGAACAGCAGTAAAACTTGAATGAATTTTTGACCCATTATTGCATAGCGGGTGCGCTTTCCAACTTCTATAGACTGCCAAGTTCTCCCCACCTAATATTTTCACTTTAATTGTGCCACTTGAGAAATTTACGTGCCTCAAAATATGGCATGAATCTTACGCTTATTGCAGTATCATTAGCAGCAACATTTAAGCAACATCTGTGTGCTATAGAACTAATTGAACTAGCAGAAGTGGCAGCTGTAAATCCGCAGGAAGATGGCAGTTTGCACCCAGCACTGCTGAGTTAGCTAGTAACTGTCAGCCTGTTCGTACAATCTGCTCTCCAGCGCTGTGGCGCAGGCTTACAATGTCCAAAAAAATACAGCAAGTAGGCTAATGATCCTATTAACCACTTTGCCGCACCAATTTGGCTGCTCTTCCAGATTCCTTGTTGAATTTCATTATATAATTCTCCGTCCGAGCTCAAGGTTCAAGAAAAGCCGGGTCTGGTCTTAAACTCTTTACCTGACCTGAGTAAAACTTGTTTGTCTCGACTAGATCGGCATTGATTTTTTTTTCTTATTTAATATATTTTCCAATCCTTCCCCTCTAAAAATATTATCCCACATGCCAAGGTGAAAAACAACTTCCAGCCTGACAGGGACGTCTGCATCTGAAGAAATGACATTTTATTACAGAAGACATCGCTGCGCTGATAATCAATAAATGAAAATACAATGTTTCGTCTGTTCAGGTAGAAGCATCAGACTTTCCATCCGAGCAATAACTCTTCATTGACCAAGAAGGGAAAAAAAAGGTTCAGGAAATTAAAATACCAGGTAGAGAGCAACCGTGGTGCCTTTGTATGCGAGAGTAGATGGCTACAGTAGATAGATAGATATAGATAGATCGATAATAGATAGATAGATAGACAGATAATCGATGATAGATAGATAATAGATAGATGATTGATAATAGATAGATAGATAGATAGATAATAGATAGATAATAGATAGATAGATATAGATAGAATAGATAGATAATAGATAGACTAGATAATAATTGATGATAGATAATAGATAGATCGATAATAGATAATAGATAGATAATAGATAGATAGATAATAGATAGATAGATAATAGATAGATAGATATAGATAGACAGATAATCAATGATAGATAGATAATAGATAGATGATAATAGATAGATAGATAGATGATAGATAAAATAGATAGATAGATAGATAGATAATCAATATAGATAGATAAATAGATAGAAGATAATAGATAGATAGCTAGATAGATAAATAGATAAAAGATATAGATAGATCGATAGATAAATAGATAATAGATAGATATAGATAGACAGATAATCGATGATTGATAGATAATAGATTGATATAATAGATAGATGATAGTAATAGATAGATAGATAGAATAGATAATAGATATAGATAGTAATAAAAATAGATAGATAGATAGATAGAAATAGATAGATAGATATAGATAGATAATAGAAAGGATAGATAATAATAAAAATAGAAAAATAGATAGATAGAAATAATAGATAGATAGATAATAAATAAATAGATGACATATAGATAGATAATAGATGAGACAGAGAGATAACTAGATACATAGATATATATAAAAGATGTAATGTCATAAATATATAGATATTTAGATAGATTGTGTGTTAAGAGAAAAGATAAAAAGAAAAGAGCAAAAAATAGACAAATTGGAAAGATGGAAAGATAAACAGACAGACATCAAGCAATACTTAAGGGTATGCCACACTAAACGAGATCACTAAAACGTCACTATTTTGCAATCTCGTTAGCGACGTTGTTGTGTGTGGCATGTAGCAACGATGTGGCCCTGCTGTGATGTCGCTGATCGTTCACTAGAGTTCTGGACCGTTTTTTGATCGTTGGCGTCCCGCTGGTGAGCCTATATCGCTGTGTTTGGCACCTTTTGCGAACGACGAGCGACCTCGTTTGTGACGCATATGGGTTTAGCATCACAAAATGGATCGCAATATCTGTAAGTTCTCTTTTGCGTCACAGAGAGGATTGCAGAAGTTGCAAAGCAGGCTAGCAGGACGCAGAGAGCAGGAGCGATGCTGGAAATTCCTATGAATCATAAGTGCTCAGTACATGCTAATGACAATCCTAACGACCGCCAAAGTCGTTAAAGAGATCGCTGACCGCTGATGTGTCATTTATGAGATCTCCTGTTTGGTAGCTACTAGCGACCTAAAAGAGATCACACCAACGATTGCGTCGTTATCGCTAAGTGTGGCAGTACCTTTAGAGGTGAGATAGAAATATATTAGATAGATAGATAGGTAGATTAAAAAAATGAAGCCGCACTAGCAGACAGTATAAAGTCAGGTAATTACCAAACCTGCAGATAGCTAAAAAAAAAAAAAAGAAAGCAGTGCTCCATCAAGAATTTAGGAAAATCTGTAATTTAATAGCCAATTGGGGCTCAGGAACGTTTCGGTTCTGTTGCGGTTCTGTTGAGAACCTTACTGAGGCCCCAATGGGCTATTAAATTACAGATTTTCCTAAATTCTTGATGGAGTGCTGCTTTCATTTTCTTAGATAGATAGATAGATAGATAGATAGATAGATAGATAGATAATTACAGTAGATAGACATAAGAGTCGTGATACAGACTTAAATATTTAGTTATTTAGATAGATAAGTGCATTAAGAGAAAAGAGAAAGAAAAACAAATGAAAAATAGATATATGGGCAGATAGAATGAAATACAGATGGATAGATAAGGGAATGGTGCTTTATGTACAGTATTTCATATATATGTATTTTCAACTCATTATATATATTATGGTTTCTGCTTGTCCTAACACTCTAGCATTATAACTATTTTGCCTAATCTGCGATGGGCCGGTGCAGATAATGGAAGGACTACTGATTCTTAACTGTGTCCCTCCTACAGAACTATCCAAGGGTCAGGAGAATGACAAAAACAAAGGCAAAAGTCTCTGCCTAAAGGCAATCATTTTTTTCTCATGTAAGAAATATCTTCTAAGAGAGAAAGTGGGACCCAACCAAGCTGAGCAATGATCTGAATAGAGATACAAAAATATTTTTTCATATTCCTTTTCTCCCAATTAAAAAGCTCCACCTCATCAAGAGAACCCCTTTCTTTAAGAATATTGACCCTCGTGATCACCTAATCATCATGGCTCCAGCTTCAGAACCTTAATATGGCCAGCTGTTCTCACTGGACAGGCTCCAGCCAGCCATACATTTATCCCACAGCGCCCCAGCAGGGGAAATGTAGTATTACACAGATATTTCAAATAAATCGCAGCCCAACTAACATATGGCCAAGACGTGACTGTCTCTTTGTGATCAGCGTCTTGAGAAAGAAACTTTACTCATATGCCCTAAAAGTGTTTATAAAAAAAAAAAAGGCTGAGATAACTAGTTTAATGCTGTATTTTTAGGATTTTCTTTCTTCATACCTTTACACCTGATAAATAGTTGGGGAATATTACATGATATCATCATAGTGTAAGAAAATTAAAACTATCTATAAATTTTGCAAAAACGTCTCCATCTAAAGCAAAGCCCCTAAAATATATTTTATTCTGGATATAAAGAATGAGTTTTCTTAGTGTATAAAGGGAAGATTTCTCAATGCTAAAAAAAAAAAAAAAATCTGCCACTGGATACACTTCTATTCTCCCAATTGCTTGGCCCTTAGACAATTATGTAACCGGTATCTTTAGATGCACTCGAGTGTGTTGGAGATACACAAAAGGAGACCTCTCGCAATGTATGATGACTGGTGTGTTTGCCAACAACCCAACTTCATTAGAAATTTGGCACGTCCACTTGACTACCATGTGACACACCGTTAACTGTGGATATTTGCTGTCTTAATGTACAAGTACTTAGGGACTGAGCTGATAAGGGAAAAAACTGCTGGAAATGTGCTGAGCTACACGCCTAGGGTAACAAAGAACCTCGCCACATTGAAAATCAATAATCACGTGACAGTTTATAGGTCAAGGGTCCCTTCAATTAACTTCCAGGTGCTAAACAAGTATACTTTGTTGACTGTTCTCAGTGGTGGAACAGAGGATATATGATGTCCTACAAGCAATTACAGAATAAACAGACTTTAGAGGCCTTTTAATTGTATTTGTATCCCTACTTTCCAGCTTCTCTACGTTTTTTTGTTAAATTTCGTTCCAACAAGACGTTCCAATTTAGGTTATAACCAGTAAAGGCATTTACCGTACATTCTGGAATGGACACTTTGTGATAATTTTCTACAAATAAAGTAGAAGTGAATGTTGCAACAGTGGCGGTCCACCGTAGGAACAGTGCTATTAACCATTCTGCGGTAAACATCTACGTTAGTGACATGATCAATGATGATCAAGCTCCTCTTAATTTTTGTTAGACTCGTTTTCTTTTGCATCACCTGGTTATACCGTGCAATTAAAGACTGTTCAGGATAATTCACCATTAGACACAAGAAAGATGCTGTAAGTATACCTGTAGAAGAAGATCTGCATGACTAGACCGTGAAAGCAAATCTAGGTCAACGTCACTCAAGGAGTCGGGAAGAAAGTAGTTGACTTAGGTAAAAGTAGCCCATAAGCTTGCATGACCTGTTTTGGGGATTATTTTGGTTAGTTGTCCTTTGCTTATTGGGCCTTCCGGAGTCCTGTACAGAAGTGAAGGAGGAATTGGGATCTTCTAGGAAAACAAAATTATTTTTCCCATAAATAAATCTTATTCTGAACTATGACAAAACCAATGGATAATTTTATTTTATTATATTTTTATCCCTTTTGCATTTTAGTGTTTCTGTCTTTATCATGGGTCGTAACTCGTAACACTTATTAACATGTAACTCACAGACTTTCTACTGAGAGGACTTGGATCATAGAACTGCAAGGTTAGTTTGGAAGGACCACGTAGATCCTGGTGTTGGGTTCAAAAGTTGTCGCAGTAAATGAGTTTTAAAAGTTCTTTATAATTGATGGTTGTCAATATAACATCATTAGGTGGTCATCTTTTAGCTGACCTTTGTCAGTTAGCTGTTTACCAGGCGGGCAGAGATGTGGACATCTAGTAGTATATTTGCTTGGAATTAGTGTGTACAATGAAGGTGAAGTGTCATGCCATGGACCCTTCAAGCAGCAGAGAACTAGATCATCCCTGGTCTAATATTTACGACTTATCCTAAGGAAAGGCCCTCAATTTCCACCAAGTGGGATTCCTCTCTAATAAGGGTGCAATCCACTTGCCTTGGCAGTATCTTTATGTGGATCTTCATGACATCAATATTAAGATACACTCTAGAAGGTGGTTGTCTGACCATATCTATGACCTGTCTGTAAGACAACAGTGATTAAACGTGTCCATACACCTTAGGGCGGGTTTATTCCACCAATCAGCTACATGGTTGCTTATCAGCGATCATTTAATAGCCTGTTGAGACAGATAGACCGCATTTCCTATGTGCACAAAGTGAACAGTAATGATCATTTCGGGGCACATAGACTGTCATTGTTCTCGGCAGCGCATGACAATGTGCTGGAGAGAACAAATACTTTTTAAGCTAGTCAAAAGATCGTTTCATCCAATATACAAGGGTTTAATGTATTGCACAATTATCCAATAATCGTTCAGTGAAAATGGACCAAGATCCTTCAGCCAAAAGCTTGTTTATCTGACCACCATCTCTTTTAACCCTCACACACCTCTGGCGGCGGCTCATCTGTCGTGGAAGAAAAAGGATCAGTATTTATATAAAAACCTTGATATCATCTATCTACTGTAATGTGCATTGGGGCTTAATGATTTTCCCAAGTCAGATGATGTTAGAGAATAGTTTGGAGGCCCCCATGCACACTAGATAATAATTAGCGGCCGACCCTCCTAAAATTGGACTAAGTTAATTTATTGTAGATGGGAGCCTTAGGGATCACTCTCTAGATAATCTATAACTTTCCTAGTGGTATGCATCTACATACATCACGAGCAGAGTAGTACAACATGCTGGAGTTAGTAGTTCCACCCTAGAGGGTGGTTTACTATTAGCGCAGGCAGTATTAGATGCCACCGGTCTTCACCATCCCTCAGACTAGGCTCCCAGACTATTTCGCCACCATTCACTCGATTATGAGCAAAGCTATTTCCACTTGTCAAATAAAACTGAATGATTTTTACAATAAGACAAGATAATATGATATATAATTTTTATTCACTTAGTGACATTTTGCTAATATATAGATATCATTTTTATTGTTGTCGAAATTATTACTTACTGATTTCATCTCCATCACGGAGCACGCGGCAGCAGCACGGTGTCAGCAGTCAATAGATTTCATTTTACTGACCAGCGAGACATTAGCACACCAATATTTTTCAGCTCTGGGTTCTTTTTTTCCCGCTCTCATTCTCCGGTAGTGTTTACAGTAACTATCAGAGGATGCAATTCATCATTGAGAAACCCTGCGTTAATTATATTGTGAATATTGTAGAAATAAATGGAGTTGATTTTCCACAAGAAAGGTATATAAATAAAGCATTTAAGATCTAATTAATCACCTAACCACTTAAGGGAGACAGAGCCGTGTGCTCTGTGTACAATCTCCCGGTGATGTGGAAGGATCTCTGTGTGAGTGATAATACCAGGAACCCCAAGTCTGACATAGGGGACTTGTAACTTCAAAGAAAAAGAAGGGGCAGATGTAGGATGAACACTTGATGATGATGATGATGATGACGGTATTTATGCAGGATTTGGACATTTGACCATCACTCATCTAAGCAGGGGTGTGACTTCAGGTCTCTGGCCCCCAATGTAAAATCTTCATCAGGACCCATCTTTACTGTTTTAATGGCAGAGAAAGATCCACAGGCACTAAGGCCCCTATAGTTACAATTAGGCATTGCTTTGATCACATTCTATTCCAGTATTTTTGACAGTAAGGATTGCACAGTCTGCAGTATCCATCATGGCATACATTATGTATTATTTTTTACTGATGGGATAATACAGGAAGATACTGTTGGCTGCAATGCCAACCCATTGGTCCCCTATGATCACATAGAGAGAAAGTCAAAGAGATATCAGATGCCTCAATTACACGTCACGTCACTATTGACAATCCCGAGATTGTGATTATATATATACAGTATTCAAGCTGAGCAGTAGGTAGTGTTCACACAGGCACTGGATTCTTGTATGAAAACAATGTGATGTTTATTTCCACAGGTTATTTTATATATTTTTATATAGCGCTAACATATTTCGCAGCGTTTTACAGTTTGCACACATTATCGTCGCTGTCCCCGATGGGGCTCACAATCTAGATTCCCTATCTGTATGTTTTTTAGAGTGTGGGAGGAAACCGGAGTACCCGGAGGAAACCCACAAAAACATGGGGAGAACATACAAACTCCTTGCAGATGTTGTCCTAGGTGGGATTCGAACCCAGGACTCCAGCAGTGCTATCCACTGAGCCACCGTGCTGCCCTATAGGTTGCACAGAACCGAAAAACAAAACCATAAGCACAAAATCCCGGCCTTGTCCAGGCACTGATTAGAAAAAATAGACCCTGGCTACTTAAAAACGTCTGAGCTAGTCCAAGTTTGGTCACACAAAACAGGTCTTGTCCATAGCAACCACTGAGAATTGCAGTTTGGTGCTCACGGCCTGCGCAGTCTCTCAGAGAGAGATTCTGGCTTGTCTCTCTCTCCAACTCCAACACAAATCTACTCCAGTCAGCTTTCCCCAGCTGACTAAGGTGAACAGTGAACACCTAGACTGGTTATATGCAGAGCTAAATCAATAATGCAAAACCTGAGGATTAAAATACTTATAGCTTGAGAATTTTTATTTAATATCATATATATATACACTGCTGAAAAATTAAAGGGAAGACTTAAACAATAGAATATAACTCCAAGTAAATCAGACTTCTGTGAAATCAAACTGTCCACTTAGGAAGCAACACTGATTGACAATCAGTTTCACATGCTGTTGTGGTAATGGAATAGACAACAGAGGGAAAATTATTGGCAATTATCAAGACACACTCAATAAAGGAGTGGTTCTGCAGGTGGGGATCACAGTGTTAGAACCCTCTTGTTAGGTTTTTTTCAGTTTGCTGGTCACATGACCTTTTTTCCCTATTTAGTCTGGCTCCGCCCTTCTGGCTTTGCTGGACTTCATTGTATTATCTATTCTTAAGCTAGCCGGGTGCTTAGGTGCCTTACTCAGTTTTTGCTTTATCTTAGGATCTCTAAGTAATTTGTTTTCTGTTTTATTTTCCCTGCTACAGTTTCTGTTAGGAGGTGTCCACCTTTTCTCCCAGTCCCTAGATCTTGTAGGGATTCCTCCCTCGCAACTATAGGTCTTCGTTCAGACTAGCTGAGGACTTTAGCGGGTCTGGTCGCAGGATCAGGTTCCCCGTTACATCGTAGGGATCCAGCTTAGTTCTATTGTAGGGACAGAATTCCCTTCTTTCCTTAGTGCTTGTAGCAGATCATAACAGTAAGTCCAGCCCAAAAAAAAAAAAAATCTCTAAGGAAAGATTTTCTGTTTCCATCATGGTGTCGGTTCAGGATTTGGCTCAACGCCTGCAGGTACTTTCTCTGGAGGTGGCTGAGATCCAGCAACACGTGAGTAGTTGTTCTGGAGCACATTTCGTGGAGCCAAAGGTACGTTTGCCTGATTTATTTTTTGGTGAACAAGATTTTTTTTCTTTTAAAAATGCTTGCTTGTTGTATTTCTGTTTGAGACCCAGATCCTCTGGTGATGAATCACAGCGCATAGGGTTCATAATGTCACTTTTGCGCAAAGAACCTCAGGACTGGGCCTTTTCTCTGAAGCCTAGTGATCCATGCTTTAGATCAGTGGATAGTTTTTTTTCTGCTTTGGGGTTATTGTATGACGATCCTGATCGTGTCTCATCAGCTGAGACAGATTTGAGACGTTTGAGACAGGGATCAGGTAATGTGGAAAAATATTGTACTCACTTCCGAAGGTGGTCCACTCAGGTGGGGTGGAACGATTCAGCTTTGAAAAGTTTATTTCTTGCAGGGTTAAGTGAAAGGGTTAAAGATTTTCTGATTGCTTATCCTATACCTGGTAACTTGCAAGAGGCTATGCAATTAGCCATACGGGTGGATAGGAGACTGCGTGCAAGGGTTAATGAGAGTAAATCTGCCTTGTCAGCTCCAAGTCTGGAGAGGGACTGTACTGATATTGGAGAGCCGATGGAAATTGGAGCAATGACACCTCACTCTCGGGAAAAAGACCGTAGATTTGCTGAAGGTTTGTGTTTCTATTTTGGCAAATCTGACCATTTCATTAAGAACTGTGTGCTTTGTATGAATAAAGAGAAAAAGAAAAATGAGGTCAGTTTCGCCCGTATAGCTTGTTTAAACAATAAAGGTGTCTTTCTTTCTGCTACCACTGCTGTTGAGGAGGAATTAATGGAGTTTCAGGTATTTGTGGATTGTGGTTCAACTCTCAATGTGATTGATGGGAAATTTTTGGAAAAACTAAAATTAAAACCCAAACTTCTGTCTTCCCCTATTAATGTGGTGTCTGTGGATGGTTCTCCCTTGAAAAATGTTACTCACTATATCTGTGAATTTCCTCTTACTATTGATTGTGTTCATCAAGAGAATTTGGATTTAGTAGTTTTGAATAATTTGCCCTCACCAGTGATTTTGGGGTTACCTTGGTTAAAATTGCACAATCCGGTACTGGATTGGTCTACCAATGAAATTAAGTCCTGGAGTCCTAAGTGTTATGACAAGTGTTGTAACGGGCGTATTGCTGCTGTAGTTAAGGGGGAGTTACCTGTACCTATCCAGGATTTTTGGAAAGTTTTTTCTGATAAGGAATCGCAGGTATTGCCTCCTCATAGAGATTATGATTGTGCAATTGAATTTGTCCCTGGAGCGACTCTTCCTAAAAGTCGTTTATTTAATTTGACTATTCCTGAGAGAAAGGCTTTGGAGGAATACATACAGACAAGCTTGGCCGCTTGTCACATTAGGCCTTCCAAGTCTCCTGTGGCTGTTGGATTTTTTTTTGTTCAAAAAAAGGACGGTGGTTTACATCCTTGTCTGGACTTTCGTGAGATTAATAAAATTACTGTACGCAATCCTTACCCACTGCCATTGATTCCTGATTTGTTTAACCAGTTAGCGGGGGCCAATTGGTTCTCTAAAATTGATCTTCGGGGGCATACAATTTGTTGCGCATGAAGGAGGGTGACGAATGGAAGACTGCTTTTAACACTCCTGTGGGTCATTTTGAGAATCTGGTTATGCCTTTTGGTCTTACCAATGCTCCTGCATTTTTTCAGAATCTTATTAATGACATCCTTAGACCTTTGATCGGCAAAAATGTGGTTGTGCATTTGGATGACATTTTGATTTATTCGCTGGATCTGGAGTCTCATTGGCGGAGCGTTCGTGAGGTATTACAGTTATTGAGTGACAATTCGCTTTTTGCTAAGCTGGAGAAATGTGAGTTCGCTGTACAGAGAATTAGTTTTTTGGGCTACATTATCTCCAGCGAAGGTTTTGAGATGGACCCGGTGAAAGTTCAAGCTGTGCAGGAATGGCCTAGGCCTATTGGTTTGAAATTGTTACAGAGGTTTTTGGGTTTCGCCAATTATTATAGAAAATTCATTAAAAATGTTTCTATTATTAGTCAAACCACTGACCGATCTCACCAGGAAAGGTGCTGATGCGGTTCAGTGGACTACTGAGGCCATTGAGGCTTTTGTGTTGCTAAAGGAGAAGTTCAGCTCTGCTCCCATCCTTACGCAGCCTGATGTGACTAAACCATTTTTTGTTGAGGTTGATGCTTCTTCTGTGGGGGTCGGCGCGGTGTTGTCTCAGGAAAAGACGGATGGAGTACATCCCTGTGCTTTTTTTTCAAAGAAATTTTCTGAGTCTGAACTAAATTATGATATCGGTAATCGGGAATTGTTGGCAATTAAACTCGCATTTGAACACTGGCGTCATTTTTTGGAGGGAGCGGAATTTCCCGTTCAAGTCTTCACCGATCATAAAAATCTGATCTACCTTGATGCTGCCAAACGCTTGAATGCCCGTCAGGCTAGGTGGGCACTGTTTTTCTCACGGTTTAATTTTACCGTTACTTACATCCCAGGTACTAAAAATGTTAAAGCTGATGCTTTGTCTCACAGCTTTTCTCCTATGGTGGGTACTGAGGAGGAGGAAAACATTTTACAAGAGGGGTTGTTATTGCTGTTTTGGACTCTGTGTTGGAAGATGAGATTCTTAAAGCACAGGAGAATGCCCCATCTAACACGTCGCATGGGAGGTTGTTTGTGCCTGGTACCCTGAGGAGAGATTTGTTTGTTGAATGTCATGACTCTCGGTTGGCAGGTCATCCTGGAATCTCTGAGACCAAGAGACTTTTGGGTCGCAGCTTTTGGTGGCCTGGATGGCAGAAGGAAGTCATTAAGTGGGTGCGTCAATGCACGGTGTGTGCTAGATCTAAGTCTTCTCATACTCCTGCTGCGGGGTTGCTTTGCCCTCTGGAGGTCCCTAGTGCACCTTGGACACATTTGGCTATGGACTTTATTACTGACCTTCCCCCCTCTGAGGGTTTCACTGTCATCTGGGTGGTCGTGGACCGTTTTAGCAAGATGTGTCACTTGGTTCCTTTCATCAAACTGCCTTGCGCTAAGACTCTCGCTAAGGCCTTTGTCAAGGAAATTGTCAGACTACATGGCGTTCCTACTGACATTGTTTCCGATAGGGGACCTCAGTTTGTGGCTCGTTTTTGGCGCGCCTTTTGTGACAGGTTGGGAGTTCATTTGTCGTTTTCATCCGGATATCATCCTGAGTCTAATGGCCAGACAGAAAGGAAAAACCAGGATGTTGAGCAGTTCTTGCGTTGTTTTGTGACTGATAATCAAGAGGGGTGGTCTGAGTTTCTGCCACTTGCTGAGTTTGCTCTTAACAACAATACATCCGCTTCTGCTGGTTGTTCGCCTTTTTTTGTTGTACTGGGAGACATCCGTCGTTTGGGTCATTTTCCAAGTTGGGATCGGCTGTACCTGAAGAGAATTTTTCTGGTGTTTTGGAGAGAGTTTGGACTGATGTGCGTGGTAATCTTCAGGAGGCTAACAAAAGATCCAAAGTGTATTTTGATAGAAAACGACAAGAGGTTTTGTTTGCTATTGGTGACATGGCTTGGTTGTCCTCTAAGAATCTGCGCTTGAGGATTCCGTCTAAGAAATTGGGTCCCAAGTTTGTAGGGCCCTTTAAGGTGCTTCAGGTTATTAACCAATCTGCTGTTAAGCTGGAGCTTCCTACCTCCTGGAAGATTAATCCGGTGTTTCATTTTTCTCTCTTGAAAAAAGCTGAGGTCTCAGATGGAGACGTCTCGGCCACTGTTCCCCTGGTGGTGGAGTACGGGTAATATGAGATTTCTCGCATCCTAAATTCTAGACGGTATAGAGGGAGTTTGCAGTATCTCGTCGCTTGGAAGGGTTATGGACCCGAGGATAACTCATGGGTGAGGTCGGATGATGTTTCTGCGTCTAGACTTGTCAGAGCATTTCACAAGAGGTTTCCGGATAAGCCTAAGTCCTAGGGGATCCGAAGGATCCTCTTAGAAGGGAGGGTACTGTTAGAACCCTCTTGTTAGGTTTTTTTCAGTTTGCTGGTCACATGACCTTTTTTCCCTATTTAGTCTAGCTCCGCCCTTCTGGCTTTGCTGGACTTCATTGTATTATCTACCTTTAAGCTAGCCGGGTGCTTAGGTGCCTTACTCAGTCAGTTTTGCTTTATCTTAGGATCTCTAAGTAATTTGTTTTCTGTTTTATTTTCCCTGCTACAATTTCTGTTAGGAGGTGTCCACCTTTTCTCCCAGTCCCTAGATCTTGTAGGGATTCCTCCCTCGCAACTATAGGTCTTCATTCAGACTAGCTGAGGACTTTAGCGGGTCTGGTCGCAGGATCAGTTCTCCGTTACATCGTAGGGATCCAGCTTAGTTCTATTGTAGGGACAGAATTCCCATCTTTCCTTAGTGCTTGTAGCAGATCATAACACACAGACCGCATCTCAGTACCAATGCTTTCTGGCTGATGTTTTGGTCACTTTTGAATGTTGGTTGCGCTTTCACACTCGTGGTAGCATGAGACAGACTCTGCAACCCACACAAGTGGCTCAGGTAGTGCAGCTCATCCAGGATGGCACATCAATGCGAGCTGTGGCAAGAAGGTTTGCTGTGTCTGTCAGCACAGTGTCCAGAGGCTGGAGGTGCTACCAGGAGACAGGCAACTACAGGAGATGTGGAGGGGGCCGTAGGAGGGCAACAACCCAGCAGCAGGACAGCTACCTCTGCCTTTGTGCAAGGAGGAACAGGAGGAGCACTGCCAGAGCCCTGCAAAATTACCTCTGGCAGGCCACAAATGTGCATGTCTGCACAAACAGTTAGAAACTGACTTCATGAGGATGGTCTGAGTGCCCGATGTCCACAGATGGGGGTTGTGCTCACAGCCCAACACCGTGCAGGACTCTTGGCATTTGCCACAGAACACCAGGATTAGCAAATTCACCACTGGCTCCCTGTGCTCTTCACAGATGAAAGCAGGTTCACACTGAGCACATGTGACAGACGTGACAGAGTCTAGAGACGCTGTGGAGAGCAATCTGCTGCCTATAAGATCCTTCAGCATGACCGGTTTGGCAGTGGGGCAGTAATGGTGTGGGGTGGCATTTCTTTGGAGGGCCGCACAGCCCTCCATATGCTCGCCAGAGGTAGCCTGACTGCCATTAGGTACCGTTGTGTGTGACTCCAAATCCAGGCCTCCATTGGTTAATAAATTTGATTTCCATTGATGATTTTTGTGTGATTATGTTGACAGCACATTCAACTTTGACAGAACAAAGTATTCAATGAGAATATTTCATTCATTCAGATCTAGGATGTGTTATTTGAGTGTTCCCTTTATTTTTCTGAGCAGAGTATATACTGTATATACATATATATTCACAGAGAGAGAGAGATTATTCAGAAAAGTTAAAAAAGTTGGTAGCTTAGCATCATGGCTAAGGAGGCATTGGAAAAACGATAGCTTGCCTTGTGGAAGGTTTGCATGCCACCTGAGTGTTAAACACCTGTCCTGGGTCCGTGTTCTGCTCCATCGTTCTGGTCCACTCAACTTTATTGTTTCTTCAGTGTCCTGTCTGCCTGCATACTCCAGTGCTTCCATTACCTGCTCCATGTGCATACCTGATTACCAGTGTCCGGTCTGGATGTGGTCAAAAGTGCTTTCGGTCCTTGAATCCTGCGTCCTTGAATCCTGTGTGCTTTACCTGCTTCACTGACGCCCATGGCCTGTGTGCCCACCCAGACCAGAGGATTGGAGGATCCACCTC
This sequence comes from Oophaga sylvatica, assembly GCA_033576555.1. NCBI lineage: Eukaryota > Metazoa > Chordata > Amphibia > Anura > Dendrobatidae > Oophaga > Oophaga sylvatica. The sequence continues at coordinate 579,522,034 of JARQOD010000003.1, read as the reverse complement.
ACCAGGTGAGCAGAAACACAAAACACGAGATCTCCCCCTTTTCCAAAAGCCATTATGAGAAAGTATACAGTTGATACGACATAGAGATCCCCAAATTTTTCATGTTGAGCTAGAAAGGCAATACTGGGGAAGGGACATTACAGCAGAGCTGACAGTGCTATGAGAGAAGAGCTGATAGAAGTGGTTGTTCTGCCCCTTCACCCATAACGATCATATGTGAAAGGTATGAGCCATCTGTGCTCTAAACTCTAAGCATGTTATAACCATCCAGGAGGTTAGGCCAGGAGATCAGAGTTGTATCCTTACATCTCACACACTGAGAAACCTAGGCTATGGTGGGGGCGTTTACTTAATTTCTTTGAGCGTTACTGCCTGCTTATGATTGGTCAACATCATACAGGCAAAGAAAGGTACACGCCCCAGTGAAAAATATCTGATAACACCCACTTGGAATTAACAAAAGTTAATTCATTAGGTGCCAAATACTTTGATTGAGAACTATCTTTTGGGGAGGCAAAATTAGAAAAAAAAATGTTTTTTTTCTGCTCTTCCGCCAAAATTACATCCTGTGTTTAGCGCAACGCAAAAAAAACTGGTGAAAGGTCCTCTTTAAAGATCTTTAAAGTTATCACTTATCCTAGGGATATGGAATACCTTAGAGTTTTGAAAAACCCCTCTTAAAGTTAAGAAACTATTCATTAAAAAATTAAGGTGGATGTACATTAAAAGGGTCTCATAGTTTAGAAAACTAAGTCCATCTCCCAATAAATACTGTGTGTCCACGACAATGGGAAAGTTAGACATAAACCAGTACAGAAACAGCTAACAAGTCAGTAGATTCACACAGTAACACCAGCCCATCACTGTGATGTCACTATGGAGCCTGATGCCAATGTATTACATAATGTGATGTCATATTTAATAAAGGAGAATATGAAGGATATTGTGTGCCATTATAAATACCGCAATAGGCGTAGACCTAATTGTATAATCTTCTTCCATTCACTCAGTGGATTGCTGTTAAATTCCACAAGCCATCTGCGTGTAGAAGAATTACATACCTAGCAAAGGTCTGAAACGAATAATAAAGGTCTCATACACCCTCAATGTTAACACATTTGATCCTTTAAAGGGGAAATTCACCCTAAATTGTCTTTTGTCTTCTGAAAAGACTATTTTAAACAGCAACTATATTTTTTATTTTTATTTAATAAATTGCACACATGAAAATAAACAACGAATATATATATATATATATATATATATATATATATATATAAATATAGATATACACACACAACCGTGGGTTCTTCTAAGCAGCTGTCTAACACTCTGAAAGTAAAAAAGGTGGAGGCCCACAAAGCAGGAGAAGGCTATAAGAAGATTACAAAGTATTTTAAAGTTGCCCTTTCCTCAGTTCAAAATGTAATTAAAAAATGGTAGTTAACAGGAACAGAGGAGGTCAAAATAAGGTCTGAAAGACCAAGCAAAATTTCAGTGAGAGCTGATGGTAAGATGGCTAGAGAGGCAAATGAGAATCCTCTGCTTGACTTGCTTCAGAAGATTTAGAAGACTCTGGAGTTGTGGTGCATTGTTATTTGTGCAGAAACACCTCTGCACAAATATGGCCTTAATGGAAAAGTCATCAGAAGAAAACCACTACTGCATTCTCACCATAAAATTCAGGGCCAGAAAAATATTAAAGAGCATCTAAACAAACCTGATGCATTTTGGAAACAAGTCCTGTGGACCGATGAGGTTAGAATAGAACTCTTTGGCCACAAAGATGAAAAGTATGTGGGGAGAAAAAAAGCCACAGAATTTCCGGAAAAGAACATCTTGCCAACCATTAAGCATGGGGGTGGATCAATCATGCTTTGGGGTTGTGTTGCAGCCAATGGCACGAGGAACATTTCATGGGTAGAGGGAAGAATGGATCCAATGAAATTTCAACAAATTCTTGATGCAAACATAACATCATCTGTAAAAAAGCTGAAACTGAAAAGAGGATGGCTTCTACAAATGCTTAATGATCCTAAACACATTTTAAAATCTTCAATAGACAAGTTGTACTTTTGAAAGACACTATTGGTTTTAATAAATCGTGTACTGGAAAACGGGGAAAAAAAAATTCCAAGTGCGGTGAAATTGCAAAAAACATACAATTCCACTGTTGTTTTTTGGTTTTGGTTTTTACCATGTTCCCTAAATGCTAAAGTTGACCTTCCATCATGTTTCTCCAGGTCATTACAAGTTCATAGGCACCAAACATGTCTAGGTTCTTTTCTCCATGGGAGACTAGAAGCTGCAGTAGTCTGATTGCCTCTGCTACACACAGGCGATGATCAGATCACCTGTGTGTAGCAGAAATGCTCACTTGCTATGAGCATCGGCTACCAAGCGGCATTCATAGCAATCCAGCTATGACAACCATAGAGGTCTGCTGGAGACCTCTGGTTATCATGCCAACCCATTGGTGATCAGCGATCACGTGATGGGGTCACCGACGGGCAGAATTTCCGATGCGCTCCAAGTAAGAGTGAGTTAAATGCTGCTGTCAGAGATTGGCAGCGGCATTTAACAGGTTAACAGCAGAGGGTGGATCGCAATTTCATCCGCAGTTATTAGAGGCACATGTCAGCTTTTCAAAACAGCTGACATGTGCCAGGCAAAATGTGGGCTCAGCGCCGAAGCCCACATCCATGGGAGGGATTCCGACGTGGGCGTATTATTACGCCCAATGTCGGAAAGGGTTAATAATACTCCAATACACTGACCACATAATAATACATTTTTAGTATTAAATGACAAAGACAGAATTGGCCGCTGTGTAAAAACAATATATGGATCCTTTGCAGTCCAACAGTTCATCATAACGCATAATTTCTCCTTCTGTGGAGGTGGAAGTGGCCCACTTACCTCATGGGCCCCTGTACGGCAGCACAGGTTGCACCAATGATATGTCGACCCCTCAGTGGCATTCCGCCCTTGAAATTCTGCCATAAAGTGACAAAATAATACTCATGTTCAATGTAGATAAACTCAACAAAGCACCCAAATAATGTGTTTTTGCGCCACTATGAGGATATCCTTGGAGGCTCTTAAAAGTTTCCCAATTTGCTACACCCTAAAACTAGTCCTGCTCGACAGGGATCAAATAACAGAATGAAGGGAGGTGAGAGTCTATGTAAATCAATGAAATATTTGTGATGACTTTATATTAAACATTCAGTGTCGATACAAGAGCCTGTGACATCGAAGCAGATGCACAATGAGAAGACGCTGCTCGGCAATAAATATACCGTGTTAAATTCAATCCCGCGTGCACAATCACTAATGTACGGCTTATATTCAGAGCGCCCGGGGCAGCATCATTTTGTGGTTAAAGGCTGTCATGCTACCAATATCAAACACAAAGGAGCGCACCCTGTCGTGTCATGCCCCAGTCAATCCTCTAAATTCTGCCTATAAAGCAGCTTATAAATCAGCCAGAAAGGAAAAATCATTGCTAGGAGGAGACCCAAAAATAGGAGCAAAATGACCCTAACCTTGTTGTGCTGCATATTCTCATGACTAGTGATACTGACAGTGGTGTAACTATAGTCTGATGGGCCCCGATGCAAGATTTGGACCTGGGCCCACCCCCCCCATTCTGAATAAATTATATATATTATATATATATAATATATATATTATAATTTATATATATATATATATATATATATATATATATAAAAGTACAGACCAAAAGTTTGGACACACCTCATTCAAAGATTTTTCTGTATTTTCATGACTATGAAAATTGTACATTCACACTGAAGGCATCAAAACTATGAATTAACACATGTGGAATTATATACTTAACAAAAAAGTGTGAAACAGCTGAAATTATGTCTTATATTCTAGGTCCTTAAAAGTAGCCACCTTTTGCTTTGATTACTGCTTTGCCCACTCTTGGCATTCTCTTGATGAGCTTCAAGTGGTAGTCACCGGAAATGGTTTTCACTTCACCGGTGTGCCCTGTCAGGGTTAATAAGTGTGATTTCTTGCCTTATAAATGGGGTTGGAACCAAAGATCTCAAATTTGGACTCATCACACCAAAGCACAGATTTCCACTGGTGTAATGTCCATTCCTTGTGTTCTTTAGCCCAAAGAAGTCTCTTCTGCTTGTTGCCTGTCCTTAGCAGGGGCTTCCTAGCAGCTATTTTACCAAGAAGACCTGCTGCACAAAGTCTCCTCTTAACAGTTGTTGTAGAGATGTGTCTGCTGCTAGAACTCTGTGTGGCATTGACCTGGTCTCTAATCTGAGCTGCTGTAAACCTGCGATTTCTGAGGCTGGTGACTTGGATAAACTTATCCTCAGAAGCAGAGGTGACTCTTGGTCTTCCTTTCCTGGGGCGGTCCTCATATGAGCCAGTTTCTTTGTAGCGCTTGATGGTTTTTGCAACTGCACTTGGGAACACTTTCAAAGTTTTCCCAATTTTTCGGACTGACTGACCTTCATTTGTTAAAGTAATGATGGCCACTCGTTTTTCTTTAACTAGCTGCTTTTTTCTTGCCATAATACACATTCTAACTGTCTATCCACCAGACTTGTGCACAACACAACTGATAGTCCCAACCCCATTTATAAGGCAAGAAATCATACTTATTAAACCTGACAGGGCACACTTGTGAAGTGAAAACCATTTCCGGTGACTACCTCTTGAAGCTCATCAAGAGAATGCCAAGAGTGTGCAAAGCAGTCATCAAAGCAAAAGGTGGCTACTTTGAAGAACCTAGAATATAAGACATATTTTCAGTTGTTTCACACTTTTTTGTTAAGAATATAATTCCACATGTGTTAATTCATAGTTTTGATGCCTTCAGTGTGAATGTACAATTTTCATAGTCATGAAAATACAGAAAAATCTTTGAATGAGGTGTGTCCAAACTTTTGGTCTGTACTGTATATATATATATATATTATATATATATATACACATATATACATATACATTAAACTGTATGGATGTCTATGAGCTCTGATTTATATATATATATATATATATATATATACATACACACACATACTGTATATACACATACGTCCTCAGTCCTTGAAAATATGTCCCTCATCCTGGCCCCATCCTGGCATATATTCCCCATCCTGGTATATGTCCCCCATTCTGTCACTGTTCTTCAATGTATAAAAGAAAATAAACCATTATAATCACCAGGGGCGTATCTGCGATCACATTGTCGAGGAATGTCCCCTCAGATCTTACACTGTTGACAAGAACGATTTCTACACTGGAAATGACAATGTTATTGCATACATAGAAAACCTTGATATCCGACTCTGATTTCTGTTCCTTTGTTCTTTTCAATCACTATTTATTGTGCGTTATTTATTCTTATATGATGTTAAAATATATGTTCATTCGATTAAAGTAAAAACCAGGGGCGTGCATAGAAGTCATGGGGCTCCATAGATGAAGTATAATGAACTCCCCATAGTCATCCATATACTGTAGTATAGTGCGTCCCATAGTCCTCCATATAATATACAGCACAGCTCATAGTCATCCATGTAGTATAATGCACAGCCCATACCTACCCTTTGCTTCCCCGCCGCGTGCATCCTCTTGTGAAGCCGGTAGGTGACTTCGGTGTGCGATGGGAGCATGGGACGTCACTGCTATGCGCCCTGTCACATACGCCAACATCACTGCTGGCCAGCTTCTTTTGCTCCTGCTCCTTAGCCTCCACCTCCTCATTGTTACCCAATCCGCGCTGAGAAGATGAGATGAGGCTGGGCTGGGTGTAACGAGAGTGTGGAAGCACTGTGCCATGGCTTGAGGAGAGCCTGAAGGTTAGCACCTGACTATTCGCTAGAGCCCCTGATGGTGAGGTTAGGTTTGGCTCCCAATGAACACCAGGTGCTACTCCAGGACAGACCACAGACTTATGGCAGCTGACCCCTAAGGGACTGAAAGCTGGAAAGGCCTGCAGAGAGGAGTAGCCGATGCAGGCAGTCAATGAAGGAACCTGGTAAACAGTTAGCCACTGGCAGGTGCAGGCTGGTCCGGCTGGTATACAGATGAGCACTGACAGGTGCATGCTGAACTGGTTGACATACAGATGTGCACTGGCAGGGCAGGCTGGATCAGCTGAGATACAGATGACAAGCAAGTACAGAAAGACAGGTACTGAACTAGAATACTGGCTGGCAGGTACTTGGGGACCTGACAAGTAGCAAGCGTGTTACGGGCTAACTAATCACATGTCATGCTGTGACAGTCTTCGGTAAGGATGGGGGGCCTCAAATTTTCCCTGGAACTGGGAACCTAACTATCCCTGTCCAGCAGGTACTCTTGAAGGTAAAGAGGCCCAAGTCTCCAACCTTACTATGCTCCTGTTAATGTCCAAAGTTGTGCCCTCCCACAGGAGGCCTAGGATAGATATATTCGTGTATAAACATGTAAGGCAAGCAGGGTTAACAAAAAGCAACTTACATACAAAAACACTCAACAAGGATAGAGAAGACTATAGGGATAGAAAGGAATGTACAAACTAAATGGGAATAGGATAATGGAGAAAGCATACACCCAAAAACAGCATACAACAATCTCCAACAGCAACTACGAACTCCAAGTTCAGCACACCAACTATAACAAGCCAGGAAGTAAACAGGCCGGGATAAGAAGGTGTGGTCAGGTTTTATACAGAGGGGAACTGAGCAGGTCAGGAGCAGCTGAGATGGAGCTGTATGTCTCTAACCAGCATACGAAGAGTCGTAAACCTCTTCAGCGCCAAAGGAAACATAGTCCATTTAATATGAGGAACAAGATACACAGGGTAAATGGAAGCCCTGCGATTCACAATGTGTAATGATTGCCTAACTTCAGATCTAACAGGACTTGACACAATTGCGACAGTACCCTCCCTTCTACGAGGGGCCAGAAGACTTTTGGGGCCAGGTTTATCCGGATTAGCCAAATGAGAGGACCATATCAACCTACCGGCATTAACCTCAGATGCCAGCACCCATTTCCTCTCCTCAGGACCACACCCCTTAGAGTGCACCAGGTACTGTACAGAGAAGCAAACCTTACGGGAATCAACGATTCTCGCTACCTGAAATTCTAAATTGCCATCAATAATAACCGGTGGCAGTGGTAAAGGTGAACACAGGCGCAACATATTTTTTGAGCAAAGACCTGTGAAAAACATTATGGATCTTGAGAATTGGAGGAAACTTGAGACGAAAAGTTACGAGGTTGATTACAGCTACCACCTCATAAGGAAAAATAAACCTAGAACCTAATTTCCAAGAAGGAAATTTCAGCCTAATATTTTTGGTGGACAGCCATACTAACTCATTCACACCCAGGTCTGGACCTGACAATCGGTTTTTATCAGTCATACGTTTGTATTTGTCCCCCATGATCTTTAAATTTTTCTGAATCCTTCCCCACGCAGATTAGAGCGAAGACAAAAATTATTCCTCCCAGAAACCCCCAAAGACTCATCTTTATTGAAATTACAGAATTGTGGATGGAAGCCATATGTGCCAAAAAATGGCGGCTTACCAGTGGACTCACTATGACGATTGTTTAAAGCAAACTCAGCCAGTGGTTAAATAAAGTAGACCAATCCTCCTAGTTATCTGACACAAAACATCTGAGTTAAGTCTCCAAACACTGGTTTAGGTGTTGAGTCATACCATTAATTTGAAGGTGGAACGCCAAGTATAAGGATTGAGGCATTCCTAAACGGTAACGAAATGCACTTCAAAATTTAGATACAAACTGGATCCCCCGATCTGACCCCACATTGGAGGGAACCCTGTGAAGCTTCATGATTTCAGTGACAAACACCTGAGCCAGTGTCTTGGCATTAGGGAGGGCAGGTAAAGCAATAAAGTGCACCATTTTACTAAACCTATCCACCACAACTAAGATAACCATTTTACCAGAGGGCAAAGAAAGATCCATGAAGAAATCTGTTATGTTTCGGTAGCTGAGGAGTGCAGGTAAAAAAGGCAATACACCAGAGCAGTTGGAATCTATGGGATTGCAGTACCCTGACTAACCACCACAACTAGAGGCAGCCGTGGAGCGTTCCTACGTTGGTCCTAGACGCCTCGTCACAGCCTGAGAAACTAACTACACCTAAAGATAGAAATAGGAAAGCTATCTGCCCCAGAGCAGAACCCCAAAGATAATAGAAAGCCCCCAAACATGTAATGGCTGTTAGACAAGAAGAAATACTGACACAGAAAGAAAATAGTACGAGCAAACGCTGGGGCCCAAACTAACTAAATAGAAAAGGACAGGAAGGGTACATACTGCAATCCCAGAAAACCCTGAAAAACACCAACTCTACTAATTTCAAAATCACCTGAGATCACACGACCTCTACCACCTAAATTAGCTCTCTGGTGTAACAAAATCAAAACAGCAGCCACTGAAAAAACTGGAAAAAGCAAAAGAACAAAACTCAGTGGCTGAACTAAACTGAGAAGGCAGAAGCCCCCGGAGGGGACCCAGAAGGCCCCCAAAGAAGTGCAGGACAAAATGCAAAAATATAGCAACAACACAAAAGAAGAAAAATTCTTATCTGGTAGCAGGAGATGCAGACACGACACAGCAGGCTACAAGGGAAACTGGAATGAAGGATTCAGACCAGAACAATTGATCACCGGCAACCCTGATGGGAAAATGACTCCCTTATATAAGACCAGTCAGTAACACCTGATTCCCAGTCTTCACAATCTTCACTAGTACCGCTTGTAACCACCAGAGGGAGCCTCTGCTCAGAACTCATCTCAAACCCATTCACAACAGTACCCCCCCCTTGAGGAGGGGTCACCGAACCCTCATTTGAGCAACCAGGTCGGTCAGGATGAGTTCTATGATACGCACGGATAAGTCTCCTAGCATGGATGTCCGAAGCAAACACCCAAGAATTGTCTTCCTGACCATAACCTCTCCATTTAACCAAATACTGGAGTCTTCGTCTAGAAAAACGAGAATCCAATATTTTCTCAACCACATACTCCAGATTGCCCTCAACCAAAACAGGGTCAGGAGGCACAGTAGCAGGAACCACTGGCTCAACAAACCTCTTCAACAAGGACTTGTGGAACACGTTATGGATCTTAAATGTCCCTGGAAGAAGCAAACGAAAAGAAACAGGATTAATAATCTCCATGATCTTATCAGGTCCAATGAACCTAGGCTTAAATTTAGGAGATGCTACTCTCATAGGAATATTCTTTGAGGACAACCAGACCAAGTCCCCCACTTTAAACCGAGGACCATCAGTCCTATGCCGGTTAGCAAACCGCTGGGCCTTCTCCTGAGAGAGGGACAACCTCTCCACTACCTGGTCCCAAATCTGTTGCATACGCTCAACAACAGAGTCAACACCTGGACAGACAGAAGCTTCCGTCTGTCCTGAAGAAAATCGAGGGTGAAAACCAGAATTACAGAAAAACGGAGACATCAAAGTGGCAGAGCTAGCCCTATTATTAAGAGCAAACTCAGCCAAAGGCAAAAAAGAGACCCAGTCATCCTGATCAGCAGACACAAAGCATCTTAGATAAGTCTCTAATGTCTGGTTTGTTCTCTCAGTTTGACCATTGGTCTGGGATGAAATGCCGAGGAGAAAGACAATTGAACACCCAGTTTAGAACAAAAAGTCCTCCAAAATCTGGAAACAAACTGGACTCCTCTGTCAGACACAATGTTCTCAGGAATGCCGTGTAAACGAACCACGTGCTGAAGAAACAACGGCACCAATTCAGAGGAGGAAGGCAACTTAGGTAATGGCACAAGATGTATCATTTTGGAAAACCTATCACAAATTACCCAGATGGTGGTCATTCTCTGAGAAACAGGAAGATCGGAAATGAAATCCATAGAGATATGGGTCCATGGTCTCTTGGGCACAGGCAATGGCATCAACAAACCACTAGAGCGAGAGCAAGGCTTGGAGCGAGAGCAAGTCCCGCAGGACTGCACAAATTCCCTGACATCGCGAGACAAGGTAGGCCACCAAAAGGACCGACTAACCAAGTCTCTGGTACCAAAAATTCCGGGATGCCAAGCCAATGCGGAACAATGAATCTCAGACATCACACTCTTTTTCCATTGGTCCGGGACAAACAATTTTCCAACAGGGCAGCGCTCGGGCCTATCCTCCTGACACCCCTCCAGAGTAAGTCTCAAATTGGGCGAGATGGCGGAAAGAACTACACCCTCTTTCAAAATAACAGAAGGATCAGATAACTCAGGAGAGTCCGCAAGGAAACTCCTCGAGAGGGCATCCGCCTTAACATTCTTAGTGCCAGGAAGAAAGGAAACCACAAAATTAAAACATGTGAAAAACAAGGCCCACCTGGCCTGTCTAGGATTGAGTCGCTTGGCAGATTCCAGATAGACCAGATTCTTATGGTCCGTAAGGACCACCACCTGATGTTTGGCTCCCTCCAGCCAATGTCTCCACTCTTCAAAAGCCCACTTCATGGCCAATAACTCCCGATTACCCACGTCATAATTACGTTCAGTAGGAGAAAATTTTCGAGAGAAAAAGGCACAAGGGTTACTTTTAGAGGTCTCTGGATCTTTTTGGGACAAAACGGCACCTGCCCCAATTTCAGAGGCATCAACCTCCACCTGAAATGGCAGAGAAACATCAGGCTGCCGTAGAACAGGAGCAGAAGTGAATCTCTGCTTAAGTTCCTGAAATGCAGAGACTGCCTCAGGAGGCCAATTCACCACATCAGAACCCTTTCTGGTCAAATCAGTTAATGGTTTAACAATAACCGAGAAATTACCAATAAATTTACGATAAAAATTGGCAAAACCCAAAAATCTCTGAAGAGCCTTTAATGAAGTAGGTTGGACCCAATCACAGATGGCCTGAACCTTGACCGGGTCCATTTCAATAACAGATGGGGACAAAATGAATCCCAGAAATGAGATCTTCTGTACGCCAAAAAGACACTTTGATCCCTTCACATACAGAGCATTATCCCTCAAAATCTGGAACACAGTCCGAACATGTTTCACATGAGAGTCCCAGTCATTAGAAAAAATCAAGATATCATCCAAATAAACAATCAGAAATTTGTCCACAAAATCCCTGAAAATGTCATTCATGAAGGACTGGAAGACGGAAGGGGCATTAGTGAGCCCAAAGGGCATCACTAGGTACTCAAAATGCCCTTCAGTGGTATTGAATGCCGTCTTCCATTCATCCCCGTGCTTAATGCGAATAAGGTTATACGCCCCCCTGAGGTCAAGCTTGGTAAACCAAGTAGCGTTTTTCACCCTGGAAAACAGGTCAGAAATCAAGGGTAACGGGTATTGATATTTCACAGTAATATTGTTCAAGAGACGATAATCAATACACGGCCTTAATGAACCATCTTTTTTGGCCACAAAGAAAAAACCGGCACCTAAGGGTGAAGAGGATGGTCTGATATGACCCTTCTCCAATGATTCCTTGATATAAGACCGCATAGCGTCATGTTCAGGTACAGACAAGTTAAAAAGGCGACCTTTAGGGAATTTACTACCCGGCACTAATTCAATAGCGCAGTCATAGCTCCTATGGGGAGGTAAGGATGCAGATTTACTTTCGCTAAACACATCAGAAAAATCAAACAAAAAGTCAGGAACATCCTGAGCTTGGGGGAGGCAGAAAAAACAGGAGTGTTGGTATTAACACATTGGCAGCCCCAACTGGTTACAGACACAGATTTCCAATCCAAAACAGGATTATGAGACTGTAACCAAGGGAAACCCAGCACGATAATGTCATGCAGATTATATAGAACCAAAAATTTGCAGCACTCCTGGTGATCAGGTTCAACCCTCATTATCACCTGAGTAGAAAACTGGGGTTTATTCTCAGCCAAAGGGGTAGAATCGATCCCCAGTAGGGGAATAGACTTCTGTAGGGGTATCAAGGGAAACCCACAACGTTTAGCAAAATCATAATCCATCAGGTTAATAGCTGCTCCAGAATCAACGAAAGCCTGAGCAGAAAATGAGGACAGAGAGCATATCAGAGTGACAGTTAATAAAAACTTAGTCTGAACACTACCCAAGACAACTGAGCGTGCAAAACGTCTTCCCCGCTTAGGGCAGACTGAAATAGCATGAGAGGCATCACCACAGTAGAAACATAACCTATTGCGCTTTCGAAACTCATGACGCTGTGCCCCAGACACCACTCCATCACACTGCATGGGCTCAGAAGCTGGCTCACAAGGCAACACCACTCCACGCATACTTCTCCGCTCACGCAAACGTCTGTCAATTTGAATCGCTAATGACATAGAATCATTGAGACCAGAGGGGACAGGGAATCCCACCATAACATCCTTTACATTATCCGACAGACCCTTCCGGAAAAGGGCCGCCAAAGCGTCGTCATTCCATTTGGTCAGGACTGCCCACCTACGGAATCTCTGACAGTATAATCAGCGTCATCAAGCCCCTGATTTAATGCCAACAAGGCTTTTTCAGCTTGATCAGTGACATTAGGCTCATCGTACAATAACCCCAAAGCCCGAAAAAACGCATCAACATCACTCAAAACAGGATCCCCAGGTATCAGGGAAAAAGCCCAATCCTGAGGATCGCCGCGCAGGAGAGAGATGATAATTTGAACCTGCTGCGCTGCGTTTCCTGAGGACTTAGATTTTAAGGCAAAAAACAATTTACAATTATTTTTGAAATTCTGAAACTTAGCTCGATCCCCTAAAAACAAATCTGGCATGGGGATCCTAGGTTCCACAACAGGCAACCCAGCAAGATAGATAGCAATACTCCGAACCTCAGTGGCAAGCTGATCCACACGGCCAGACAACTGTGCAAACTCCATTGGGAGAAAAGATCCTCCCCAGCACCCAGAGATACAGAGGGAAAAAAAAAAAAATGCAACAAACAGAAAAATATCTCTGACAACTCTGACAACCTTTTTTCTATCACAATATTTTTTCCCTTCTGTAAGTACCATACAATTTTCAATTTTTAGGCCGGTGATACTGTTATGTTTCGGTAGCTGAGGAGTGCAGGTAAAAAAGGCAATACACCAGAGCAGTTGGAATCTATGGGATTGCAGTACCCTGACTAACCACCACAACTAGAGGCAGCCGTGGAGCGTTCCTACGTTGGTCCTAGACGCCTCGTCACAGCCTGAGAAACTAACTACACCTAAAGATAGAAATAGGAAAGCTATCTGCCCCAGAGCAGAACCCCAAAGATAATAGAAAGCCCCCAAACATGTAATGGCTGTTAGACAAGAAGAAATACTGACACAGAAAGAAAATAGTACGAGCAAACGCTGGGGCCCAAACTAACTAAATAGAAAAGGACAGGAAGGGTACATACTGCAATCCCAGAAAGCCCTGAAAAACACCAACTCTACTAATTTCAAAATCACCTGAGATCACACGACCTCTACCACCTAAATTAGCTCTCTGGTGTAACAAAATCAAAACAGCAGCCACTGAAAAAACTGGAAAAAGCAAAAGAACAAAACTCAGTGGCTGAACTAAACTGAGAAGGCAGAAGCCCCCGGAGGGGACCCAGAAGGCCCCCAAAGAAGTGCAGGACAAAATGCAAAAATATAGCAACAACACAAAAGAAGAAAAATTCTTATCTGGTAGCAGGAGATGCAGACACGACACAGCAGGCTACAAGGGAAACTGGAATGAAGGATTCAGACCAGAACAATTGATCACCGGCAACCCTGATGGGAAAATGACTCCCTTATATAAGACCAGTCAGTAACACCTGATTCCCAGTCCTCACAATCTTCACTAGTACCGCTTGTAACCACCAGAGGGAGCCTCTGCTCAGAACTCATCTCAAACCCATTCACAACAGAAATCCATGGATAAATGAGTCTATAGTCGGTCTGGAAGGGTAAATGTTAAAAAAGCCCCAGACAGACGAATATGTGGGGACTCAGAATGTGCACAGACACTACAAGAGGACACAAAGTCAACTACATCCTTATGCAACCTTGGCCACCAGAAACAAGAAAGGAGGTCCAAGGTCGACTTACTACCTGTGTGACCAGCCAAAGCAGAGTTATGATGTGCCTCTAAAATTTTAAGATGCAGATGTACAGGTACAAACAATTTCACTGAAGGACGGTCTTAATCTCAGGACAGTAAGTGGCCACAAAATTAAACCTTGTGAAAAACAAAGATTGTCTGGGATTCAGACGTTTAGCAAATTGTAGGTACATGAAGTTTTTATGATCAGTTATAACTGTAAATGGGTGGACTGCCCCCTCCAAAAAATTATGCCATTCTTCAAATGCCCACTTAATGGCAAAAAGTTTCCTATTGCCTACATCATAGTTTCTTTCGGCTGATGACAACTTTTTAGAGAAGGCACATGGATGACATTTACCAGGTGATGACCCTTGAGACAATACAGCCCCGACCCCACCTCCGAAACATCAACCTCGACAATAAATGCTTGAGAAGTATCAGATTGTATGAATACTGGTGCAGTGGAAAAACATCTCTTCAAAGAATAAAATGCCTGCCGAGCGCAGTCGGACCACGTCAAGAAGCAGATACATTTCCTAGTCATGTCAGTGAGGGGTTTGACAATAGATGAGAAGTTTCGGATAAATTTCCGATAATAGTTTGCAAACCCCAAAAAGCGTTGTAATGCTTTCAGATCTTCTGGGATGGAGCTGCATGTTTCTAACCAGCATACAAAAAGTCATTAACCTCTTGAAAGGAAACAAAGTCCATTTAATATAAGGAACAAAACAAACAGGCTAAATGGAAGACCTGCGATTCATAATACATAATGATCACCTAACTTCAGATTTACCAGGAGGACGTGACACACTTGTGACATCACATTGCTCAGGCAACTCCATGATAAAGGAGGTGCCTTAAATAGTAGATGTCCTCCAGCTATTGGATGGGGACACTTTGGGATGGAGTGCATAGCCCCTTTAAGAAAGAGAGAGCACACGTGCGACTAAAGCACAGTGCCCGGATATCAACTTGCCATACACGCATCAGCAGACATGGAGGAAAGAGGAAGTGTGGGACGGGGGCCACAATGGTGAGTAAGCCGCTGGGGCCACATTGGTGAGAAGAGGGGCAACATGCAAAGATGCTATCACTACACTGGGAAGTATCTCACAGTCTCATGTCTTCCTCCATCTCCATCTGGTCCGCATGCTAAGCTTCATGTTAAATTGTCAGTAGCAACTTTTTAAGTAGGCACAGAAGCGGGATTGTTGCGCTGATTATGGCGTTATCACCACTCACCAGCTATTCTGAGTCCTCAAAGTCTTGAACTACACAAATGTCAGACATCCTTGTCGATTCTTCAGTAGTTATGTGCGGAGTCTGACTAGAATATCGACAGGCAGTTGGAGCTGTTATTCCACAGCTGGCCTCTGCTGCTCACAAAGCCTTGCCAGCATATGCAGTATGGAGTTCCAGTGCGCTCGTTGGTGAGCTGGCACTTGCATGCACTGCTGCAGGACTGCAAGAGTGGCGGCAGCTGCAGCTGACTTGAGAAAATGGGCGCTGACGCAGTGTACCTTTACTACAACCTTTAGCAAATCTTGGTATGTTTTCAGAAACCGCTGATTTACCAAGTTGAGCACGAGAACCAAGCATGGTACGTGTGTGTGCTTGCTAAGCTTCATAGTTGCTACCAGAATACGGCCAATATCACACATGATCATGCCTGGTTGGAGGTTCAGCAGCAAGAGCCACAGATCTGTCTGGTCTGTTATTCCTTTCAATAAGCGGTGTGTGGTTTGTCTCCTAGACAAATTATCTTCAGCAGAACTTGTTGCTGCTTAGCTGAGGCAGTACTGCAGAACTTCCTGCTACAGGCTGATGTGGACGATATGTTCTGCTATCACATCGGAGATGGAGGATGAGGAGGAGCAGGAGGGGGTGCAGGAACTGTAGGTTGTGGAGGAAACCTTGATAAAATTAGAGCTACCAATGATAGTTTTCGGCGTCGGTAGCACATGTGCGGTGCTATGATGGGACTTGGCCCCAGCCTCCACAATGTTCACCCAGTGTGCTGTCAGGAAATTGTAGTGAACCTGGCTACAAGCGCTTGTCCACGTGTCAGTCATTAATTGGATAGTCCTAGTAATCACGTTGGTAAGGACACGGGTGATGTTCCTGGACACGTGCTGGTACAAGGCGGGGATGCCACACTGGGAGAAATAGTGGCGGCTGTGTACCAAAGGACCAAATTTGTACACCTGCTGCAGGCCAAGTTTTCATTTTATTTTAAACCAACGAAATTTCACACAAACCATGTTCTACAGTACATATGACAATAGTCAATTTTTTAGCAACCAACTTTGTACACCTGTAGCAGGCCAATTTCCAGCCCTGGTCCTGACTCACCTGTTTCTCTCTTTCGACCAGTCTAGGCCCCCTAGTCCACTCACTAGTTGCTGAATCCTTGGCTCTACTGCCTGCTGTCCATGAAAACCCCAGGCGTGAAGACTGCAGCCTGGGTTCGGGCCTTGGTAGTTCTGGGAAAGCAATCCCTGCATGCTTATTGGCTGTGTAACAGGCACCAAACACGCAGGGTGGAGATTCTAGTTTGGAAATTCAAGCACTGGCTAATGCTCATCAAGTACCGAGCACATCTAACCACCCAGTTACCCAAGTAATATCAGAGTATCACCGAGCACATTTGCTCACGCTCATCCCTAGCGTCTGACCTAGTGCTGCTTCTATTTTTTTCTTTTTTTATCTATTTATCTATCTATCATCTTTCCACCCATCCATCCATACACCTGTGGCATATCTATCCATCTATCTGTCAATCCATCTATCTATGAAAATTACATCTATTGGAAATCTATATTGATAAAGATATGCAATAGATGGAATTTCAATAGATACATATGCAACATATGGATGGATGGAAAGATATATGAATGGATAGACAGACATACTGTAGATAGATAGATAGATAGATAATAGATGATAGATAGATAATAGATAGATAGATAATAGATGATAGATAATAGATAGATAGATAATAAATAGAAAATAGATAGATAATAGATGGATAGATCATAGATGGATAGATAATAGATAGATAGATAATAAATAGATAGATAGATAATAATAGATAATAGATGGATAGATAATAGATAGATAGATTATATTTTCTAACATTTTGGATAAGTCTGTTTTCTATGTTCAGATATATAAACTCAATTCCTGTTCAGATTTCTGTAAGTCAATACTGAACTTTTACAAGAAAATGTGTTTGCAGCAAATAATTTATATAAAGTCTGAAAATGTCATAACATTATCCTGGCACAGAGAAGGGCAGAGCGGGCACCGTCCCAGCGCTGATAGAATTAGTATGAGCAATATCAGATAAAGACAAACCTGATATTAATTAAGCCTCTCCCTGCACCCGGCTGCCTGGTGTCATGTTGCAAGTTCTCCAAATGTGTCTGGCATTTTTTTGGTCAATCTATTCCAGGCGGCTAAATAGACTGATAGAGGACACTCAGGGGATTTCACAGCAGGGCTTTCTGAAGTGGCCCATCAGCTTTTAGGAGACATGTCAGAAAAGATCTGGCCTTCGCACACTTTGAAATAGTGTGTCAATAAAAGCACTAAGTTTCTCTCGCGCCAGCTGTAGGTGCAGCTGTATTTTTTCTGGAGGGATGTCTCAGCATTATCTTGCAGAACGCACCCAAACACGTAACTTTGAAAACATTACAAATTCTGAATTCTCTGAAGCCTGAGTAATACAATTCTGCGCCATTTCTTAGGAAACATTGGAAATAAACCAGTAAGGCCAACAGAACATTTAAAGGGGATGTCAGATTTAGAAAACTCATTTTTAATTATTCCACTTAGGTGTTACTAGTGATATTGTCCTGCTCAGGAGTGAATATCTCTCTCTATGGAGAACAAGTCATGTCCTTGTGGATCGCCCGCCAGGGCAGTGGGATACTCGGTACCGGGCCAGTGTCTTAAAGGGATGTGTCAAGGCAGCAGTGACCCGGTCAGTGGCCCTGGGCGTCCAATACAAGGGGTACAGTAAAGATGTATATCTTTGTACCGTGTTAGCCAGTAGATAGAAAAATATTTAGAATTGAGAGTCCTCAGTGGTTGATACCTTTTAATGGCTAACTGAAAAGATGGTAACAAATTGCAAGCTTTCGAGACTACTCAGGTCTCTTCATCAGGCTAAGACTAATACAAAATCTGAAGAATCACATATTTATACACAACACAGCACAGAAACAATGCAATAGATAAGACAAGTGACGTGAAGCAGAACTGTCATTATGGGAGATAGAGATGAACATAAATATTGGAACAGTTCATAGATAAGGAGTGTGAAAGTTTTATTGCCCTCTGATTGGGGTCTGGTAATGTTTATTGATGCCCCCACAAGGTCTATGGAGCAAATTCCTTAATTGATGTAAAAAGACATAAATCCATGTGACACATTCATTCCTGCACTGAGAGTGTCAAATAAGTGGGGGCATCAATAAACATTACCAGACCCCAATCAGAGGGCAATAAAACTTTCACACTCCTTATCTATGAACTGTTCCAATATTTACAGTATGTTCATCTCTATCTCCCATAGTGACAGTTCTGCTTCACGTCACTTGTCTTACCTATTGCACTGTTTCTGTGCTGTGTTGTGTATAAATATGTGATTCTTCAGATTTTGTATTAGTCTTAGCTTGATGAAGAGACCTGAGTAGTCTCGAAAGCTTGCAATTTGTTACCATCTTTTCAGTTAGCCATTAAAAGGTATCAACCACTGAGGACTCTCAATAAAAGGGGAATATTTACAAGGGATGATAAGAGTTTGTATTGAAGTGTTCGTGACGCCACCTGTGGTATCTGGTCAGAGGTGACCAGCGCTGCAATGCAGATCCTCTGAGGCTGGTGGTGATGCAGCAGAGTTGGAATAGCTCTCCACAGGCAGAGCTGGTTGTCTCAGGGCAGAGATATATAGTAGAAGATGATGGTGTTGGAAGATG